>WACJ01000082.1:0-600000 GCA_008973525.1 Stenopsyche tienmushanensis
ACAATGCCATATCCACACAGATAATTCCCCACGGGTGCAATGTCTTATTTTAGCAGCGCCATCTCTTGTGGCCCTACGGAGACATTGCACCTACATACCGAAGGATCGCTTCTTGCGCGTAAACCGTTGCCAGCTGGGCATGCATGAGGCGGGAGTTGGGAGAGTCGTCGGTTAGCCTTGGCTGCGGGAGGTTGTCCTTCCTGCAGCCAGATCTCTCTCTCTCGTGCAGAATTTTCATCGTGGTATGCGCTATGTGGCTCCGTATTGTTGGCACCACATTAAATTTCTACATTTAAATATATAAATAAATCGTATTCATAATTGGCTCTCTACAAATTTCCATATGTCCCCCGTGGACACAAATTTAGGCTGACACTCGTGCAAAATTTCGCGATAATCTCACAATATACACTATGACATTGATCATCCGATAATTAGGTCCGATAATTGTCCTCATTGTGTACCAAGTATTATAATAATTGAATGCTGCACAATCGAACTAAATGTACTAATACAATACGGCCGTATCGATGAACTCCGCCATTTATAAAAATGGCATGTGAAATTCGCAATACTATCATGAATGATTACGAAATAATGTTGGGTCTGCATTTTGCATTTGAATGCTGCCGAGGCGCCCATATTAATTCCGTCAGTCTTCCATTAAAGCAATCGATACATGGCCATTATTGATTTGACTGAGAACGATGTGATATTTTCAGGCTTTCTGGCGCTAACATTAGCGAAACCTGATAAATATGTATGAAAATACGTTATATTAATCTTTCTATATGTTTAACACTGGAATAGAATCAATTTATTTCAAAGCTTATGATATGAAGCTAACGATTGTCGCTTTGCCATACATGTCCATGACCTCTCGATTGTACTTCATCCATGCGATCTATGTCGTATATTCACCTCCCTATGCGCTCAATATTGAAGGTAGTATGATTTCTAACTTTTATTATCGAATGCACACCCAGTGGGTCACTTGGGTGAGCGTGGTCATCTCCATGGGGAGTATAAATGTTAGTAATTTTTTTTCCAGACAACCATATTGCTTGTATTGTACACAACGCCTTTGATCACAAAAAGTTCAGTCATTCTTTTTCTCACAAGAATAATTCCGGGATAAATTTGAATCCCTGATTTCAATTTAACTTTCCAAATCAATGAGATCAAAATGACGTAAAAGGCAATGCTATGTTATCGTCGTTGTGCTATTCTTCGACTACCATCTTTCAATTCCGGTTTTTGCTTTCTTACCTTATCCTTGTATTTTGTGACTATTTCGTCCATAAGTTTAAGTAGAAATGTATGTTGCTTATTGTACAAAATTATCATATAACCAATCTAAATAATAATTTAATCTTTGGATATAACAATAATTTTTTTTTCCATACATCACAAATCTTATATATAAAAATCAATGTTTGTTTGTCCGTATTTAATATGCTACCAAACCGATCATCCGATTGCAATAAAACTTTGTCAAATTATTTTTTATATTTGCAGAATTAACATAGGCATAGTAAAAATATTATTTGTGTACGCAGTTTTTTATGCAAGACGTGGTATTGCAACACAGGTAATCACTAGTGTGTGATAAATTTGAAAAATTGATATGAAATTAAGAATACGACAGGCGACAAACAGCGATTAAAGAGCTTGGAGGGTCTATAAAACGACCCTATTGCTGGCGCTGCTCTGTGGTCTGTTCGGGATTACCCCAGACTAGCCACACAGAGATGATCTTTCTTTGATCTTTAACCCTACGGGAAACGCCACGCTCAGAGCTTCCAGGTGCCCACCCCTTTTGTTCCGCGCCTCCAAAAAAACCAGCGTCAGTCAACTTGCACCCAAAAGTGCGTTAAAGGAGGAAGGACAAGGCTATGTTAAATTCAAAGGAACTACTAACACATAGTGTCGGAAGATGCTATACTGGCACTGACTGCCATTCCGCCAATTGGCCTGCTCACCTAGGAGGGACTGGCGGTACAAAAAGGATAAACAAAGAAGGCGGTCAGAGAAACTACCATGGCGGTGTGGCACTCTCGATGAGACAGGTCCACAAAATGTCAGTGGACACATAAACTAATAACAAATCTGGAATTGTAAATGACCAGGCAATATGGTTAAATGTATTACCACCTGACCCAGATTCTCGCCGAGTATGCCTGCTGTGGGAGTACCTCAAGAGAATAGGAATAGGAAAAGGTACAAGCCCGGAATGCCATCGCTGCGCAGCTGGCAATGATGATGCTGCACTCACAGGATACCCTATGCGAGGAGCTCGAGGTTTCGCAAGAGGTTTCAGAAGCACCCCCCCCCCCCCCTACTGAACAGACTGAATAATAACTGAAGAGCCCAGGAGGGACACATCGCTATCACCCAATAGTCTTATACTTATATAGTAGCTGGGTGGCAGCAGAAAAAGAGTAGGTAGGTAGAGTGCGTAAAACACTACCACCAAAAAGTGGTGGTAGTGTTTTATCCACTGAGCAGCAGAAGAGGAGGGGGATTTTAGTAGGTAGATAAAATTGTTGAGCATAGTGCATAATGCCTTGACACAGACTCCACCAACTTCTGTAGTCAGCAGTTTCACACATTCTTTTACGGGTGCGCAGCACAGGGTGACCTGCGTATCCAACTCATGTTATCTGGGCTGATGAGCAAACCAACGAGACTGTTTTAGCGCATCTCTCCCAGAGATTCTATCGTTGCCCACGGGTGTAGGATTGACTCCTCCCTCCTCCCAGGATTTTATGACTGGGCATCACGGAGTCTAACACCCACCTGGCTAAATTTAAGAATAGTATATCCGTAACATAGCACTTTTATTTTGATTAATTTATTCCAACAAATTCCAACAGCCCCGCTTCCACGTGTTTATTAAGAAGACCATGCTCCCATACGAGTTTGTTCTTCTCACATAATGAACCAAGCGAAGGGATGGAAGTGATCGGGTGACGAATAGAAACACTCTCATCTTAGCTTATTTATTTATTCATGGTGAGAGAGATTTGTCCGCGGGAAGAACGTCTTCCCGCAGCCAAGGCTATCCGACGACTCTCGTGGCGGACCCGCCCTCAACACACCACTAGACTGACAACCGTGCACACGCAAGAAGCGATAGTTATCGTTTTTCAGACGTAATTTAATATTATCTGGCGAATTAAATCTACACAAATTAATACCTTCAAAAAAATAGCAATAAAGTAAATAATATTTCTGTAGCGCTATCCATAATAAATATTATTTTAGTCATTTTAAAGTTAATCATACATTTTATTGTCTGGGGAGTCCGTATAATCCGTTAAAGGCGATATTCGAGTAGAATTTGAATATTGTGCGTACATTCATTAATATAAAAAGGTAATATAATGATGTACAACAAAATTCATTATATTTAAACTCCCAATTTCGTTTCTTGCGCCCTTATTTTCGACGTCTTTGAGGTCCGCCGTTTATCGATGATAAGTATAAAGAGCGACAAGTGACCCCTGGGTGCATTCCCCGCGGCTGAATAAGATGACGGTCGGGAACTATCACAGCGGCGAAGGCAACGAAATAGAGAATCGGGGCTTCTTATTACATTAGCATACATTTTATCAAAATTGAAGACCATTGTATGTTTTTTATAATAAATGGGCATTTCAAAGGCTATATGCACTATAACAGCTCTCAAGCTTTTATTCATAATAGCTTTTGATATTTTTAAATCCATTTTAAAATATTTTCCATAGTCTATGATATTCCATGTAAAATATACATTTTATCATACCTTCACCCCATGCTGGGGTTGTTCGAATGACACATGCAAGCCTGCAGGTAGTTGACAGGTTGAGTTAGTCTTCGTTTCGTACCGTCATATTTTACACATCCGCTCAATTTTTATTACTCCAATTTCGCAGCTTTCAAACCTACAGCTCGCCAACCCGTTCCCCATCACAAAGGATAATAAATTGGGTTGATTTATTATTTAAATTTTCATATAACATGTCGAATGGATTCGTCATGTGCGGGGATGATCATTAAAATTGTATCCGTCATGGGGTCTACTTATGCTAGATTAGTGCCCCCCCGCACACATAAATTGTATCAATTCTTTGTTATATATATAATTTTCATATCCATAGACAGACCCAAATTTACGTTTATTATCCCGAACAATGCCCATTATTTTGCAAAGTTTCTACAAATGGATCCCTAACGTATGATTTCGCAAAATCCCTGAATTTAAATCGCAACTTAAACTCGGCGCCCGTACCCTATATTATTTAAACTCTTATCCGGGGGGTCTTTCTTTTGTTTCTGATCCATGAAAAGCCCGACGGATTCCCGGTTCCTCAAATAACGCATAGAAATGAATTTCGCACTCTGGTGACTCCTTTCTTCACTTTTGTGACTCCTACGCCACTCGGCACAACTTCTGCTGATGCTTAAGGAAAGGTAAATATTTATCAATCACTCAATTTGATGGTTAAGCCCCAGTTTGGAAGAGCTTTTAGTGCCTGCGATCCAAAACAAAACAAGTAAGCCCCAAAGCTGCGTCTGAGCGTATGTGTGGATAATGAGACACTCCACATCCTCATTGTGTGACTCTTGCTCAAATCCTAGAGATTTCCCCCCCGGTCTTTCTGGAGGGCTTCAGATAAAGTGGAATTTTCCAAACTCGATTAAAACCGTATAATTTCGAGATAAAAACATATTGCGACTCGCTTCTCAAAAATAACCCGTATAAGTTCGCTGATTTATGTGATTTTCCGACTTTTCCTCAATTAGCGCCGACTACGTTTGTCGACGATTAAGAATTATGGTGGCTTTCGCTGCGTCTGCATTATCGGCGAACGAATTGCATCGGCGAGCTCGAAATGCAATTGCAATAAATTATTCATCGGATGTCTTCATTCAGAATCGCTCGCATTCAGCGTTGAATAAAAAGCACACATCTAAAAGCTTCATTAAAAAATTACGAATGCCTTTCAGTAGACAAACCGACGTAGTATGAGCCATCTTTTTACGCGGCTCTGAATTTGCAATTCAAATTGCGATAGTCTATTATTTGCCGATGACTCATTTAAAAATACGGGGGTTGGATGAATATTGCACCATTTACGTTCACGTACGTACGATGTAAGTGGACGGGCGTCGAACAAAAAGACTCTCTTCTCTAGATACATTTTTATTCAGCACGAAAGAGAGAGAGAGAGAGATCTGGCTGCGAGAAGGACGTCCTCCCGCAGTCAAGGTCAACCGTCGACTCTTCTCTATTCCCACCTCCTGCGCGTCATCACCCAACCGGCAACGATGTACGCACAAGTATCGATTGATTGCCGCAGCGCCACATAAAATGGCACTGTTAAAATAGCACATTGCACTTAAAGAGAGACGAAAGATGTCGCTGTTAATCTGGCGAATTAAATCCGCTCAGATCCACAGCGCTATTGCATGGGGATGATAAATCTCCCAACTTACAGAAATATATTGTTATTTTCCTAAATTTATTTTTGCCATCATATTATAAAACCCAAGTAGAGATATTTCAAGTCTTTATTGAAAAGCATTCACAACGTTTTTGAATGGTTGAAAATAATTGGACATTCTAATTCCCTCCCCTATCTATTATTTTTGGTGCCATTATTCTGCGCATGCGCAGGTTGAGATGCAAACCCACAGAAGAAAAAATAAACAGTCCACTTGCGGGAAAATGCGTTCTTCCCGCTGGCTTTGCCTGCAATCTCGCAGCTGGGATCTCCCTCTGCAGATATTAAAGATGCTGACCAAGACGAGCGATTTTTCTGTCCAGTTTACAATCTGACTACAAATAGACTTGCGTGAAACCGGTGGCTGCTAGTAAGGCTCTGATTTTTGCCTGAAATTTCACCAAAAATGTATGTCCATACGCGAACCTTGGTTCAATGTAAGCCATTCTTGCGCGCTGTTTCTAAGTGGCTATCACATCCTTCTAAAGTAAGCGATGGACTACATTCAGACTGATTCTGGTCCATTACACTGGATCTGAAACAGATAAAGTAATGCAGAAGCTCTTTTCTCCATAGTGCTAGTATTGTACATGCAACAAAGCTGTACCCCTGCATTCCAAGGACTTTAAATATAGTAATTCTATATGTTGCATAGTCTTCTTTCTCTTCCTATGATCGATTGTTCTACACACAACTAAACGAAAAACCCTGTATACCACAACTAATGTTCGCTAAGCTACCTCAGCAGAGTTTGATAAGGTCACGTTTGCGCACATCTGCCCTACAAAATTATCCTGATAATCGACTATTACTCACATGGATGCAGTACGGTCCCTTCTTCCCAGTGTTTTATGAGTGGACATCATAAAGTGAAACACCCAACCCAAAAAAAATGAGTCAGTTAAACTTGGTTTGTGTGATTTAAGATTTTAAGCAACATCATATCCCCACTCTTTCTTAGTTGGAATTCCTTACGCTAGCTTCCAGGTGCCTGACCATTCCGATCCGCGCCCTCTAGAGGAGGCGAGGTTCATGCTGGAAGAAAAGCTTCCGTTTTTATATATACACGAAAGCACGCTGGACTTGGAAGAATAAGGAATGGATGGAGACAGATTGTGCTGAGTTATATCTAATACCCCCCACCTGTGTTTGTGTAATATATAATAAAATAGGCAAGCTATTGCTCTAGTGGTTTATTTACGCTACGCATAATAAACACACACAGTTGAGGCGGTGCAGTGAATGCTTGTAGCGTTTTATGATGTATACGACAGAAACGGAGAGAGTACGAATGATTATCCCTTTCCTTCCGACCAATTGCCGCTTGGAGTTTCATTTTTCGTGATGTTCAGCCCAATTTGCTTTGTCGTTTATTTGGGATTTTCACTTTAAAAAACTTATTATTTGAATGTTAATTGATTATTTTATAGTCTAAAGTGTATTCTTAATTTATAAAAAATAGTGTTTGTTTGTCCGTATTTAATGCGCTGCCATACCGTTCATCCGATTGCGATAAAACTTTGCCGACTTACTGTTTATCTATGTGGGAATAACATAAGCATAGTAAAAAACTATATGGATGCACCATGTTGGCGCGAGAGATCTCAGCTATTCGGTTCGCGCTACACGTGACCTGAAGCAATAAACCACGTACTGCTTTTCTTTCTAAATAATTATTAAGCGCTTATGGTATTTCAACGCATGCCAGGTATAAGCTAGTAGTTTATAAGATTTCTGAGTGCGAAATTAGATTTCTTTGTATATAAAATATTTAAGCATATTTTTGCTCCAAAATAATATTTTAATAAACGATTAATTTACTTGAATTTCATCCTCATCTTCATGTACCACAGTATTTCAGTCTGGAATTTACCTCCGCACGTTGTAATACGACACGAAACCTCATACTCTCACTTCTGGACTATCATTTTAAATACCTCCCGTGCTTTGATATATTTATTCAAGCTCTTCTTTTTTATTACAAAGCTTCACTTCATTTGAAGCGTGCAAAAAATACACTTTATAGCATACAAATCACGTTGAAATTCATGACCGCACTAAAACAATGGGAGATGAGTTTTATTATTATAATGCCATAAAAATGGCCGTAATGGAACTTTAGACAGTTGAATTACTCCTTGTAATATCGTGTGAAGTACAATTGGATACATTTCAAGATAAATCATCTCGACTCGCTTTCGCACCGATGGTTTCCAAAACAATTTCACCCGAAAATGCTTGCCAAGAACGAGCGATTCGCTGCTCTCACTTTATTAAGCCGGGGATGAAAGCCAATTACTTGTTTAATCCAATTTTTTTCATAAAATCCACGGAAAAGATTTAGAAGCACTTGCATGTATCTTGTGTCAACGGATACGCTTATAAACTGAACATTTTCTTAAAAGCAGCTCGTTCAATATTCTCGATATCCCTAGAGCGTAACACGATAGTATTAATAGATGTTCGAGTGAGCTATAACATTATTAATTTAAAAAATTAAGTTTCGTGGCTATCTTCTATCCCTGGGTGGTTTGAATCGTGCCAATTATTGAGCGACGATCAAAAATGCATCAGGCGCTTGAATGGCCGCTTGATGGCGCCATCGTATTAAAATAAAAATGGACGACGTCGTTACTCTTACTCCATTATAAATTAATTATGTATGCCCGCAGAGCACTTGTATTATAACATTTATTTTATACATATTTATAGTATAAATGAACAAGTTCCTTATTATAAAAGTTTGGGATTTAATCCATAATCTTGAATATAAAAATTAATCTTTGTTTGTTCGTATGTAATGCACTGCCATACCGTTTATCAAATTGCAATAAAACTTCGTCCACTTATTGCTTAATATTGCGCGAGTAATATAGGCATAGTCTTTCAATATATAAAAATCAATGTTTGTTTGTTCGTATTTAATGCGCTACCATATCGTTCATCCGATTGCGTTAAAACTTTTTCAACTTATTGTTTATACTTGAGAGAATAACATAAGCATAGTAAAAATACTGTTTTCCATGCCGGGTAATCACTAGTTTTGAATAAAAATTTAACAATGTCGTAAGATTAGGATTTATTTTGATTATCTGCTTCTGTGAAGAATTAAACATTAATATGTTTAATAAATTCGGAACATCTTTAATTGACTGATTTGCATCATATTTTTAAAAAATAATAAATTAACCATCTATCATAGATCCTCTCCTACTTAAAAATTGCTATTTAAATAATGCTATTTCCTTTTTATGTGAATCTAAAATGGAGATCAGAACATCAATAATTCTGACATTCTGACCAATTTGCCCTACTGTACCTATAGATCGGGGGTTCCCATCCCCGTGCCCCTGGGCAAAATGTAAATAAATGTATAATATTCCGATATACAATAAATAATTAAGTAATAATATAACAGAAGTAAAATGAATACATAAATATCATATATACTGTTTTTTAATATTATGTGGGCAAATCTTATTTTATTAAAATCACTCTTCTCCTAAATCTCAAGTGAGCCCGTCACCACAATAAAGTTAAGAACCCCTGTTTTACTTAAAAATGATTTAAAGACTAAATATAAATAGCGTGGGCGATTTATCATCCCCACATTGTAGCGCTGTTAATAGCTACATCTTCCATCTCTCTTTAGGTGCAATGTGTTATTTTAACAGCGCCATCTCTTGTGGCCCTACAGAGACATTGAACCTGCATAGTGCATTGAGTAGTGACGCGCAAGAGGCGGGAGAGTCGTCGATTAGCCTTGACTGCGAGAAGTCGTCCCTCCTGCAGCCAGATCTGTCTCATATTAAATAAAGAGTTATCTAAGAAGAAAGTCGTTCTATCCATCCCCATCTATCCGTCCGGCTACATAGCGACCCGAAACAAGAATGAACCCGCTAAAATAATAATTTTATGGCATTAAGTATGGAACATCGTTCAAATGTCCGCCGCGGCTTTGCTTGGTGGTGAAAAATTTCTCGAACGGAGCACTGATTTTTATAATAAAATTATAATATGCACACGTTGTTAACAATGTAACCTCTTATAATAATTTGCCATATATTATTGAACAATTTGCAATAAATTTAATGTATTTCAATTTAATAATATGGCCGTTATAATCTTAGAAAGTTAGAGCGTCTATATTGAAAGACATTCTATATACTTCAATAATCATGTTTGAAGTTCTAAAATTAAATTAATCGATAAGATTTTTTCACAACGTCCTAATTAAGTTTTCATATATACGATTTGAAAATGAATTTAATTTTTTGACGGCAAGAAACCGCGTAATTTGGCTGTTTTAGAAGGATTTTGAAAAATGTCCGTAAGATTTTACAAATGCAGGTATTTTTTATGGAAGTGACACTTAAAATGGGGGATCGTTTCGGTTTGATTTATTAGCAGATGTCTGCACAAGCGCGTTCCCTTTATAAATAGGGTCTTTGAAAGTCATTCATTAAAAACACATGTTCCTATTCCTTCGCAGGGAATGCATTTTTCATTTCGTTAAGGAAATTTTCAGCCAAAACTATGGGTAAAAAATTATATGTATATATAAGTATATCATGGAAGTTTCTTTTAATAATATTTCAGCATTGATGGTAGAAATCAACTACAAAAGAGAAAATGTAAAGAGATCAAATCTAATCCCATATCTATTCCAATAGTAGAACATAGCACGAACATGGAATAGAAAAGGAGGCTCTGCTCCCTTTTCGTGCGCTTTCAATGCAAAATTACTCGATCAAGTCCTTTCATCGCAATTTTAAGCCTCCTCGCCGGGAACGAATCCTTTGGCAAACAACTATCGCAAATCGATGGGGCCAAAAAAAGCCTCGGACAAAAAATGGCAGTTAGCTTTCATTCACGGTACGCGCCTTGGAAGCCTGCCAGGATCGTGGGAAATATTTCATTTAAAAAATATATATATATTCGCCGCCCCCAAATACTTTCCCCCGGTCGCGGCGGAATTTTCCGGTGAAAAATGATTTCGCATGAAAAACATATTGTGACCTTAATAGGAAACGTGAAAAGCGGTTAGCGGTCATGGATCGCTGTCAAAACAAGGATACTCGCGAACGCTCTGGATGATCCTTGCGAGAAATTCATTTTCGAGATTTATTTTCTTGGTGAAAAAACGAGACCGACATTAAATTTAAGCATGTCATTAAAAATGGAATTGTTCAACTTGCGCCGCTCGTTACGGCTTGTATTTTCTTCCTTTCTAAAAAAGACTGCACCATTCCCATAGAACCTTTATGTTATAGTTAAACATAATTATATTTATGCTTTCATTGTTGTTTCGCGGAATATAATTGCTTTTATATAACAATATTTGCAAGCAAAGTTATAAAATTGTCTGCGTATTGGATTCCTTATGCTTGGGGAAGCCGTTTCATTTAAATTGCTAAAGTTGTTTCGGATAGTTTTTTACACGCTACCAAGAAACGAAATTTCTCATCTGAAGCAATCAAATTATCCAATTGGATTTATCGCAAAAAAAACACCTTTGACATGCTAATTCTGATGGCCTAAGGGTGAGAATAAATAAACAATTCATCATCTTGCAATAGAAATCCTCAAATTGTATTAGGTTATAGCGGCATAACATACCCTAATAAATTATATACAGAACGTTGTGCCTGCTGGATGGGTTGGGGAAGTTGCTGGAGATACTTATTCTCCAGTGACTCCAGCAGCATATCAAAACAGGACTCTCCCCACAGGATTATGGCTTCCGTGTAGGTCGTTCCACAATCACATATGGAAAAGGTGGCAGCGAAGGCGGTTAGCATCGCGAAGAACCTGGTTAGGTTGATGCCCAACATTGGTGGCCCAAAAACAAACAGGAGGTGACTCTACAACGAGGTAGTGCACTCGGTACTATTGTACGAAGCGCCGATATGGGCACTACAAATTGAAAGGACCAAGCTCAACATGACCAGAGTACAGAGAAGGAGCGCACTCAGAGTGGCAGGGCCCTGGCACTAACTGTCATACCGCCAATCGATCTGCTCGCTTACGAGAGACAGGCAATACAGAAAGGTGAAGACAAAAATAACGCTAAGCAAAGCACCATGGCGACGTGGCCGTCCCGATGAAATAACTCTGCTAAAAGTCGGTGGACACACGAGCGAATACCGAATCTGAGAACTTGGATATCAAGAAAGCATAGTCAACTGTGCTACGACTTGACCCAGGTCCTCACCGGGCTCGGTTGTTTTGCTGCTGTTGGCGGCTGCACATGGTACCTTCAATGTTAACGGATACTAAGACATGCAATGCGTGGTGCAAATACACGACGTGCGCTATGCAACAGAAGGAGAATACTGATCATACAAGATGATGAACAATAGCAGCATTCTCCTAATAGACACACAGGCGACATCCAGGAGAACAACGGATATGCAGGAAGACCCGGAAGAATCCAGCCAGGAACTGAACAAAAATTGTCAGACAGGCAGTCTGGCTTTAGACCGGGGCGATCCACGTACGCGCACCAGGAGCTAATCGTGGGAGCCCTGGAGGAAAAATTTGAAGTTCCACAGTATGCAGTCGACCTCGTAAGTGATTATTTCAATAACCAATATGTCCATCACAAAGAAATGGGCCTGACGAGAAGACAACAAAACGCTGAGATACTTCGGAATCCTCATGGATAACAAGCTGACCTTTAGCAAACACATAGAAAAAGCTACACAGAAGACGCAGAAAGTATCCAGTGAGCTTGAACGACTCATACCCAACATGGGGCCAAAGCCGTGCAGAAGACGTACCATAAATGAGATAATACACTCGATCCTTCTGTAAGGAGCCCCGATATAGCACGAGTCGATAAGACGCGACACCAACAGAAAGAAGCTCGCCAGGGTCCAGCGACAGGGAGCGCTCCGAGTCACCCCAGCATACAGGACAGTATCCGAAGACGCGATGCTGGTGATCGCTGGACCTCCAGGCAAAGAAAAGGACCTTGGACTACGAAGATCTTAAAAATCGCAACAAACATGACCAGAAACTGATGGAAGCCTGTCAACGGAGTTGGGATCAGTCCAGCAAGGGAAGATGGACCCATCGACTTATCCCGGTCATAAGTGCGTCAATAACGTGCCACCACTGCCAAGCGGATGGTTGGCTGTGAGGCTTGGGCATCCCAGAGAAAACTGCTGAAACAAACACTCGGGGTAGCCGAGCTCAACGTCGACAACATGGTCCACAGCATGATGGGAAGCAAGAAGAACTGGGACTTTTGGCGCGACTATGTTGAAGAGATTCTGAGCGCCAAAGAGGGCAGTGAGAGAGAAAGATACAGAGTGCCTCTCCAACACTAGAATAGGGCCAATCTAAATCCAGACTACCTGACCTCCTAAAGCAATGTGTAAAACAATACCAGGGGACCAGAGAAGTAGAGGGAAGGGGAGGGAAGGGGTAGAAACGAGACATACTACCCAGAATGTCACAGAAAAAAAGAAGAAAAAATAGGACTCGCGCAATACTTACCTAGTAGCCGGGTAGCAGCAGTGGACAAGGAGAGGTATTAGTGAGTAGCGTCTCCGTAACCTCACACTGCTCATCTATCTGTTACCGCCTTATGGTATAGTCCATCGAAGATCGAATACTTGGCAAATACATTACAAATTGACGGCTGTGGTGCTTTATTTACCTTAGTAACCACCAGACCAATATGCGCCAATATAGTGCATACGCTAAACGTCTCGAATAACAAATTTTGTACATAAACAATAATTTTACTATACCTATGTTATTTATGCAAGTGTAAACAGTAAATTGACAAAATTTTATTGCGATTGAAGAAACGGTATGGCAACGCATTAAATACGGACAAACAAACATTGATTCTTATATATTAGATTTTTTATAGTATTTATTTTTTTAGTGTTTGCTGTCAAAATTTATCGATAGACTGCACTTTCACTCTGTTACGGTACATGGAAAGCCCTTTGTCGATCCTCAATGACCCTTAGCGGGGCTACATACAAGTTGCGGTACATAAAACGGGAGACTATTGAGTGGTGTTTCGCCTGTCTATAGTCGTTCATATTACAAAGGGAATCTCTCATGGTGGATGGTTTCATCCCTTCCGCCATATTTTTTCGGATCAAAGTCATTCCGTCCACTTATAAAACATCCGATATGCGTGAAGCCAAATTGTGGAACTCGCCCGGGATAATTGTCTCGCAGAGGCAGCCTCAAAATTTAAGGGAATCCTCGAGATGAATCGTCGCTCCCTGTGAAGTGTTTCTGCAGAGATACACGAGGAAATACAACATTTGATCCAATTAGTCAGAGTCTACCCGTGTGATGTCTTACAACCACCCGCGAACGTTCAAGCGCCACTTTGGTGGAAACTCAAACGGCACATATGTATGCTATATATCCAAAATTTAATTAAAACACTTAGTTCCATATGAGGCACCATTTTTAATTTTTCGCGCATTTTTAAAATTAAATATTGTTCTAGTGCAGAGTTTGAGGAAAATACAATCTCGCTGAGATTTAATTTTCACGTCGCTCATTTCAAAGCATCAAATACAAGCAACCACATAATATGTAATATGAACCCCCACAGCTGTAGTGAGGGTTTCTTGTAAGCCTCCAATTTTATTTCAGAATTATAAAACGCTCCTTTAATGAACTATTTAATATATTCTACCATAAAACCCAAATTAAATAATGCACAAAAATATTTGATAAAAAATTCCACTCATTTTTTTATTAATCATCTATAATGATCATTCATTCGAATAATGAAGAAGTTTGTATTGGGGTGTTTTTATATTTCAACTTGGGATTTGTCGTATATGTGTCCGTAGGAACGCTCGATATGCATAGTAAAATGAGTGTATTCATTCGATTGTGTTGAAAGTGCTCTTCGATACGTTCACCCAGGTGGCCCGCAGGGGGAGCGTTCTAAATGAACCTCGTCTCATGCTACCTTCAATGTCGAGCAAATGGGGAGATGAACGTATGATATATACGATAGGAATTCAAATATAATCAGGAATTTTGCTGTATAAATGTATTATCTTATCTTCTTCTAATATATAAAAATGAATTGGGTTTTGTTCGTTCGAAATGCGCTGCCATACCGTTCATTGGATTGCAAAAAAACTTCGTACATTTATTGCTACAGATTTGGCAAGTAACATAAGCATAGTCTAATATATAAAAATCAATAGTTTGTTTGTCTGTATTTAATGCGCTGCCATACTGTTCATTCGATTGCGATAAAACTTTACCAACTTATTGTTTGAACTTTCTCAAATAATATAGATATAGTACAGTTAACTTACAGTACGATATTTTTAGAATTAATACTTCAAATTCAAATAATTTTGAATAAAAGACAAAAAAAAACATTTTTTTTAAATTATACTATACTTATATTACTCGCAAAATTTTTAGCAATATGTGGATGAAGTTTTATCGCAATATGATTAGCGGTATGGCAGTGCATTACATACGAACAAACATTAATTTTATATATTAGATTTAAAGATGAAATATATTGTTTCCGTCTATGCCGCATTCCTTTGAATTTTAAGTTATCTCAAGTGCCATTTCCGCCAAATTTGCTTCATCAGCCTCTTCTTCCAGCAGTAATCCTTGAATATCTTCGACAGTCATCCCGCGAAAGCCTTTCTCTGCCATATAAACTTAGCGAGTCAAGTGACTCGATTAAACTTACACGTTGAAATAACACATGCTGAATAAATTAATTTATTCATCGTGCATTCAATTCTGAAACTATGGCTCTTATACATCCTGAAAACATGCAATGTTTCCACGTACGACCTTATTCAAACTCCCTGATCTAACAATTAAAATAATGAATTCGGATTGTAGAGTGGATCTATTCCGTGGAGATCGTGCTATATGCAGTTTCCAAAATACATGATTTAGACACCAAAAAATTAAATTCTATATAACGTTATCTTGCGATAAATTTGTACTGCGTATTGCCCTCAAGCGTTTCAAATAGGATAATAAATTTTCTAAATAACGTTTTATGGATTTATTTTCATGCTTTTCCACCTTTTGGCATTAAATTTGGGTCGATTAAAATAGAAAATGCCGAGAAAAGCTCCACGTAGATAGTTTTGCGAATTAACCTGCGAATAGATCAAGTGATAAAGTAATCTCTGGAGGATTAATCTATAGGCTTATCCTACTTAGGCAGAGGCTATCAGCTCATATTCGACCCAACAAGGTATATTTTCCATTGATAGTGTTAACTCTTTAATTGAAGATATTGCAGATTATTAAATAAGCCTTTCAGCAGATCCCCATCAGAGAGGTACAGGGAATTCCTATGGTATTAAATATGAAAATTATTTAGAGCCCTTCGAGCTATTGCTCACGGATAAATAATCAAATTTGCACTCACGCCGATTAATTAACCGGGCAGGGAATAATTTTATTTCGCCGAATCGGCAAATCTCATCTTTGTCTAATTTCAGCCCGAAAAAAATAAATCAAAATTCTTAACTCCTGTGGCACGTGCCGAAAGTTTTCCGGGTAACGAATAATCACTACTCGAGTTTCGGCACTTTACCTACGCGAGGAGAGCCTTCAAACATTAGGCTGCTGTAAATGAGATGATTTTCATAAGGCTTATTTTAATCATACTTTGGAATTTATTAAACTGTGCCGCGTAATAAGTACCGTGTAATATATTCGCTGTAAGCTTTGATAACATGTAAATGCTTTACAGATGAAATTTTAAATAATTAATTTCGAATGTGAAATTAATGAAATAGTACAATTTCATCGGAGATAATAACACGTTCATAATTAACGCAATAATTGCGCGCATAATTGCGCATTGAAGGCGTATTTATAGACTCAAATTGTGCAATTTAAGTATTTGTACAGTACATTATTCCCTGGACTCTTCCCTGGATTTAATAATATATGCTATATTCGTATATCGCCCAAATAAATCCACTTTTCTCTCAAGAGCGCGCAGCGTAAGCGAAGCTTGTACATTGATAAATGAACCTTAACACTGTCGATATTGTTGGGACACATAATAGTGTTTCAAATAGAATCGCCTTTGTTAACAGCTGAGGCCCGCATGTGGCCCACGGATCGCGAGTTTGACAGTTGAAGTATTTAAAACTATAAATCTAACATATAAAAATCAATGTTTGTTTGTCCGTATTCAATGCGCTGCCATACCGTTCGTCCGATTGCAATAAAACTTTGTCAACTTATTGTTAACACTTGCGATAATAACATAAGCATAGTAAAAATATTGTTTGTGTACGCAATTTGTTATGTCGTATGCACTATGTTGGCGCATATTAGTCTGGATTTTTTTCGCATATTTAAAAATATATGAAAGCACTTCAATAAATATAATCAAAACATAAAAACTTTCTTATTTTGTGTGGTATTGCAACGCATGCCGGGTAAACACTAGTCGGACGAATAGATGGGGATGGACGGGCGTCGAACAAAAAGACTCTCTTCTCTAGGTTACTTTGTTTTAGCATGAGAGAGAGGGATCTGGCTGCAAGAAGGACGCGCTCCCGCATCCAAGGTCAAACGACAACTCTTCTCGACTCCCACCTCCTGCGCGTCATCACCCAACTGGCAACGGTGCACGCGCAAGAAACGATCGATCGATATTACAAGTGCATTTTAAGAATTTCAGACTACTCAATTCTGGGAAAACCAGCGAAATGTTTTAATTCCTAGAATTCCAGCTGCTGCAAGGCATCACCACTATTCTCAACAGCCTAGGCATACAGGGAGAACGATTTTAGGCTGTCTCCGTGGTTAGGTACTACAAATGACCGAACCGATACGAGTACCATGGGGAAAGGATAGTCCCTGTAGTCCGTCATCTGCTGCAGCCCCCTTCAAACTGATGTTGGATTCATGGTGGTAGTGAACCTGCGGTAGTAATTCCCTTGAAGTTAAACTTAACCCTTGTCATTCCTCCTCCATCGCATCTTCGAGTGCTCATGGTCTGAAGCTGATCTTTCCCGCGGAAACCTCACTTCATTTGGAGGGCATGGATCAAAAGAAATGGGCACCTGGACACACGCTTAAATAACAGCTTTTAAATACAAAAAAAACAAGACCAAATATGGTTTAAGTGATAAAAATCCTACGCACTTATTGAGTGATGTTCATTTTTACATACATAAATTATGTGGGTTAAGTGTATTATCCATGATTATCTGATAAAACAAGTCAACAATAATTAAGAGAACATTGCATAGTAATGCGACGAATCTTGGATGGGACGATTCGAGCGTGGATGACAATCTGGGTGAGCAGAAACGGGAGCCTGATATGACGATTTATAATTGGGTATTCTAAATTTCCCTCGACATTAAACGGGTATACAATATTCATATGTGTTTTCTTATTGCCTTTTAAATATTATCAATATAAGTTAAGTTTGTTTGAATTTAAAATATATATATATAAGTGCGTATGATGTTTTTCTGCAATATTAAATTACATTTGCGTATTTGGTTTGCTGAAAATATTTTAAAATATCAAGATGAAATAATTCATTCGTGAATATATTAAAAATTAGATTCGCACAAATTCGCCCCCCTCCCCCGCGCCGGGGGTGTGATATTACTATTCTGGGTTTGACGTGTGATTTTCTTCACGTCCAATTTAAACAAGTCAATGTGAACAATTTGGAATGTAAAATGAGCAATATTATACAGAGTTATTCTGCAGTCCCCGAACGAATTGTTTGGGCGGGGGGGGCGAAACCCCCGCCTGATTGTTGGCTAATTGTTAGTCAACAAAGTTTTGGGACTCAGTAATCCGTTGACCTCTATCTGAGCGATTACTCCTTCAGATACGTACAATCTACGGGTTAAACTCGATTCACCTTTGATAAAACTTGATCGGCTTTGTACATCTGAGTACCGTTTTCCAATTACTGGCCAATCGACCCTTTTCTTGTCCTTTTAGTACCATAATTGAAAAGAATTAAGAAAGGGGACGCCCTCTTTGTGAAGGCATCGACTACTCATCAATTTTTAAAAGGGTATTAAATTTTTATAGATGCTCAAGAGGAATGTTCTTCTAACTACCATTTTTCTAATGACAAAGTCAAACGTCTCGAGGCGATAAGCCTTTGCGAAATTTATTAACTTATCTGATACGCCTTCTGGCAGGAGCTTTCAGTATAGCTCATCGCCCACGTTGTTCCCATAAATGACTCTGCCATTTTCACAGCGTTGCCTCTAAATATAATAAAATACGCTCTAGTCGTTGGAGAAAAATCCATGTATTAATCATGCTTGCGATTTTCGGTCGGGGAGCAAAAAAATATTTTTTTCCTCCGACAACGACGATGATGTATCCCACAGAGCGTATAATACAAGGATCTGCCCAAGTCAATGAAGATTATTGCAGTTCAATGGATGGAAGGAAAAGCTTATCTTACCCGGATAAGCTTAGACAAAAGTTGATTCAATCTGTATCGGAAGATATTATGAACACTCGCTTGTCAAATCAGGAAAATTTATGTAATCCCGGCATATGATGCTCCATAACCATCCCTGAAATATAAAGACCCTTGCGAAATGAACTCTATATATTTCTATCCTTAATCCTCATACTTTTGCCGAATTAATTTATTTTAATGCCATTAATCTCCTAAATGTATTGTAAAGAAAATAAATCAAATATTCTCATTCGAATCACATTCGATTTGGCTTCCTCTTGTCAAATCAAATAATATCAGTTTTTGCATTGATATCAATTTAAAATAAGAAAATCAATCGCAAAATATATTAGTTCCAACTAATATCGATGGACGAGCATCCAAAATGTCGATGGACGAGCGATGACTTTCTTCACTATGGAAGTTTTAAGTCCTGAACACATGATTTGCAGCAAAAAAATTAAACATATTTTTATTGTGTATAATATTGTTTATAACTTAGACTAGAATTAAAAATAAATATTGATAATAAAAAAATAATGAGCGATTGAAAAAATAATTGTGTTTTTATCAACATTTTTTGTAGTTTTTTGTTCATAAAATAAACATTTTTAAATATTTTTGGATAATTATAGTCTGTATGATGAAGAGGTTTATTATACATATGTTTGCTAAATTTCATAAAGAATGCTTATTTAGAGCGTATGGGAGCACTTCCATGAGCTTAGAAAAGGTACTTTCGAAAATAACGCATTTAAAACTTCTTCTCGTCGGCCTATAACTTTGCGAATTTTATTTATATCAATTTTAATATTACTAAACATATTCTTAAACATTGGTTCTTTCTGATTCACAAAGAAAAAAAATGTTTTTTGAACCAACAAGGTATAAACGTCTCTTAAGGCATGAAGCAGATTTTCGCGAAATATTTTTATTCAAACATTGATGAATAAAAATATTACAGATTTATTTATTTCAGAATTATATATTTTTTTAATGAAACTAAGCAATTTTGCTTCTTGCAAATCCACAAAAAAATCCAGTTGTGTCATATCTAGAGGCAGTGCGAGCCATGGAATAAGGCACGTTCCCAGGCAAAGAAATTCAGTGGTGTCAGGTCTAGGCAAGCCATGAAATAGGATCGCCAAAAGAATTAATTTATTCGACAAATTAGCCATAATTTCAAATTAAGTTCAAAATAGTTGTTGGCTTTTATTTTTATCGCTCGTTTGCACATTTTATAAAAAAAAATCTATTTCGACAACCCTGACACTTAGGACATAAGACCTATGTGTGAAACATGGCAAAAGAACTCCTAACTTCCAAGATAAAATTGTCGGTCCATATGCAAAACACCCTGTATATAAAGAAAATAGTATTTTACGAATTATTTGAAGCTCGCGCGTACTCCAGGCAACATTTGACTTAAAACCATTCCTTATATAAAAAACAATGTTTGTTTGTTCGTATTTAATGCGCTTCCATACCGTTCATCCGATTGCAATAAAACTTTGTCAACTTACGATTTACACTTGCGGCAATAACATAGGAATAGTAAAAATATGGCGATTGTGCATATATCTTGGATCCCAGCTCTTCGACTCGCGCTACACGCGACCTGAAGCAATAAACCACGTACTGCGTTATAATATAACTATCGTCTTAAAAGTGTATTTATTTGCAATATTTAATGCTTACTCTACAAAAACAAGCATATTAAATGTAAATTGTACCACATTTCGATTTAATTTACAAAATTACAGGTAATTCTGTTTTTGCTATAGCGGATATTAACATAAATATCGCAATTGAATACAAACATTTGCGCTTCTATCTCTCTTTGTAGGCTGAAAATATTCATTAGCATGATTTATTACATGTATATTAAGTATATTTAGCATAATTTATGACAAAATGGATACGTGATGATTTATGATTTAATATTAACGCATCAAATTAAGAAGATGTTATTCATTTGCAGTGTCTGTATCGAGATGTATTAATTGGAAATTATTTAGCATAATTTTAAAATACTATGTAAAATGTTCGCCAATTTTTTATGTGGCGAAATATTTATGAGAGCTCATTATGTTCTCGTTAAAAATATATAAGGCGAAAGGCTTTTTTGTATCGGGTAATTTTTATAAGCGTGTGTAATTCAATTCTCTAAGCTTTTAAGCTCGTCCGTAATAAATTTCACTTAAGCATAAAAGGTGGGAGAGCGTTTCGACCTTTTGAAGAGGATATTTTTTCCGGGGACTCATCGGTTCCAGAGACAATAAAACATCTTCCAAGACGTATCAAATTAACTGAAGAGGAGTTCCATAATTGCTTTTTGCGAATTCCTTCACATTTCCATGGGAACGGCTTCCCCAAATACTAGCCCAATTGAAAGCGCAATAAGTGGGAGCTTTTTTGAATACCGTCTAATGAAATTCAGGATGCTGCCTGTAAATCCTTCAATTTCATCTGCCGAAAATAAATCATGACCACAAATTAAAAATAGCCTTGAATTTGGTCTTCATAACTTTTGTTCAATATATTTTAAGACCAAATCCACGAGGCAAATGAAACTAGGGCAAGTTCGAATCTACGATCGCGCAGTTAATTGGCACACAGTTTATTACCGACATTCCCAGTTTTGACTAAAGATGTAATTTCTCGTCGAGGGAGTCACCTTCATTTTGCATGCCAAAGAGAAGAACGAAGACGTGCACGAATTAATGTAACAACCCTGTGGAGCATGTCGACACCAAGTCGTGGATGTTTCCATTTCCTAGCCGTTTTATTGCCGTCGTTTTATTGTGTCTTGTTGTCTTTGCCCCTACCTCCCTTGATTTGTCTGAGAGTAACTCATTAATGGTACACAAACTCCCAGATGACATGTAAAAGAGTCGTTAAAATTTACATACGCAACCCCTCTTGTAACTAACAAATATCCTTACCGCAATACCTTCCGCGACCCGCTTCTATTTGTTCTTGGATTTATTACATTTTCAGTAATATATTTCATTGACAATAACTACCCTAATAAACCATAAGTATATCTGCTAATAAACAGCGAGCATAGAAACGCGAGCACCATCTATTGACACATTTTAAGAATCATCAAAGCGCATGCTTCTATCAAAATGATACGCCATTATACATAATTTATTTCGGTTAGCATGTTAAGAAAACCAATATTCCATTGCCTTTCATATCAGCCTGAAGTCATTGAATGCTGGACTTAGAGGAAAATGGTGTCAGCATCACCCGTATCCCATACATATATCCAGATGACTCACTGGGTGAGCGCTCACGCAAAGCTTGGGAATTGTATGATATTGGCGATATGGATGTGACCTAGGGTCCAACGGCAGGGAGTGCTCCAAATAACCACAACATACAGACCTCCAAGCAAAAAAGAGGGCCTTGGACTTCGAAGATCCTTAAAACCACAGCGAGCCAAGCGGAGGTTGATGATGCCGAACACACCATCGATGACTGTGAGACTTGGACACCCTAGAGAAACACGCTGAAATAAGCACTCGAGATAGCCGGGCTCAGCGCTGAGAACATGGTCCACAGCATGATGATGAGCAAGAAAAACTGGGACCTTTGGTGAGTCGTTGAAGAAATCATAAGCGCCAAAGAAGGCAGTGAGAGAGAGAGACAAAGAGCGACTCTCCAACACTAGAAGAGGACCAGCTACTTAAGGACAAACTACCTGCCCTCCTGAAGCAATTTGATAAACAATACCAGGGAGCCAGAGAAGGACACGGGAGGGGTTTAGTCAGTAAGAATTTGACACTATCCTGGGATCAAACCCAGGATGTCTTATGGAAGATTCCCCTCTCACAGGAAAGAAAGAAAGAGAAAAAAAGAAGAGAAAAGAAAAATATTATCATTCTGTTGCGTGATGGGGGCGGTCTTAAGCAGAAACCCCGGGCCGCACCCCGCTTCCATGTGCTCCTCGATGTGACAGTGCTTGCACGCGGGTCCGTTCTGCTCTCGAATCACGGCTGGCGGGCGCCTGCTTTTCCACCCCTTTGTTACGGCCCTAGTCCATAGCGTCCACACAACAATTGTCCAGATCCAGACGTGCGACGTCTTTGTCTCCCCAATCAGCCCAGTATAGTCCGGGTCTACTGCCACTTGATCCGGAATTTAACTTGGCTCGAGGGACTCTATGAGTAAGCATAAATGCCACATGGCCTGCTTAGGCGGCAACGAAGAACTTCGTCAAACATGTCCATGATCTCTCAAATAGACTGTGGATTTGCTAATGGACGGAGCCAAAATGGTCGCCTTCGCTGATGAAGACGACCATTTTGGAGTGCAAATCTACGGAGATCCTGCGAACGACCTACCAGGACGTGCTAAGAAAGGCCAATAAGTGCCAATAAGCCACTCTTATCGACTCCCGCCTCCTGCGCGTCACCACCAAATCGACAAAAATGTCACCAAAGATTTCGCTGTTAAATTGACATATTGTGTCTAAAGAGAGACGGAAGATATCGCTATTAATCTGACAAATTAAATCTGGACAGCTTGGCAACGCCATTGTATGGGGATTGCATTTCACCCATAGTTTCAATAAAAACGTTTTGGATAATATTTAAGAATTTCTTTGCACTAAATGACTATTTGCTTATAAAATATGTTTTATTCGCCAACAATATATCACACATTGTGTAATGCTAAGTAGTATAGGATATTCCTACGGATTTATTTTAATATATCTGACATATTTATATCTTTTGATATTCTGACGCCATATGGACTCCCGTTTCGGCTCACCCAGTGGCACAAAACGCCGTCCATGTGCTCTAGTCGGCAAGACTCGTTTGTAATCTAAAACGCTCGGATATAAAGACAGTGACTATCTCGTAGCATAACTGTCGTAATTTAAAAATAGCTCGAGATTTTATAAAAATATTAAATCAAGTCCATATTAACCATCAGTTTTATGTATTCATCTTGCGTGCTTTTATCGATTATAAACCATGTCGATTCTGTCCGATGTCAAAATTATTCGATGTTTTAACACCGCGCCAGAACACTTTTTGGACATAACTTTTCAAGTGACCCGCTTTTATGACAGCTGCTATACATTTCATTGTTGCACTGTACGTGATATCTATGAACAATGGCTTTATATTTGATCCCAATCGGTCTTTTAAAATCGAATTTTTATCGAGGATTCTTCTCGCGTGTCGCCCGGCGGCTGCGATTTAAAATCACTTTAAAAATGTAGCATATTTCGATTGGGACCCAGGCGCCGTGTCTTCCCAATGGCGTCCATATTTTTATTTTTTTATATTTAAACGTGTCATGCTGGCATGGTGGGCTGGAAGAACATCACACCCCTAAGGCCTTCCTTATTCAGCCACGCGGGAAAGCAATAACTTAGGATGGCAGATGTACACACTAGTGGCATCTGTTGGCCTACATTGAATTATGAACTATATACGTCCTGCGATATTAATCATAAGACCATCATTCCGCCTGGAGAAACTACTCTACGTCAAATGGAATGGATGTGTATCACAAATAGAACCATATAAATATATACCATATCAATCGCCATCGATTTTTTAAGCATCTTTCATTTATAAACGGCCATATTATCACCGCCCCAACACAGAGGGACAACATGAATATTTATTGCCTATCTCATGTGAGTCATGAACGTATTCAAAATAATATGGGTCACTTAAGTCTTTCAGTGCAAAGGCAAAAAAGCAATGCCAAATTCCCAACGGCAATTCGTGCAACAGCAGCAGAACAACTTTGGGTTGTCTTGCTCGATTTGTTGCTGCATCGGATCATTCTGCCTTAAATTTGGCGTGAAAACAAGTTTGCAACACTTTCCAATTCAAAAACAGTTCTCAAACTTCAAGGTACCCAAAAACAATTTATTTTTCAATCGACAGCAGACTTTGGTTGTCAGACCGGGGATAAGTTGTAAACTTTAAAAGCGCCATATAAATATATATTTATGGCTGTGAATTCGTGTCCATTATATTCCCCGGCTTGGTAAACAAGGTCTGGCTTCCTCTTTGGCACGGATGTTCTACTCTTGAAACTGCAAACCACACACCAAGATGTTATCCTTCGTCCATGTGCGCTTCATACTGTCATAATATCTCATTCGGCAGAAAAATTAACATTCAAAGGTTTATATCAATTTTTTTATCATGCCATACTCATACATCGTGTTAACAGCACACAATATTTGTTTATTTCTTCGGAATATTTCTTAATGTTCAACTTGCATGGTATTTGCTTTTGGTTGTTCAGCTATTTTTGCCTATTAATGCGTTGCAAAAATTAAAGGACAGGGTTACCATGCAAGCCTACCAGTTTACTTCTGAAGGAGTAGATCTTGCAAAGGAGTGATGATACTCGGCTAATGACGCCACTCCAGAATAATCAAGGGGGAAAACAAAATTGATCAATAAAAAGAATGATGCGAGCATCTTAATTATCAAAACAAACGCCTACTCTCAAGACAACACGAACGAAAGTCGTCTTATTGGTTTAGACGTGTTGCTTTACGGCACAACTTTGTCATCGATGCATGAGTGTATGAGACATGTGAGACGCAAGACACCCGTCTCTGTCTCACGATTTCTGGTCCGATAGGGTTAAGTATGCAATATAACATCTTTCAAATGTCCGCCGCGGCTTTTCTTGATGACACGTCCTATTATACATCCTAAGGGAAAGATTAAATTGCTTGATCTCGGTGGTCAATGCAGGTGCTCTTTTTCCTGTGGGAGAAGAATCTTGCATAAGACACCCTGGGAATTGACGGTCCCAGGGTAGTATCAGATTCTTCCTGACTAAACTCCTCCCTTGTCCTTCTCTGTCTTTCAGGTATTGTTTATCACACTGCTTCAGGGAGACTGGTAGTCTGGCCTTCGACATAACCCTATTCGAGTGTTGGAGAGCCGCTCTACGTATCTTTCTTTCTCATACTACCCTCTTTGATGTCTTCTTGCCAATCCACTTCAAGTACGCTCCGAAGCAGCAGTGGCCCATCAGTACTCCACCAACTTATGACCGGTATAAGTCGGTGTCGGGTAAGTCACCTTCTTTTGCTGGATTGATCCCATCTCTATTACTAGGCTTCCATAAATTTATGTTGGTACTCTACACGTTTTTTAGGGATCTTCAAAGCCCAAGGCCCTCTTTTTTGCCTTCTTTGCCAATTCGGGTTATTGCCACGCTTGAGCAGAATGTTCATCGTAGCTTGATCTGTATGGTACTGTAGCGTGGGCGATTTACCATTCCCACGTATAGTGCTGTTAGCAGCGACAACTTATATCTCTCTTCAAGTGCAATGTGCTATTTTATCAGCGCCATCTCTTGTGGCCCTGTGAAGACTTTGCGCCTGCTTAGCGATCGATCGCTTCTTGCGCATGCACCTTTGCCGGTTGGGTAGTGACACGCAGGAAGCGGGAGTCGAGGTGAGTCGTCGATTGGCCTTGGCTGCGGGAGGACGTCCTTCCCGCAGACAGATCTCTCTCTTTTTCGTTCGGCGACCGTCCATGCCCATCCATTCGTCCGACTTTACATGATCCGATAGAAAAATGGACTCATATCGGATATGAAATTTTGAAAAGAAAAAATATTGAGATTTGAAATATTTACTTTTATTATATATTTTATAAAATATTAAATTGTTCAAATGTTTAAAACCAGGGATTCGAACAGGAACTGAACCTATAACCGGCAAAAATGTTTGCTAGAATGAAAACCGAAATAGAGCCGATTCGAAAATATTGGTTTTATCGTTCCGGTATACGTCTTACGCGAAAGAGAGTTTGGCTGATTTTTGTAAAGACAATATCTGTAATATGTAACATTCACTACTCTGATAATACTGCAATCTTCAGATAATATTGTTATAAACCCAAATTCCGAGTCGTCGGTTGGCCTTCGTTGCGGGAAGATGTCCTTCTCACAGCCAGATCTCTCTTCCTCTCCTGCTGAATAAAAATTTGCCTAGAGAAGAGTATTTTCGTTCGACCGAAAGAAGAACGGATCAGTGCATTAACGCGGTCATCCCGGCTCTTACATAACAATTCAAATAAATATCAATTTCTATGCGTTCTTATGGACACACAGCCGACAGATATTTCAATCATTAAATTCTTATGAAATTGAGTGCCTATATATCACTATCGTTATCGAATTATTTAGATGTGGTCGATATAAATAATTAAATTTGAAAAAGTCAACATTTACAATACCATCTTTTGTTGAAAGCCTCCGGTCTTCAGTACGAATTCTCTACATTCACTTAATTACCCATATCCTTTACCCAATGGTAGACAGAATGATGCTATTACTTTTTTAAATTGGACATATTAAGATTTTATACTGAAAATACTTTGTTCGCTATTACCTAATTATAATACTTTATTCCGTATCTAACACTCATTATACAGGGCGCGGCAGGGAAACTTCTTTATTTAAAACGCACACACAGGAGTAGTAATTATTTCAAAAAAGAATACGATGGCATTCATTGGAAAGAACAAGATTTAACGTTTTTTGTGATGTAGGTTTAGTAATGATCATGCAGTGAACTCTTCTTGTAAAGTGTCTTGGATCTTGACTTTGTATTTTTTATTTATTTTTAGCATAAAGTAGTTTCCATGTCCTTAGTTTCAAATATAATAATCGGTACCAGCCAAACTACCAAAATTATTGACACAAATGTTTTGATCAAAATCCAAATTTACTATGGCAATATCAGTATTATAGAGGAATAAATTTGCAAAATTTCAAATTTATTTTTACTGCTCAACCCTCATATAATTCAGCTTGTTCGAATAAATGGTCATATTTTCGGATCTTCGACAAATGAGTTTCAAGAAATTTTCAAAGGAACGGAAATATTCAAATTGGGGTATTCGTCCCACATTTATTATTACATGTACTCAGGGTGGAAATGCGAGCTGCGCGGGCAAAGAAATGCGAGTATGTCAAAGAAAGCAGAAACAGTCATTCATAGCAGGGTCTCGTAAAATTCTAAATTTTCCTCCCGGATATCAACCTGGATTCCATCCCCTTCTTGCAAGGCTCTCGGCGCAAACAACCCTTCCCTTCCGCTTATATGCGCCCGTATAAATAACCGAATTCATCAAAAAACGACTCGTCTGCGAACTCGGTCGGATTCCCGTCAACATACGAGGGAAGAAATTATCCCTCTCGCGTTCAAAGGGAAAAATTATATGATGTAATGCTCCCAAATCCACTTGAATATTTAAGTACATTTAACCGTCTTTTGTTCGCAATTGGCTTTGGGAAAATATTGAAGACAAGGGAATCTTCCTGGCAGTCCGCCCCCTTTGTCATGTATTATTTATGAGTTTCCATGTTTGTTTCGTGCTTAGGATCTCTCACAATATTAATGTTTCGGTCTAAGTTCAACGTTCGACTTTGCAAACACACATTGTAATTATCACTCTTCAAAAATCACATGTCATGTTTTAGATATGCTATCCTATATTTTCCTACGCCTTGGATCTTCCTACGCTATCCAAAAATAAATGTAATAAGTTACCCTCCTATAACAATGTATCTTAATCTTCCATTTCTAATACATAAACCATATAAGCAGCTAAGTATTGGTATAGTAGATAAGATCTTGGACTCATCCAGACAAATCCAGATTGTGAAAATAAATTTCACCATGCCAACCAATTTGGGAAAATGGATCTTCATTTCGGTTTCAATCACACTTTTAAAAAAATTATATTCGCAATGAAAAAATATGTCAAAATGGTTAGCAAATGTTCCATAAAAGGAAATGCTAAAATCCACCTCAAAAAAAAAAATTACGTGGTGGTACATTTTTCTCTCGGATCATAATGGAACCGAGCAATGGGATGATAATAATCAAATTCCGAATAAAAACACTATCGTCTTACTAATTTCTTTATTGAAAACGATAGAGAGAGATCTGGCCGCGGGAAGAACGTCTTTTCGCAGCCAAGGCTATCTGACGACTCCTACGGCTCCTACGACTCCTCCTGTACATCACCATGCAATGTATCCTGTTAAATGAACACCATTCTTCCGCCATTCTATTCTAACTAATAGCAGAAAGGAATGACGATATTGTTAAAAAACATGCTAGCAAAATCAAGGTAACAATTATTTCCTGAGCATCAGGGTTGTCGAAATTTTTTTTTTCAACATTATAAAAAAATGCACGTCCCTTGACAAATAAATCCACTGGAGTCAGGTCTGGAGACCGTACGAACCACGGAAAAGAGCATGTCCCCAGACAAATAAACACAGAAGTTACAGATCCGAAGAATATGGTGTCAGATCTGGAGACCGTGCGAGCAAGAAAATAAGTGCCCACGAAATAAATCCTAATTGAATATGAATGGAATAAGCGCTGCCTTTGCAAAAATGAAAGAGGAAATGCTACTTCAGACAGTTACAGCTGAAATAAGGAAATGAATAATGCCACAGTACATCAAACTTAATATTATTACATTCGAATTCGAAATTAAAATATTCATTTTTATACGACATGCTTGTGTAGAGAAATAATAGAGACGTCCGCTTCCGTTCAAACGATATCATAAAATATAAGATACACATACGCTATCCGTATAAGGGTTGCAAACTTAGTCGACAGAAAGTTGCAGAAAGCATACACATAACAGTGAAACAATCGAGTTTTATTACCGCCGCGATTTGAAACCAGAGTGGGGTCGACGTGTACCCCGTCGTCCAGATTTAAGATTAAATTCAACTCGAACAACTTTCGCAAAAAAAACATAGCATGAGTTGAAGATACCGGAGAGAATTCATTTAAATTTGTTTAAATATCTACAAGATGCGACAGGGAAACTACCTAAAGCTTTAAAGCTTGATTATCTCAATTCATTGACCAAAATGGAGGTTGGTAGCAGGGCGCGGAAGCTACTACTAACTCCTACTACAGCTGCTACTACTGCCTTTCTTTCTAAGCGCGTGAGGCAACCACGTCCAACATATGCCTCTCCAAATCAATAAATAAACGAATCAATCATTCATGTTTTCTAAAAGCGAGTAACCGCCAAGCAAAGAAATGCTTTGGATCTAACTTCAGACACAACAAATCAATCAATAGCGAAACAAACTCCAGGATTCTACACGATGAGAGGTGCTATCATTGTCTGAAAAACATATTAGTGAATAAATCATTACCAATGAAAACGAACATCAAAATTTAAAAAAAACATTAACAATTTACAGTTCTGATTGTACGCGCTATGCTTCGCCTAAAGTGCAAGAGATTACGTAAGGAAGTCAAGAAAATCTATTTCTTCCGTAAAATTGGCAGTAAGGCGTAAGGCAAAAGTTGAAAAGTGATTTCAGGCAAAAGTAGAAAAGTGATTTATGGTCAAAAGTTGAAAAGTGATTTCTGCTCAAAAGTTGAAAAGGGATTTCTGCTCAAAAGTCGATAAGTGATTTCAGGCAAAAGTTGAAAAGGGATTTCTGCTCAAAAGTTGAAAAGTGATTTCAGGTCAAAAGTTGAAAAATAAGTGATTTCAGGCAAAAGTTAAAAAATAAGTGATTTCAAGCAAAATTTGAAAAATAAGTGATTTCAGGCAAAAGTTGAAAAGGGATTTCTGCTCAAAAGTTGAAAAGGGATTTCAGGCAAAAGTTGAAAAATAAGTGATTTCAAGCAAAAGTTGAAAAGGGATTTCTGCTCAAAAGTTGAAAAGTGATTTCAGGTCAAAAGTTGAAAAATAAGTGATTTCAGGCAAAAGTTGAAAAGGGATTTCTGCTCAAAAGTGAAAAGTGAGTAAGTGATTTCAAAAGTTGAAAAATAAGTGATTTCAGGCAAAAGTTGAAAAGGGATTTCTGCTCAAAAGTTGAAAAGTGATTTCAAGTCACAATTTGAAAAATAAGTGATTTCAGGCAAAAGTTGTAAAGTAAGTGATTTCAAGCAAAAGTTGAAAAGGGATTTCTGCTCAAAAGTTGAAAAGGGATTTCTGCTCAAAAGTCGATAAGTGATTTCAGGCAAAAGTTGAAAAGGGATTTCTGCTCAAAAGTTGAAAAGTGATTTCAGGCAAAAGTTGAAAAGGGATTTCTGCTCAAAAGTTGAAAAGTGATTTCAGGTCAAAAGTTGAAAAATAAGTGATTTCAGGCAAAAGTTGAAAAGGGATTTCTGCTCAAAAGTTGAAAAGGGATTTCTGCTCAAAAGTTGAAAAGGGATTTCAGGCAAAAGTTAAAAAATAAGTGATTTCAAGCAAAATTTGAAAAATAAGTGATTTCAGGCAAAAGTTGAAAAGGGATTTCTGCTCAAAAGTTGAAAAGGGATTTCAGGCAAAAGTTGAAAAATAAGTGATTTCAGGCAAAAGTTGAAAAGGGATTTCAGCTCAAAAGTTGAAAAGGGATTTCTGCTCAAAAGTCGATAAGTGATTTCAGGCAAAAGTTGAAAAGGGATTTCTGCTCAAAAGTTGAAAAGTGATTTCAGGTCAAAAGTAGAAAAATAAGTGATTTCAGGCAAAAGTTGTAAAGTAAGTGATTTCAAGCAAAAGTTGAAAAGGGATTTCTGCTCAAAAGTTGAAAAGGGATTTCTGCTCAAAAGTCGATAAGTGATTTCAGGCAAAAGTTGAAAAGGGATTTCTGCTCAAAAGTTGAAAATTGATTTCATGGCAAAGGTTGAAATGTGATTTCTGGTCAAAAGTTGAAAAGGGATTTTCGACAAAAGTTGAAAAGTGATTTCTGGTCAAAAATTGAAAAGTTATTTCTGGTCAAAAGTTGAAAAGTTATTTCTGGTCAAAGTTGAAAAAGTGTTTTCGGGCAAAAGTGATTTCAGACAAAAGTTGAAAATATATTTTCAGGCAAAATTTATTTTAGACAAAAGTGTTTTTAGGCAAGAGTTGAAAACTGATTATGGATGACTCAATTCATCATGACACATTCACCCATCGAGCCTTGAAATTAATTTTTGTATCAAGCCTTCCCACGCAAAATCACACTTGACGAATGAAAAAATATCTCTGTGACATCTAATTAATAGCAAATAGTATATCAAAAATAATTAGTCTTATTATCAGGGGTGTTTTTATTTCTAACACATACCGGTGGTTAATCATTTAATTTTGTATTTTAACGACGTATAACTGATATCTTGAAGTGACTCGTACCACCCCAATGTCCCCCATGCGGTTTCGGCGCCTTTAGCAACCACCCCCAATAGCGACCCGCTCTCATACCTCAATTGATTTTACATATTTGCTTTATTTTAGAGTGAATTCAATGCTTAAAGATTTTATTAATACATATTATATAAGACGTAGTTCATCAATTCATATAAATTGTATAAGTTGAATGCCATAATTTCAAACGTAGACAGCTTTCATGAAAATTATTTTGGAATAAAAATATTTTCTTCTGGTATATTTATATAACGGCACAGTGTATCTTCTTTTTATTACAGCGACATTTCAGATTGTCCAGTGTGCGCTGCGTAATTTGATGAAATATGGCCGTACGACACCCTAACCAGCTGTTCGCAGAATCTCAGATTTGCAGATAACAAAGCTTTTACTACACCATCCAGAGCCAACATCAAAGCTAAGGCAAAAGCAAAGGCTACCGAACATTACTTTTTATTCGCCGTGTATGTTAACAGATCTGCTTTTAGATGTGCATTACGGGGGGTTGCGATTTTCATGCAAACACCCTCCCGTGTGTCGACTCTGCGAGGTAATAAAATAAATATAAATAAATAAATCCGTTTTCGTGTGACATGAAAGCAATGCCTTCGTCACCGTTGAACGAGCCATCAGTCTTTTGCATCTCACCCCTTCGTTGGCAGGCCCGATACCATTCAAGCCTCCGGAAGATTTATAGCGCTCGAATTTTTTTACATTTTTTTCACTCCAATTTACATAATGTGTTTTTATTTGGTGTCAAGCAAACCACCCCCTCGGATACGGCGTTTTGTTTATTTCCGCTCCAACTATAAATTACCCCGGTGGAATTAATAGGCGAGCCGACACCGTCTAATTCGGTTATTTTCTTAGGACTTCATTAATCTCCCCGGTTCATATTGGATAAGCCGGCAAGCGAAAAATTTTCCTGCCCTCGAATTTTCTTTTCGTCCGCGCCGAACTCAGATAGCTGAAATATTTTTCATCCGATCTTTAGTGCCGCTTCATATGTTATGAAAGAAAATATTCCATTTTTCTTACATATTTCATGAAAAAAATATATGTGCGTTTTATACGCGTTTAACCCGATCACATAAATATCAAATAGTGATGGCTCTAGAATTTTATATATACTCTGAACTAGACGTCAATCGCTCCAGCAGAATATTCTACGTTTTTACTCATTTTTTTAATCTCAATTTACTCCCACTGCTGCTCAAAGCTCAATTTATCCACCCCTATATCTATATTCAGAATCTTTAATATAATCATTTCTGTTTATTTTTTTTATCATGGCATAAAAACATGAAGAATCTCTTAAAATTTTGTCTCTTTTGCAATCAGTATAGTTAAATTAATCGTCTCATGGTGTGTGATGTCTTTTGTCTTCCTGCGTACACATTGCATCTTGCATGATGACATTTATCGAAAGTTGTCAGATAGCCTTGACTGCTGGAAGATGTCCTTCCCGCAGTCTCATAGATATAACCTCTCTTTCCGTTAATAAAATCTAATAGTTGATTACCCAGACGTCATTACCAAATCACCTCAACCGTCAATCGATCAATAAAAGAATGAACCCACATACGAGCATAGTCGTAGCATCTTGAATACCACGTAGGAATGGGTAGCATTTCCACTTCACGTTACATTGGTGTCAGAAGAAGCATAAACTGAACTGCTACTGCACGGGTCCGTTTTTTTATCGGACTGTGATGTTGCTGGACGAATGGATGGGAATACGAAGGACGTTGAATGGAAAGACTCTCTTCGCAAGATAACTATTTATTCCGCATAACAGATTGAGAGAGAGAGAGGCCTGGCTGCATGAAGGACAACCTCCCACAGCCAAGGCCAACCGACGACTCTTCCGACTCTCGCTTCCTGCATGCCCAACTGGCAACGGTGTACGCGCAAGAAGCGATCCTTCGGTATGTAGGTGCGATGTCTCCGCAGGGCCACAAGAGATGGCGCTGTTAAAATAACACATTGCACCTGAAGAGAAATGGAAGATGTCGCTACTATGCGGGGATGATGGATACATGTGTATCCTGAGCCGTGTCTCAATACAAGCTATCTCTTAAAATCTCAATCATTTGTATTTCGTGCTTTATAAATAGCAATTTATATTTCCATCGAACTTCTTCCAGTGCAGATTCCAGCATATGTTCCTAGGAATATATCAAAAATATATATATGAAGATTCCTGAACCTAAAGATTGTAGCTGTGGAATCATGCAATGATACCTAAAATGATCTTTTCGATCGTTTTTTAATTTTAACAGTCACCTTGATGACTCGGAATGAACGCGCTAATGTACGGGTCCTTTCTTCTTTCGTTTTCATGTGTAGCCAGACGGATAGATGGAGATGGACGGTCGTCGAACAAAAAGACTCTCATCTCTAAATGACTTTTTATTCACACGAGAGAAAGAGATCAGGCTGCGGGAAGGACGTTCTCCCGTAATCAAGGCTAATCGACGACACTTTCCGACTCTCGCCTCCTGCGCGTCAACACCCAACCAGCAACGGTGCACGCACAAAATTCATTTGCTCCTCGAGTCCGACAAGGAACAGACTGGCAACCGCCCAGCAATCTGCTGAAATGAAGCCATCTAGCGGTTGGACATATGGTCCATCGGACCCCTACAACAACTCCTACGCTACACTGGTGTCAGAAGTGGAAGTGGGGTCGCTCTCTCCTTGCACAATGCTTCCTGCTCCTTCTCGTGAGCAGAGCTCAACCACCGCGTTTCCTAGCGAAATATTCAATAATTAAAATGTATTCAATATCATATATGGATGTTTAGTCTAATTTCGAGGGCAATGTATGAAATTTCACTAGGATATTGGCATTATTCATATTCTAAAATCGTGAAAAGTTTTACGACCAACCATAAAAGGGATTTTTATAGAATTTTCAAAATTGCAGTAATAAAAGTGTGCGAACTTTATTGTTGATGTATTATAATTTATTGAAAATTTTATGATCTTCGTATAAATCCCAGATTTATCACAATGCTTTTCGTGGATCCAAAATCTTGGCGTGATTCTAATTATAATCGATGCTTTTATCTTAATGAAGGGACGCTGATGATCCTCTTCGGTTTGGTTGTAAATCTTTTTCTGGATAAAAGTATGAAAGTCTCACTCCTGCGCTCTATCCTGCGATATTAAATCATACGGCCGTAATTGCGGAGGACTTAAAAGATATTTCCTTGATAAAACATCGCTGAAAAAAAAAGGAGAAAAATGAAATGTATTAAAGTGACAAACGGAACGAAATATGGACGTCTGCGGAAATGGGAAGAGATTGTCAGGAACTGATAAGAAGGGAATAATAAATATGTTTTCTTGGGAAGAGGGATATAAAACAAACACGTCTGTAAACAAATAAGATTTTTTTATTCTTGGAAGAAACATGCAAAATTTTCACTATCTCCGAGAGTATTGCGAGAAGAAATGATATTTTCCGGGTGAAATATATTTAAATCATTAAAATGATTCATGATGTCCATATTTCAGGACGAAAATATAACCCAAAAAAAAATCGAAATGAGCATTATTTTTAAAGAACATATTTTCGGGTACAAGAAACCCCCTCAAGCGCAAATAGAGGCGACAACCCTTGTGGAAATCTTATCTTTCGCTATGAGATGGCAAAATATAAGCCATCTCATATTGATTATTCACTAATTTATTTTTAACAGATTATTGAATCTTCACAATCAATTTTCGGGATTGATATCAGTTTAAGTATGATTTTATGGCAAAACTAATCAGGCTCGATTATCGACATGTTCATTCGTTAATGTGTACCGTTTTGATACTTGTTTGAGTTTATGTTGTTTGTTTTCATTAAGAAATGTCTATAAATAGCATGTTTATCCAGACGAATGTCAAATCAAGGATGAACTACACGTTCTTGCTGCTTATAACTATTTTTTTATAATATATACAACCATCTAATATTTCTTATCTTATATATAAAAAATAATATTTGTTTGTTCGTATTTAATGCGCTGTCATACCGTTCATCCGATTGCGATAAAACTTTATCAATGTATTGTTTACACTTGTGGAAATAACATAGGCATAGTAAAAATATTGTTTGTGTATGCAATTTGTTATGTGAGACGTTTAGCTTATGCACTATATTGGGGAATGTTAGTCTGGTGGTTGCTAAAGTAAATAAAGTACTACAACCGTCTTTTAGTGGAAAAATAATGAATAATATCGTCGGAACTACAGTTTGAAATGAAAAAGTTCAAGAAGAAGATGTTGTGTCCGAATGATTTCTAATGATATTCTATTTGAATTGAAATGAGTGCAGTTTCCAGTGCGAACAACAATAAAGCATAGGAACACACAGGGTGTGCGTGCATGCTTCTCACGTGGATAGCTGTATATGGGCTGCTCACGCCGAAATCATTTAGCATAGATAAAAATATAGGAAGTCACGTGAAATTTTAAAAAATCAAATAAGCCTATGCATAAAACAGTAATGAAAGCCAAATCTAACTATAAGCCTATGATCTTCTTATGCAATCGCTTCAATCCTGCCGGAAGAAGGACCCAACACGACATCAAGGGGTGGTTTAATTTATTACATCCTAAATGGTCATTACTCATTTTAGGATTAAGTGACACGTTTACCCTGTCTGAAGCTCCCTCGCCGAATTACACTACAATGTATGTTTATAAAATTAATTAGCTATGCTTATTCATATATGAGAACATACATACATCAAAACCAAATCAACTTGTAGATTTAAACACTCTACATTTTTTAATCAATGATTTGAATCGGCGAGTGACTATAATAAATCGAAGATCCACTCAGATCATATTTTGAACAGAAATGGACAAAATCAACAATGTGAAACTTGAACAAACATCATCGATAAAATTTATGGACCCATCCTAGTAATACACAGATGTCATATTTAGTTTAAATGCTACAAAAAATGAATTATTTAGTATATAAAAATCAATGTTTGTTTGTCCGTATTTAATGCGCTGCCATACCGTTCATCCGATTACGATAAAATTTTATCAACTTATTGTTTACACTTGTGGTAATAACAAAAGCATAGTAAAAATATTAATTTTTGTACGCAGTTTTTTATGCAAAATTTGGCAATGATTTAAAAAAATGTTTCTTTGAAATAAATCCAAGCCCGGATTGACACCTCAGAGAGTATTTTTATGTGTTTGGTGGAATACAATTGGATCTAATTACTATTAAGCTTCTTAATCTGGACGAAATGATAGCTACAAAAGTGTATAATCGACAGTTAGACACTTTTCTCTAGATGACTCTTTATTCAACCGAAAGAGAAAGATCTGGCTGTAGGAATGACGTCCTCCCGCAACCAAGGCCAACCACCGATTCTTCCCAACTCCCACCTAACCGGAACGGTGCACGCGCAAGAAGCCATGGGCATATTAAATCGCCCACGCTACAAAAGTGATTATATTTTATACCACCTAGTGTAAAAATAAATGAAAAAATGGATTTCTTTCGGGATGACCTAATGTGATATACTTTTTAGTGTTTCATCACGATGAAATATTTTCGAATTTCAGTACAAATATTTGCTTAATGGGTTAAAATATTTCTATCGTGATTTATCAAGATCAATTTATGATAAGGGTTGTTATGCCCGGCCGCATATTGAAAGCTTTAAATTTGAAACTTTTTAATCTGTGTTTGGTAATGGAGAAAAATTGCAGACTAATTGCAATTATTTTGTAATGACCTCATCAGTCCCGGGGATCACAAGTCTGATTTATCTGCATATATTAGGCTTATGGGACTCTATGATATATTGGGCTATTGTTTCCAAGTCCAAAATAGATAATCGCGTCTGGGCGACTTAAATCGTTATAAAATGCAAAATCGTCAAAGTTTTGACACACATGAAGAATAGAGCGATCCTTGCAAAGTTGGTGTGTAACTAAGGCAGTTTGTTTTGCTTTGCTTACTTTGTCCAAGGCCGTAAGCTCTCGTCATGGAGCTTTCAAGAGCTTTGGCATAATTAATATTCGCATCAAACTTGCTATCAGTCTTCGGCCGCTAACAGCCGCCCTTTCTATTTGCAGAAAGCCCTACCAGGTCGAGGCTTAGGTGACAGGATGATGAATGGTGGCACGCATGATGTACGAATGCGCGCCGTCGACCATTCATCACGTTCAGCGCCGAAAGTTGGCGGTTCGGAGACCCATCATGGAAACCACGGCCTGCATTAGATCCCAGAATCAGATATCATGCCGAAAAGCTTATGTTCGAGGAAAGATCTGATTTTTCTCGAAACATTGTTGATGTGCCGTTGACACGGCATCGAAAAAACCGCGTGTTTCTTTTTCGGCAAAGTAATTTGTTCCGGAAACAGAGAAGATTGAATGCGGTTTTAGATAACAACACTGATACGAGAGCTCTAGAACAGGATAATCAAAGGATTCCATTATGGATGAAGCATCATCGTGTTAACCTGTTGCTAACATTCTTATATCCGATTACAGGCGGAATGCACCGTTGAAGTGTTTATATTATCGAAGTACAAGAAAATGTTTTTCATAACAAAAAACTCGATTTGACTTGGGCACCCAGAGAAAACTGCTGAAACAAGCACTCGGGGTAGCCGAACTTAACGTCGACAATATGGTCCACAGCATGATGGAAAGCAAGAAGAATTGGTACATTTGGCGCGAATACGTAGAAGAAATTCTGAGCGCCAAAGAGGGCAGTGAAAGAGAAAGACGCAGAGCGTTTCTCCAACAATAGAACAGGGCCAATAACCTAAGGCCAGACTACCTGTCCTCCCGAAGCAATGTGAAAAACAATACCAGGGGGACAGATAAGAACAAGGGAGGGTGTTTAGTGGGTACAATCTACAACACTACCCGCGAAGGGTGTCTGGCTTGTAAGAGCCCATCCGTGGAATACCGTGGGTGCGAAGATTCCCCTCCCACAGGAAAAAAATGTCCCGTCAGCATCTGGGTGGTAGGTGAGCTCTCCGTGTTTACGCGAAGTCCATTTTTATATCAACGGGATCAATTGGCATGTTCACCTTGCCTTGGTTCCGGTGTCCCAGCGTTTCTGCCATGTTGGATTAACTCTTCCCGGGCTTCCTCTTTTTTGTGTTTTTCTTATATCTGCGCTTTCTTTCCATGGAGAGGATGTCCAGTGAGTATTATTTGCGTTCTTAGCAGTTTATATCTGTCTCCGCCTTTCTGTGTCATTTCTGCCTAGACTGGTGCACCGTAAAGCAAGATGGAGTTAGTCACCTCGTTAAGTAGCTTTCTTCGGCTCGATCTCGGTCCGCCAATGTTTGGCATTAATCGCGCCAAATAATTTGTCACCATTTTTGCTTTTTGCGTTACTACATCAATGTGTTTTCTGAAGGTCTAAATTATTTTGGTCCAGCGAGCGTTGTTGAAAGCATTCTTCGCATTTAAAGTGACGAAGACTGCCAGTTTGCTTTGCTTCACTGATTCATTCCATGCGCTTTTAATAAATTCTACAACGGATTGAATTGCATCTATTATCGTTCTGCCCGTCCTGAATCCATATTGTTGGTCTGAAAGTGTTCTGAAAAGATTCTGGATCTTAACAAGGCTTCTAATGCTTTTCCTAGGCCGTCAAGCATACAAAGAGGTCGAAATAATCTTGGTTCATCCGTTTCCTTATTGGATTTTCGAATAAGAACCAGTATTTGCTTCTTCCATGCTGAGTTGAATTCTCCATCTAGTAGACACTTGTTGTACATTTCTACTGATGAGGTTCGGAGCTGATATTTTATTGTTCTTTAGTTTTTTTATATACGTTCTGTACTTCTTTTATGGTGAAAAGTTGTATGTCTTGTTTTTTCTTTTCATTGGTGAAGAACTCATATAAGGTTTCTGGAATAGTATCAAGAAACAGGGTTCTTACAGTAGCTTGTATATTTAATATATTTTGTAAGTAGGGTTCTTGCTTTCTGGTACATAGTTTTCTTAGTTCTATCTTGTAAGGAAGTCCCCAGGGATCAGAATTTACTGCTTCGCAAAGTTGTGCCCAACACCATTGTTTACTGACTTGTATAGCAGCTCTAAGTTCTTTACGGGTTTGTTTGTAGTGAGATATTGCTTCGCAAAATTCTTCTTCCGTTCGTTGAGTTTTTTTCCTCTGGGTCTTTCTTCTGGCTGCCAAGCATGTTCTACGAAGGTGTTCTATTTCTTTGTTCCACCAATATTTTGGTGAACGATTTGATTTGCCCCTTCTCAGCATAACTTGGTCGCATAGTTCACGGTATAGTTTTTTGATTGCTCATCTTTTATTAGGAGATGGCATGCGTCTAGTTATTTTTTTGTCGTGGAAAGAGAATTTGATATACTGATGAGCGCTGTGTGTGTAGTCATCAAGTACTTTCCATCTCTTAATTTGGCCTTTTGATTGCCCCGCGGCCAAGACTGTCGGTCGACTGTCTGTTTATTATTCCTGCGCGTCTGCATTTTTTCTTCAGGCAAGCCGGATGCAATACGGAATTCTTCCAGGCACACACACACAAACATATTGTAGAATTGCCGTATAATAAAAAAAATAGATTTAAATATGGATCAATTTAATGGGTACATTACATACAGTATTGATACTATTTCCTTGTTCATTTTATCCTAATCGTTTCATAAATATGACTTGAGATTATATTATAAGTTGGTGGAGAATATGTGAATATTTATACGAGTATTTCCGACTATAAACTGAGATAAAAGAAGTTTTCGGTTTAATAAAACGTATTCTTCTCGCGGAAGCATCTCGTTTTTATATTTTTCGGATTTATAGCGCCATCATCGAATACAACAACTGCTTTATGTTAACATCGATTTATAGGTAAGAGTTTTTCTTCCACATAATCACCCCATCAAAGTTTCTTTACGACGAGAGAGGATCGTTTCGCAACTCTGGTGTACCCTCGCCGACGGTTGCCGATACCTGCTGAAGCAAAAATTTAATGAAGTTACCGCTATAAAATGATATTGGCCGTTATTATGCATGCCCTCGGCGATGGCTTGTTTTTCCAAAGTCTGACTTTGAGTTTGCATGGCAAAATATGAGGAAAATGTCATTTTTCTCCTCGGTTTGATTCATCTTCCGCGTTAGGGAACTTCAGACAGGTCAGCCGTGATCGATGTCCTCGGTCTAGGTATTACATAAGAAGCAATTTTAATGCTGCCAATCTACAACTTCCGCATAGTCATTTTCTCCCCACACGCCTTTTTAACTTCATAACTCTCCATGTTATTTTCATGAACATAAATATTCCGCATGAGACATTTCTGAAGGTTCATATTGATCGTGTAGCACTCCAATAGTCGTTAAAATCGCCAGAGGCAATCTTGGTAATATTTATTGAAATATCATCGGCACAAATACTTTTATAAATCAATATGCAATGACATTTATTTTCCTTAATCTATTAACTCCCTACCCATCTAAAACGTATTTTCATATGAAATGTCCGATTTAGAAGACGAAGCGTGTCGTCAAAGGAATGGCTGAGACACACCTGATGGTCAAAAAGTAAGTATAAAAAAGCGGCATTTCATACATTCTATTTCGCGAATAAGAAAGGAGAAAGAGAGAGGCAATATTAGAATTTATATATGCCAGTGCATTTCAAAGCACAATCAGTCGCCGACGGGTGCCCAACCTGTACGGACGTGCCTGAGCCCGCCGAGTGCGCTGCTTCTCCCCCCCCCCATGCTCTCACCACCAATGCTTCCAGCGCCTGGGTTTCTGACCCCAGCGTCACCGCTCCGCCGACTGCCTTGGGCGATTCATTGACTGTTCTTAGAGCTGCTTTACGCCGGAATGAATAATCTATTATTATATCCAGATGCCAATCAATTGTCCTGATGAATCTACATTTAACAAAAATGGAGGAAGTAGACTACGAAGTTATTCCCCGTAAAATCCTATGTCCACATATTTGGTGCCAAAACTATTGCAGAAATGTTTGGATACGCCGAATGCACGGGGACAAGCTACTAGACCTGCTCTGACACATCGCAGGACAACTTCCCGATCGACCTCCATGCCCGGACATGATCATAGTACGTGATCCGCTGTCATGTCCGTATCTATGCAAGGACACTCCGAAAGACTTCCTAAGCCAAACAGACGGAGAGATGCCATGATTGGTCCGTGACCCGTGAGGAACTGGGAAGTCCAATAGCATGGAACAACCCAGCGACACGACAAATGATATTTAATGTAGCTAAAAAGGGCTCGAGGTCATCCAGAAGAGATGTGTCAATGCAATTGTTGCCAATAAAAATCCGTGATCGTTTCGAGAACCTATAGGAAGCTGTACTCAGCTGCAGCTGCAAGTTTAGTGGCAGAAGATCAGCCAGAACAGGCAGAACCGAAATCGAGACAGTCCTATAAGCCTTTGTTACTATAATATGTCTTTTTTTCTGTGGGCGAGGAATCTTCACAAGACACCCAGAGAATCTGGGTAGTGTAGGATTCACGTTTTTTTGGTCGTGCCTACCCACTAAACCCCCTCCCTCCCTCCCGCCTTGTCCTTCTCTGTCCCCCTGGTATTGTTTTCCACATTTCTTCAGGAGGACAGGTAGTCTGGCCTTAGGTGATTGTTGGAGATGCTTGTTGCCCTCTGCATCTCTCTCTTTCGTTGCCCTCTTTGGCGCTCAGAATCTCTTCTACGTATTCGCGCCAAAGGTCCCAGTTCTTCGTGCTCTCCATCATGCTGTGGACCATGTTGTCGACGTTGAGCATCTTTCTGTCTATCAAGGCAGGGCATCGTACATCAAGCTACCCCCAATTCCCCATTCAGATCCCGAGATACGGATGATTTTAGCGAAGGCCGACTTGGCCTTCAATTTATCATTCTTGATGTGCTCTGTGAACCTGCCCCTTTTGCCCAACGTTACCTAGAGATAGGACACCGAAGATCGATAACATATAATCGTGTAAAGGATTTGCACGATCCTTGATGTCTCGTCTGGTGTCATCCCGAACGAAGAAAATATTGAGCCCTGAGGGTATCCCCTGAACAGGTGATGATAAATAATGGTGGAACCAGCCTCAGCAACCACCGTTCGACACAAAAAATAGCTCCTGATGACGGCGATCAGATTGGCATGCATAACTTTTAGTCCCAGCTTCAACAGGATTGCCGCCCACCAGGCATTGTCAAATACACCGACAAAATCCAGAAATATCACCGGCATTACAGCAAGACTAATTTTCAGTAGGCAGTGAAAATGCCACGACGAAAACACTCCCAATACAGATCGCTAAATAGATCGCTGGATCTTTGGAAAAATTAAAATCTCTTTGTTTGTATGTAATGCGCTGCCATATCGTTCATCCAATTGCGATAAAACTTTATCAACTTATTGTGTACACTTGGGGGAATAACATAAGCATATTAAAAAATGGATAGAAACGATGCATAAAATCATATCCGTCGCTTTTTAGACATCTAAATAATTTTACACGTTTTCTGCGTTTCAATTTCTCCCCGAATATCTATTGAGATTTGACATAAGATACATAAATTATGGTCTGTTAGTATTTCAAACGGGCGATGTTTTAAGTGTAACGCTTCCCGCCAACAACCCCATTACTATTCATGAGGCAATTGCTCCAAGGGGCGGAGACACCCGGTGCTAATTCATTTTTCGTTCTGATCACATACGTTCAATTTGTTTTGTCTAAAATTAATGAATGCAAATTGGCTCGAACTACTTGCGGAGGGAATAGTTCGCGTTATTGAACACCCTGTTGTCTGTTCGACACGGCGTTCGATTAAATGGAAATGTGTTCACGGTTCTTCCCTTTTGTCCTAGAACTATCAGCAATTAGAACTCATTTAATTAACATCCTGCTGATAGCCGGGATGCCGACATTTCAAATGAAGCTAAAAAAAATGCTTCCTCGCCACCTTGTCTTTTCTGTTCTATTTTGGATTTCCGCCGGAAAAAACTGGTCAATTGGAAGCGCTTAAAAATATGTCGTAAAGGCAGAAGCTTCAATTTTTTAATTATTTTTTTATACTGGTGATTCTATTTATTGAAGTGCGTTCATATTTTTACTATGCTTTTGTTATTTCCACAAGTATAAACAATGAGTTGACAAAGTTTTATTACAATCGGATGAATGATATGGCAGCGCATTAAATACGAACAAACAAACATTATTTTTTATGTATTAGTTATATACGTACCTAAATTGCTTTAAATTTTAAAATTGACTATTGATCGAAATTAATAAGCATTTTGGCCATATGGTACTTTTAGATACAATTTGACAACGTTGGAATTACATCCTGATAGTTGTCATCCCCTAATTTAGTAGCTAAATGAATGTCCGTTTTAAAATGCAAACATTGACATGAGATACGCGACCATATATATATATATATATATATATATATGTATTTTTCATTGCAAATGCACCTCTATTGGGTTTTATTTTGCGACATAAAAAAATATGGCGCAAAAAATCCCCATACTAAATGAGTACAATGGTGTAGATTCATATCCGTATAAATCGCCATACATTTCTGGTCATTAAAAGTTTCATGAATGGCGTCATACCCTCGTTCATATCATATGCAAATTCAACATACTTCAAGCGAAAAAAGGTTCAGTGCATTCCAAATATGAGCGGTGATTTTATTTTTAACTTCTTTCATTAATACGATGTCAAAAAATAATGATCTGATGAGATTTTATAAGTAACTAGTGATTACCCGGCATGCACAATATTTTTGATGCCTATGTTATTTTCGCAAGTATAAACAACTAAGTTGACAAAGTTTTATCGAAATTGGATAAACGGTATGGAAGCGCATTAAATACAGACATACAACATTGATTTTTATATATTAATTTATGCTTATGTTACTCGCGCAATTTTTAGCAATAAGTGGATGAAGTTTTATTGCAATCTGATGAACGGTTTGGCAGCGCATTACATACGAACAAACAAAAATTATTTTTATTTATCAGATTCGATGTCAATCTTTGTACGTAATTAATCTCAAAATAAAACTTATTTTCTGCGTTAAATAAAATAAATACAGAATTTGCACATAGAACTTCTACATTACATTAGGGCAATGAAAGAGCTTCCCAAACATTTTCGTTAGGGCTATTTACTCATGCAAATGGCATTTACATATTGATGCTCGATGTTCAAACAAACCGTTGAAACACTATCGATTGCCATCATAAAAAAATGCTCCAATATAATTAACGCCAAATGGTTTCAATTCAATTCATTATGACGAATTGAATTCAAAACTAAATATATAAAATATTCTGTCTTTAATTTATTCACTTTTCGGTTAAGCGAATTGAATATATTGACTAATGTCATTTATTTTAATTCAATATGGCGAATGGGGCGTAAAAATATTTTTTGGATTGAATTGTAAAGTACAAGTACATACAACTATTGAGCTCTGAGCTTTCCACCCTCTAACATCCACCAACAGCTAGTTTTTAATTAGTTCCTCTGGGAGTTCACGGTTTTATTATGTAGAAAAATATTTTAAAATGAATTCCAACCACTCAATTCATAAAAACATAAATAACCTTTAAATATTTAATAAAGTTTATTTTTTGCATTTCTTTTTTCTATTTGTTAACGTAAATTTTAGCCAAAATATGAAGCTGCGTTTGTGTAATCTTCTGTATATATAAAAATCAATTTCTCGCGTCCAGCTCGGCCGCGTTCGGCCGCGTTCGGCCGCGCTCGGCTGGCGTGTCGTGGTGCTCGGCGGCTCGCCAGTCGCTATACGAAGTGAGGGAGAGCGCACGCATCCTAACCTCTCACTCCCACACCAATACATCGCGTGTTGCTAAGCAACCACATCCTAAACAAATCAATCAATAAACAAATCACTCATTCTAAAAGCGACTTGGATGCATCTTCACACATAACAAATCAATCAATAGCCAAATTAACTCCAGAATTCAACACGATATGAGGTGCTATCATTGCCTCAAAAATATATTAAGGACGAATACGAACATCAAAATTAAAAAAAAAACTTAACAAACAATTTACAGTTCGGGTGTTCAGCGCTAAAATTCATGAAACTCTACTTCCTTCGTAAAATTGATATAATTCTATAACCAGCTAATAGATTGAAACAAAATTTTAGTGGTGCCTCCAAAAAAAGCTTACTGCACCGATATATTTAAACAAAACAGTGGTTTTCAATATGTGGTACGTTTATCAACGAGATAAAATTCAAAAGTGATTTTTTGATATGAATTGTGTGTAAAGACATTAATTAAATGACACGTAAACACACGAACAAAACACAACATTCAGTTAGTTTATAATTCTATATAAAAATATATTTGAATTGGATACTTTAACACTGAAAATTGGCGTGCCTATAATTCTTCTCCGAAACATAAATCCACCACGACATGTAGCAAATGTACCAGGTTTTTAGTGAAAAAAAAATGATGAATAATATCATCGGAGCTACTAGTTTGAAATGAAAAATTTCAAGAAGAGGTCCTAATGTCCAAATGATTCCGACTGATATGCTATTCTAATTGAAACGTGTGCAGTTTCCAGTACGAGCATCAACAAAGAACAGAAACACACAGGGTATGCGTGCATGCTTCTCACATGGACAGCTGTATGCGGGCTGCTCACGCTCAAATAATTTATTACCAGACGGTGCACACCATCCGGAAAAATATTTTGAATCTAAAAGTACTTCATTAGCACGGCATAAGCATAATCTTTGGGATGAATATAACAACAACATGGGGAGCCTCCTCTGACGTGAGCTGTGTGATTGATTCCCCTATTCGGGAAGCATGCCAGCCCGCGAGCAAAGTGCACAGCATGGTGCAAAACCGTCAAATTAAAATTCCATATCTGCAAGGACACGTTCCTTCTCCACTTCTTGCGGCCACTTGCGCTCTGAACGCGGGAGGAAGCTAGCTAAAGATTCTAATTTTACTTTGAAATTCTAGGCTAGGATAAATATATAGATGAAAACTGCTTAAAAATTAAATAGAAAAAATAATTATATAAATATATATTTTATAGGGTAGGGAAGAGTTTTAAGTCTTACTTACGGCTTTGAAAAAAATGCGAGAAATAACAATTAGTGGCGAGCCCACTAATTGTTACCGGTCGTAAGGACCTCTAGGTGGATATCGTAGAAAGCCCTGGGAATGCATTTTCCCTCAAAACTTTTACAAAAAGCCCTAAATGCCCTAAAATCAGAGAGAATCGGCCACAAGGCTTCCGTGTCCAATTAATCCGAATTTCGGACCACTGACACAACTGAAGGAACGCCTTACGATCGGACGCCATGCCCGAAAATGTCCACAGAACATGGTCTGCGTCCATGGACGGATCTCTGCATGGACACTCTGAAGTTGTTGAAAGCCCAGGTGTTGCCTCAGGTGGTGCCTAACTGAGAGGAAGAAAGTGAGAGGTGGCGGCTGACGACCGACGCAGATCACCTCTCCTGCCATCTAAATAAAGCCGCTTCCTTGGACGCGAGCGCGTCTTAGGCTTCTATCTGGATTTCTCTGAATCTTTGGGATGGAAGAAAATATAGAAAGTCTTCTGTCCAAAACCATGAGTCCACTGTGAGTCCAACCTCAGTTTGAAGGGGAGCTGCAGCAGATGACGGACTGCAAGGGCTACCCCTTCCCCATGGAACTCGTATCGGTTCGGTCATTCTTAGTACCTAGCCATGGAGACAAGTCGCTGTTCGAACAGCCTAAAACCGTTCTCCCCTATTTGCCTATGCTGTTGAGGAAAGTAGTGAGCCTTTGATACAGCTACTACTGTAATCTGCTATTCCACACACCCCTTTATGAGTACGCAGCACAGGGTGACCTGCGCACCCTAACTCATATTAGCTGGACTAACCCAGCTGCGTTTGATGAGCAAACCGACGAGGGTACTCTCGCACACACATACTCCACATCATTATCCCAGGAGTTAAACCGTTACCCACGAGTGTAGGGTTGAACAGGGTTTTATGGGTCTTTCGCTAGTTTTTTTAGAGTTATCTAAGTAATTGTTCTAAAAATATCTCTAAAACCTTTAAATACATGACCCCAAGATAAAATTGTGTGCCTCGAGTCCGCCTAATCCGCAAACAAACAGTTCTGTACGTTTCTATTCAAATTGTTCATTTTTTTTAGCCCAACTAACCTTTCAAGCGCTTAGCATTCACAACCAGCTGGATTCTGACACCAGTGTAATGTCAATATGGCCACGCTAGCGCACGGGTCTACGATGGGAATAAATGGGCTTCGAATAAAAATACTCTCTTCTCTAAATAACTATTTATTTCACACGAGATAGAGAGAGAGAGAGAGATCTGGCTGCAGGAGGGACAACTTGGCTTGAGGGACAACAACTCAGAACTGACGACTCTCCCGACTCCCACCTCCTGCACGTCACTCCCTAACTCAGAAAGAACATTCTTACACGTTAAACTCGGAGACAGACAGATACGGAAAAAGTATCTTGCAAGTCGGAGATTGTGAATGAGAGACAGAGACAGAAAGAATATCTAGCGTACATGATTGTATAAATCATTAACCCAAATTTATCAACGAATATTATGTGAATGATATAATTAATCGATTTCTAGTGTATTGTTCGTGATTACGCAAAGAGATGATCGAATATTGTGTGCTATCAATAGTATTTATTTAGTTTATGTACAAACTTCATACACCCTGCAATGATCCTGGCAGATAAATGGATTTGTACGATTAATAAGTGGCGGTCATACAAATATAGCGTCTCTATGTTTATGATGATTTAAAATTAGCTCACTATTTAAAGAGTTATTATTCAATCTCCAAAATTTGATGATGGAATTACTGAATTGCTTACCAAAGGACATTAATATTTCTCAATTTCAACTCTTTTGATTTTTAAAATTCTGATAAATATACAAAAAGTTGTCACATGACCAAATTTCATTTTGATATTAATTTTCATAATATTTAATATTAATATTTTTGCACAAACCATATGGTTGATAAATTGGGCCAGAGTATTTTAATATTATTATTAAATAGAGTTCTATTAGAAGAAATGTTCAATTAACATATATACACATGAAAACTAAATATTTATAAGAATCTTATATGTTAAGGGATCCGGGATAATGAAGTTTCCCCTAAATTTAAAGCATATATAGCGACGCAAAAATAACTCAGCAGCGACGCTTTATTCTGTTTCAGACTTGTCTCTCGAGCTCGGAATTAAAGCGGAAAAATCCCACTAGAACTTCATCAGTCCGGGGAAAATCCAATTTCCAATCGGACAAAAACGGCGTAAAATAGGGAAGGTTACGCTCGCAGGCATTATCCCCGGCAGGACAAACGACTTACCAGGACCTAGCCATCAGGACTTGCCCTCCATCACACAGTTCAAGGGACATTCGGCCTCTATTGCCAGATAACCAAATTAATTATTGACCCAGCCGATAAACCACTTATCTTTTGTGTTATCCCACGTGTGAAGATTGGGTGGTATCTATCCGGCTTAAACTTATTACCCACACCGATGACGCGAAAAAATCAATGTTTGCACAGCGTGCTCCGTTTGTGAATATGAAATAATATTTTTTTATCGTTGAAAAGTATATTTTTAGAATATTATTAAAAGGTCCAATCAATGAGCTTTGGATCTGGATTCTTCGTCTTTTAATGATTGAATGAGACAAATGCGTTTACTTTAACATCAGCCACCGCCCATGCCAACTATCTATTCCACGTGCATGCCTCGTTCTATTTTATAACTGCGACACAATATTATTAAAGCATTAACATAAACTACGAACGAGCAGAGTTTACGTTGTTAACACATTCGCGGACACGTCTGTAATTGCAGATTGATAACTGTTTATTGCGCCGGATATGTCTGCGAGTAAGGCGAATACAGGCCTACACACCGCCAGTTGTATCCAAGTCACGACCTTATTATGCCGATTACTTATTACATTTTGGTTATAATGTAATCTAATATATAAAAAATGAATTGGGTTTTGTTCGTTCGAAATGCGCTACCATACCATTCATCGGATTGCAATAAAACTTCGTCCACTTATTGTTAAGAATTTTGCGAGTAACATAAGTATAGTATAATATATAAAATCAATGTTTGTTTGTCCGTATTTAATGCGCTCCCGTACCGTTCATTCGATTGCAATAAAACTTTGCCAACTTATTGTTTTCACTTTTTCAAATAATATAGGTATAGTACATTTAATTTACAGTAGATTTAATTATTTCCTTGCTTTCTTCTTTCTTTCTATCTGTTTTGCGTTTGCATTGCGCTCGGTCACCAGATTTCACGATTTCATTTTATTTCGACTTCAGCATGATCTATGCTTCAAAACCATGTTTTTATAATTTAATACACCCCAGTATAAAAACGCTGTTGAGCGCTATTGATCTGGGCTGATTTAATTCACCAGATTAACAGCGACATCTTCCATCCCTTTTTAGGTGCAATACGCTATTTTAACAGCGCCATCTTCTGTGGCGCTGTGGGGATATTGCACCTGGATATATCAACCGATCGTTTCTTGCGCGTGGTCGGTTGGGTGATGACGTGCAGGTGGCGAGAGTCGGGGATTGGCCTTGGCTGCGGGAGGTTGTCCTTCACGCAGCTAGATCACTCTCTATCGTGCTGAATAAAAAATTACATAGAGAAGAGAGTCTTTTTGACCGACGCCCGTCCACCCCCGTCCATTCATCCGGCTGTACATGATTCGATAGAAGAACGGACCCGTGCGTTAGCGCGACCATCCCAACTGGATATAATTTTGCATGTTTTCTCAAAATTTTGTAAAATTACAAAATCATTTTGCAATTTTGTGACTAGAAAAACCAATCCTGGAATCCCGGATAGTTTAAGGTGCTCATGAATCCCGGGATTAGTAAGCGTAATCCCGAAAAAATTGGTATTGAAATTTTTATCTATTAGCAGAAATCGTATACCTCACCAGCACGATGAAGGCTACTAAATCGAGACATTCCAGCTAAAATCTGGACGCTTGGAAACAATGGCGTAACTACTAATAGGCGACGCCTAGGGGCAGTAACTGTCTAATCTATGTATACATGAATGTTTTTCAAATTGGTATATTAACCTTTCCCTACCGGTGATGTATTTGCTACACCTCGACTCTGATAATGGGTATATCGATATGAAATATAATAGATACGGGGTTCAGAATTTTTGTATTCCTCTATAATATAATTACGAATCACATGAAAGTATTATAGTATATAAGTATTCACCTGCAGTGACGGAAATAAATAATTTGTCGGGAAATCGGGAATTTTGCGAGTTTTAATCCCCTTCAAATTATTTTTTATATCAAACAAAATTATCAATGTAATTTCTTAACCTATTAAAAATCCCGATCCCGGGATGATCTAATGCAATCCCGAAATCCTGGGATTCAAATTTTGGCTCGGGTTTACAATATATCCACGTCGATATTGACAGGGAGTCTAAGAGCGGAAATAGTGTGTTTATTGATGGTTTAACTCAATTTTTATGTTCATGAATTGCGTCGTCAATCCGTGTCCGCGAATGCGTTAAACAATTTCTGACAGTTTTACCGCTTCTGCACTGAAAAACTCAAATCCTCAAAATTTATGTTGCAGTTTAGATTATTGCAATGCGGTCGCATACTTGTACGGGGTAAATATTATTAATCCCCCGGGATAAGCAATAACCGTATCTCAAGCCCATGGTTTGAGTGCTTTGTTGCTTTATCGGTTGTGCTTCACTTAGCAAAAATGCAACTTTTCCGCTAAGCGAGTTTTAACATTAACATGTATCCGTGCTAAGTGAAAAATATATCCTCAAATAAACGCGGCTTAACCCGCTTATAACAATTAAAATTTAATACTCCATTAACCCGAATATATAAATGGATTAAATTGAGCGCTTAAATCGTGTATAATACTAATGTTTCGGTTTTATTTTCATTATACGGCCATTTGATAGATACCTTGATTAAAACACATATTGAAGTATACGTTCCACGAAAGCCTTCTCGTATTTAATATTCTTCGATAAAGCATTTGAATACTGAGAATTTCAATTTATCCTTTCTTCATGAAAGCATTCATCTTCATTGCTTTCTTCTTCTTAATGCGACATATACGTTATTGCATGTAGACATTTTTTTTATTTTATAAAATCTATTAATATTATGTAAAATATATGTATTATTTGTTTAAAAGCAATATATATAAATAATACATAATTTATCTACGACTATTGAATATTAACTGCAAATACGGGGTCTTTCAATAAGAACGCTTAATCTTTAAATGTAAATAAAACAAGTTGTGTGCAAGATGTTTACTTATTTTTTTTATTAAATAAAAATATATTTTATGGCATTTATTATAAAATTATAAATTGTTGAAATATGTGCCACAATCTTGTTAGGTGACTTGTATTCAGAAGGTGTAATTTTTGATGACTTTGTCGCATAAATCTGGCTTAATTTGGTGGATGGTGCTCGTTATTTTGACTTTTAGGACATTAATTGCTTGCAGTTTATACGCATAAATATGCGATTTAATATGACTCCAAAAGAAGAAGTCTAAAGGCGTTAAATCACACTATTTCAACGACCAATTCACATCGCCGCTGTGCGAGATTACCATGTCCTCAAATCGCTCGTGCAGAATGTCCGAATAATCGGGTCCGGATAATCGAGGTTCTACTGTTTTTGTTCAGGATGCGTGACAAACTAGATAAAAGGAACGATAAAAACGAAATTACTGCCAAGTATAAAATATTAGTAGTCGTTTTCAATTCTCAAATATGTTTGAATGAAGAAACCTTCAATGCACTTTCATTTTAAAAAAATGCACTTTTGAAATGTAAATAAAATTCGGATCTTTTTGATTGCGTTTTTCTTAAAATGCATTAATATTTCATTTCCAAGGTCATTAACCCGCGGTGTATCGATTTTATTTTCATACGAATTTTGTTACTTGATTTCAAAAAATCAATATATTCTGTCGTCAAGCAAATAATTGCATCTTTCATATAAGCATATTATATTCAGCTCTCATTTTTATCTCTGCGACTACTCTTTGCATCTACAAAGCATGTAATTGATTTTTTTACACAAGGCCCAGCTAAATATTTAGCCAAATCCTACCATCCAATTATGAAAAGCGCAATGTTGTACATCAAAAACTCTCAAGAATCTCTGAAAATTGTACAATCGCTGAAGCACGATGAGGATGACATCCTGGTCAGCTTTGATGTGACTTGAAGCACATTAAAAAGAGATACAAGGTCCCCAAAGATATTTTGAACCTATCTGAGCACTGTTTCACATCTACTTACTTTCTGTATGACGGAGCGTTCTATAAACAAACCAGTGGTGCACCAATGGGATCTCCTCTATCTCTGGCGATTGATAATGTAACGTTTAAGGCGGGGGTGCTCTCGGGGGCAGAGTCCCCGGGCGGCTCCTCGCCTCCACGTGCTCGTCGGGATGGCCGCGCTACCGCACGCGTCGAATGGAAAGACTCTCTGAAGAGAGAGAGAAAAGCCTGGCCGCAGAAAGGACGACCTCCCGCAGCCAAGGCCAACCGACGACCCTCCCAACTCCCGCTTCCTGCGCGTCACTACACAACCGGTAACGATGCACGCGCAAGAAGCGATCGGTTGGTAAGCAGGTTCAATGTCTCCGCAGGGCCACAAGAGATGGCGCTGTTAAAATAACACATTGCACCTGAAGAGAAATGGAAGATGTCGCTACTACGTGGGGATGATAAATCGCCTACGCTACAATAACATATTTATGACTGGATTCGAGGAAAAATCTCTAGAAGAAGCCCCCTAAACCCGAAAATGTGGCTGAGATATGTGGATGACACTATCGTCATTTGGTCACACGTACAGGCTGAGCATCTTAAATTCCTCACTTTCCTCAACTCCAGAAATAAGAACATACAGTTCCCCGTGAAAATAGAAGAAAACAACAAAATCCCATTTCTGGATACATGTGTTATAAAAAATCCTGACGGATCTTTCGGTCACACGGTCTTCAGATATCTTCATGCCACTTCTCACCACTATCCTAGGCAGATCAACTCTGTCATAAAAACACTCATAGATAGAGCGTTCAGGTTGACAGATAGCAACCACGTAGAAGAAGAAATAAAGGAAGTAGGCCAAGCTCTTGCAAAAAATGGATATTATCTGAGTCTCGATCCACCCACCGATACGGAAAAACACATCGTTCTTCCTTACATAAAAGGTACGACCGATACCATCAGTTGTATACTCCGAAAACACAGCATTAACACTACCTTTGGGGCGGGTAAGAAGATAGGAAGTCTCTTGCCAACAAAAGAGATAGGGTGAAAAACGAAAGTCAGGGAGTATACGAGATCCCATGCGCAGACTGTGAGCGCAGAATGGCCACAAGGCTTCCATGACCAACCGGTCCGAATTTCGGACCACTGACACAGCGAAGGAACGCCTCACGATCAGACGCCATGCCCGAACATGTCCACGGAACATGGTCTACATTCATGAACGGATTTCCGCATGGACACTCCGAAGTTGTTGAAAGCACAAACTTAACCAACGAGGTCCTAAATCGCCTGTGTCCTGTGAGGAACGGAGACGTTCTGTGATCCGAGATGACCCAGTGACAACTCAGGCGGTGTCTAACTGCTGAGGTCTGTCTGAGGCATCCGCCTCTATCTAGATTTCTCTGAATCTTTGGGACGGGATAAAATATAGGAAGTCTCCTATCCAACAAAAATAACATAAAAAACGAAATTCAGGGAGATTATGAGATCGAATGCTACTGCTAACTGCCTGCATCATATCGTACATTGAACAAGCCAATAGATATATCACCCACGGGATGACATAGCATCAGAACGCAGTCTAGGAATTGGATTACAAATCCGCAGTACATGAAAACGTCAAGAACGATCATCATATCAATTTTGATGGTACAAAAACCATAGCAACCGTCGAAAATTTCGGCATCAGAATTGCGAGAGAAGCGATAAAAATCTAAATTCCGCGATTTTTGCGTCCATGAGTCCGACAGGAGACTCGAAATATCGGAAAGATATATATTTGAAATCTCAATGTACATCTCAAATAATCTGATGAATAAATGGATGGTGAGCAAAAGTGGACACGATTCTCCACGTGCAAATCAGAAAATAGTATTATCTTGAACAATTCGGATAATCGAGGTTCTACTGCACATTAATAAATTTTGCTTTAACAACGTGCCCGCTATAATTTTGATCGTTCTTATTGAAAGACCCTATGCTGGGATCAATATCGTGATGTAACATACCCATTTCTAAGACCAGTCTCGTTTTTTAATAGCCATTTTCTATCTATAGATATTTTGAATTATTGGATATTCATAGCTTAACACCAACTAAAGGACTAAGAAGCATTCACATTTCGATTATCTATGTCGCCTTACCGGAGACCAAAACAATTTCGTTGTGGGTGGGTTGTTCCAAATTTGTTATTCTATTCATTGAACACCCGTTGCATGCCAAATTTGAAAGGCCAATGTAAATTCTTAGCAGGTCGATGCAAGAAGGTGTCATCCCTTGGTGTGGCCATAATCGAATCGATTTGGCTGCATCTTGTTTACGACACCCCAACATAATTTATGCACAATGCTTAAATAATGATCGCTGATGCTCGCGGAAGTGTCTCCTCTTTTTTGCACGATGAATATAAAGCATCGTTTACAACAGCAGCGCCCTTCCTTCATACAATATTTCGCCCAATTAGCATTCAGCACACCCTGTCCCGAATTGCGAAAGGTACAATCTGGCAAGTGCAGTTCTGCTATTTGCCTCCTAAGTGATGCACTGAATTTGTAACTAGGAGGACACCCCCCCCCCCCGTTTTTACATCCCCGTATAAATTCCAATGGCAGCAATAACACTTCTGCATGGGAAACTCTTAATGGCGCTTGATTCGAATGCTTATTTATCTGTTAACTCAGTCTGCGCTTTCTGAAAGTCACCCTTGGCTGCGTAATTTAATTTTCAATTTGCGCCATACAAATTTCCTTTTCAGGGTGAGTTTTCCTGAAAAATACCTGCGAAATCTGCGAGCTGAATACCTACTTTATTTCTATCCAGTTTTAAACTTTCATAAATATGACTCTGTTCGATATTGAAAACTATCCGAGCGCAATAGTCAATTTTGTTGCCATCTATAAGACTGTCAATATGTCGATCACACTCGCCTTTTTTTGAAAAAAATGTGTTGAAATTCGCAACGAGCAAAATATTTTCAAACTACACAGGACTATTTGCATTTCAATTATTAAAAAGCACTTTTAAAATTCACTTTTGAACCAAACATTTTCGCTTGTTAAAAGTATTTTTTTACTTTAAATGTTAAATTGGACTACTTCATATATGTGTGTTCGCTATTGGATCGTTGAAAGTGCAAAAAAATAGAAAGAAAGTATTCAAGTGGTGATGAAAAGTTACTTTCTGCCGAGAAAGATTTTCGAGAGTAGAAAGCTGCGAGACTACTGGGAAACCTGCGGGAAGAATACGTCTTCCCACGACCAAGCGTCCGAACTTCAATCTCCGAGACCACTGCTAATTTCTCGATTTGCACATGCGATTCTATTAAGTCTACGTTTGGTAGTGCTATTAAACTATTCAACACCAACGACATTTTACATTATTTGTTAAAAATTCAATGACTATGTATATGCAAAGAGCAGTCGTAGAGATACAAATGACAGCTGGTTATATCATGCCTATATGAATGATGCAATTGTTTGCTTGACGACGGAATAAATACTCCTTTTAAAATTAAATAGCAAAAATACTATGAAAATCTATACAACACGGACTAATGACCTTAGAAATGAGAATATTTTGACGCAGCTGCGGGAAGGACGCTCTCTCGCAGCCAAGGCTACGACTCCTCAAGACCCCCGCCAAGAGCAAAATGACAGCTGAATATAATATGTTTATATGAATTGTTTGCTTGACGACAGAATATATAGGCTGTTTAAAATTAATATGAAAATAAAATCGATATAATGCAGCACAGGTTAATGACCTTGGAAATGAGAACAATCAAAATCAAAAAGAACCTTTTTTGGCGAGATTTGAATATTAATAGACTGAATAATAATATGCAATTTTAACTATCAAATTAAATTAATTATTTAGCATAATTTTTAAAAAAATATACTAGGAAAACTATTTTCTTTGTATTTTATTTAATTATCTTATAAAAAAATGCCGCCAAATACATTTAGTTCGGTATATTATTATTATTCGTTTTTTTATTATGTAACGTTAAGGCGGGGGCACTCTCGGGGGCAGAGTCCCCAGGCGACTCCCAGCTACCACGTGCTCGTCGGAATGGCCGCGCTAACACATAGGTCCGTTCTTCGGGACGTGATGTAACTGGACGAATGGATGGGAGTAGACGGGCGTCGAATAGGAAGACTCTCTTCTCTAAATGTCTATTTATTCCGCACGAGAAACAGATCTGGCCGCATGAAGGACAACCTCCCGCAGCCAAGGCTAATCGACGATTCTCCCGACTCTTGCGCGTCATTACCCAACCGACAACGGTGCACGCGCAAGAAGCGATCCGTCGGTATGCAGATGCAATGTCTCCGTAGGGCCACAAGAGATGGCGCTATTAAAATAACACATTGCAATTGAAGAGGTCGAGACAATACAAATTGAAAGGAACATAGCCAAAGTCCAAAGAAGGAGCGCAATCAAGGTGTCTGCTGCATATCGCACAGTATTGGAAGACGCCATCCTTTTTTTCCTGTGGGAGGGGAATCTTCGCACCCATGGTATTCCACGGATGGGCTCTTACTAGCCAAGACACCCTTCACGGGTAGTGTAGGATTGTACCCACTAAACTACCTTCCTTCTCCTTCTCTGGCCCTCTGGTATTGTTTTGTCTCTCTCTTTCACTGCCCTCTTTGGCGCTCAGAATTTATTCTACGTAGTCGCGCCACAGTCGCAGTTCTTCTTGCTTTCCATCATGCTGTGGACCATGTTGTCAACGTTGAGCTCGGCTACCCCGAGTTCTTGCTTCAGCAATTTTTTATGGGATGCCCAAGCTTCACAGCCAATGATGGAGTGTTCTACGTCTGCTTGGCAGTATTGGCACGTTTCAGATGGTTCTTTGCCAATCGACTTCAGATACACGCCAAAGCATCCATGCCCAGTGAGCACCTGAGTCAAGCGGTAGATCGTTTCACCGTATTCCCTGGCCCTCCAACGACTTATGACCTGGATAAGTCAGTGAGTCCATCTTCCTTTGCTGGACTGATCCCATCTCCGTTGTCAGGCTTCTCTCAGTTTCTGGACATGTTCGTTGCGATTTTTAGGATATTCGTATTCCAGCGACCAAGGAAGACGCCATCCTGGTACTGACTGCCATACTACCAATCGACCTGCTCGCTTATGAGGGATAGGCAATACAGACAGGTGAACACAAGAATAACGCTAAGCAAAGCACCATGATGGCGTGGCAGTTCCGATGGGACAACTCCGCTAAGGAACGGAACTCCGGTCGGTGAACGCACGAGCTAATACCGAACCTGATAACCTGGGTAGCGATATGGTACTTTCTCCCCTAGTAACGTAGTACCTTCAATGTTAATGAATGGCATGGAATGCGTGGTACAAATATACGACGTGCGCTATGCGGTAGAAGAAGGATGCTGAACGTACAAGACGATGAATCCTCCTAACAGACACAAATCCAGGAAAACAAAGGACATGCAGGAAAATCCGGAAGGGAAACATCGCTGCCACCCTTGCACAATACTTAGCTAGTAATCTGGTAGCAGCAGTGAATAAGGAGAGGTTTTAGTAGTCTTTCGGTAACCTCACACTAATGTCGGGTACGGGTTCAGCAGTGTAGTTAAACCATATCTCCTTACGAGGAATCAATAAATGAGGAAAAGGTTGTATTTACTGAAGGGAAATACATTGTATCGATGAAAATTATTATTCATATTTTTGTTTGAATTTTTAAACCTCTTTCATTTAAAAAAAACGACATTTTCGACTGAACAGCCTATTATAAGCTTGGATATTGACATTTTTACGCAATTATTGAATATTTCGCGCAAAATGGTTATCAATTAATTTTTGCTAATATTATGACTTGGAAATTATTGGTAATACTAGAAATATGTTAAGAAATACATATTTTTTCGGAACAAAGTTATGTCTGTAATTCGGGATAAAAAATAAATTCTCGTGCTTTTCCCCGGGATTTTATTTTGAATCCAAACTTTACAAAGCATCAAGTGATTCCAAGACAGTTTTATTTGTAATGGGGAGTTGTTTCAGGAACAAATTCAAGCCAGCGACGGTAATAACGTCCACCAGGTCGCGTTATTACCACTCGACGTACACTCGGCGCTCCTGTCGAAGAGTTAACATACACCCGTTATAAGAAACGCTATAAATCGTTTATCGGTTTTAGATAAACATTTTCAAATCGCAGCAACCGTAGTCTGTTGCTCTCCAAGAAAATAATGGTCCATTGCCGACTGTGTCTTGGGGCGTTAACGCAGGCGGTGCTCGCTCTTAGGAAAGCCATTAAATCGGGACTTCCTCATTGAAAACTCGTGTTAAATCGTAAAATAGAATAACATGTTTCGCGATTTAACTGCGATTCTTCCACATTCGAATTTATTCGACCATAAAATCGATGCAAAACTGCAATTTGATTCGATAAAACGGCGCTGAATTTAATTAGAGCGCAGCGTTGCATCTTTCAGTGGAGTATTTTGTTGATTTAATTACCGCGTTTTACATGGCTTGTTTGTTCATTTTAAGAAAAGTACGCTAACTCAATCCTCGATTGTTATATCATAATGAAATCGGAAGAGCGAAGGATGCATCCGAGGGCAAAACTTCGTCCTTAAAGCGACGTAAGCTTATTAAAGGAAAGTGTCGGGAATGAAGTGCAGACTTCTTTCGCGTCTTATGAACTCTGTATGGGTTCGTTCGAGTAATGAGTTTTCTTAATTACTATAAGAAACTTTATACGTTATCCTGCTCATTAGATTGTTCAAATTTATATCCACCTGGATGATTATAGAGCACAATATAAATTATAGATGTACCCATAAAGATTTTCGTTTTTTAAATGAAGACGACTTGAAAACTTGAAAAATCCCCAAAACCGATCAAGCAATAAAGCGAAAACCATTTTGGGTCCTACTAATATGTACCTCAAATTCATCGATAAAATAATCCCGCCCCATGGCGAAATTTCACTGAGCCATATTTTTAAAGGACTACAGTGAAAATTAGCAATTAAATTAAATTGGTTTTTCATATTTGAATATTTATTACGTCCATGATAAATTTACTATGCATAAATTGTGATGACGGTTTGTATTTTTGATTGGAGTTTTTAACATATCAAACAACACAATTAATCATGATGTGATACAAAGCGAACCATGGCTTATGATTTACATGTGAATGCACTACAGAATGACACAAAATATTATGCATGATTGAGATTTTCAGGGAGAAGAGGGTGGGTTCTTATATTTCGTCTAGATTAATGCGTCTCGAAGACCAACTTAACCACCATATTGCGCGCGCATTCTTTCTCTCCCCGTTCTCAATACCCAAACTTCATTTCATCAGACCAATATGCGCCAACATGCATACAATATTTTTACTATGCCTATGTTATTTCTGCAAGTGTAAATAATAAATTGACAAAGTTTTATCCCAATCGGATGAATGATATGGCAGTGCATTAAATACGAACAAACAAATATTATTTTTTTCTATATTAGATAAAACTGTTCAGTCTTTAAAAAAAATCATAGCAACCATTTTTTTTTCAGTCAGTATTTATAAAATCTAAATCAACTAAATTTTCAACATTGCGAACATCAATAACGATTTTCGATACCTGAATAATTGTGCATAGTGGCATTAAATTCAAATCTACAAAGCTGCTTTTTTGTATACAAGCAGTTTATGTTGATTTTTATAAAATAATCGTCATCTATTTTCGATACAAGTTGGCTAGGGCGTCGATAGATGTGGCTAAAGCTGTAGCGCAGGAACATGATTGAACTACTTATAAATGTCTGCATTCATCAAACAAATCTTAATTTATAAAAAAAATCAATGTGATAAACATAAAAATATTCTTAATCTTACTCATCCGGCTCGCAGACCTGGTCCAAGTCCAAGTCAGTCCAGTCAAGACGACAGACATCAGACAGCGATTAACTTGATTGAAGGGTCATTATAATCGACCATATTTCCTGCGCAGCTGTGGAGTCTGTTCCGGGTTACCCAAAACTAGCCACACAAAGCGTGTCTTCCACTGAACCTTTATCTTTATGAGAAACGCTACGCACGAAGCATCCAGGCGCCCACCTCTTTTGCTCCACGCCTTTCAGAGGAGGCGAAGGTTTCAGCGGGAAAAAATAGCTTCAAACCATGTGCTCCCGAGGGTGCGATTAAGGAGGAAAGACTAAGGTTTTGCTAAATACAAGGGATTACCTCTGCGGATTCACTGCCACCACGAATCCAACCTCAGTTTGAAGGGAGCTGCAGCAGATGACGAACTCCAGGGGCTATCCCTTCCCCATGGTACTCGTATCGGTTCTGTTATTCTTAGTACCTAGCCACGGAGACGAATCGCCGTTCGAACAGCAGTTTGCCTAGGCTGTTGAGGATAGTGGTGATCCTTTGAATCAGTCTATGTATTGGCAGGCAACACAGGGTAACCTGCGCACCCAACTCATGTTAGCTGGACTACCCCAGCTGCATTTGATGAGCAAATCGACGAGGCTCCTTTCGCACACCTCTACTCCTCACCATTGCCCCAAGGATTCAACCGGTGCCAAGGGCGTATGGTTGGCCCCCTTCCCTGGGCTTTTGTGGGTGGGCATCGTGGTGTTTAACACCCACCCGGCTGACATACAGACAGACACACATTACAATATACGTATGTTGATTGTTTTATGATCGAATGCAAGCGCGAGTATACAACGAGCCTCCAATGCGTCATTGTTATTGAACGACCCCAACAATAAAAATATATAATAGGGTTTAAAGTCCAAAACTGCGAATAGCTTTGATCGATCACTTAGCAAATGTTTGATTTAAAGATTGATCACAAAGCGAATTTCTGCGAACTTTTCTTTGCAAATAACCCAATGACCCAAAAACTTATATTTTCATTTAGTGAGCGCCGAGCTGATTTTTCACGTTTATACCCTTAAAGCATTGAGGCATGCAATGAATCGGGCTTGTATATATTCATTTTGTCTCTTTCGCTTCGTGGATATCGATATTTTCTTGGAACACTTTATTTTTAATATGTTTTAAGCAATGATAATAATTTTAACTTGGTGTGTATATGAAAGTTTACCGAAAGCTTTGACCGCGGGAAGATACGTTCTTTCTGCTGGCTCTTCAGTAGTCTCGTAGCTGGATGGATTTTAAGTCAAAACATTTTTTTAATTGATATATCATCATCATTATAATGCAGTCACATCCACATACACTCGGTCATTTTGCGGGTCACCTACCATTATAAGATGACTCAGCAGTAACGGACACACATAGGCGTTATTATAATATTAAATATTGTGCTTTGTATGTGGCTAATTGTTTGCATATGAAATCCTTTTCCGTTTTTTTTTTCATATTTTAAAATATTCTTAAATGTAAATTCCATATTTGTGTAATAAAAATTTAAATCTTTACAGTTTCCAAGCCATTCGCTAAATCTCCCGACTGTGAGGCGGTCCCGGCGCGTATATATAGGCGCCATTAAAAGTTAAGGACCTTTGTTATCCCGTTTTAATTTTCTTTTTTCGTCTTTAAATTCCGTATAAATAATGTCGTTCGGACTCTGCTCCGCCACGTTTTTCCTGCAAATTAAGCGTCCGACGCTAAACGAATTTCGCGAGTGTTAAATTTCTTTTCATTTATTATGGAAACTAATTTTCCAATGGCTGTGAGCATTTTCACATCTTCAAGCATCAAGATTAATGGATCCCAGTCAAGATTGTCTCTCGCCGTTTTTAAGTTCAAACATCAACGGAAGTTTCAATTTTAATTTGAAACAAGAGTCATTTTAATTAATTGCCCAAAAATATTCGTAGAGCGTATTTGAGGACGTCTTCTGCCTCCTCACACAGCGTTCCAATTTATCTTTTGAGTTGTTTTTTTTTTTTTTAAATTATGTCTTGTACGCCGACATTTTACTTTAACAAGGCCTATCTTAAATATTATTTTTCTATTTAGAAATCTTGTTAAATATGTTTTATATTGAGTAATTACACGATTGTCCCAATATGGCGCAGCAATCAATGCATTATAAGCATACATCATGTAATCATGTTCCATGTAACCAGAACAATATGCGCCAACATGGTGCATCCATACAATATTTTTAATATGCCTGTGTTATTTTCACAAGTGTAGGCAATAAGTTGACAAATTTTTATCGCAATCGGATGAACGGTATAGCAGCGCATTAAATACGGACAAACAAACATTAGCTTTTATATATTAAACTATGCCTATATTACTTCCGCAATTTTTAACAACAAGTGAACGAAGTTTTATTGCAATTTGATGAACGATATGGCAGCGCATTACATACGAACAAAGAGATCAAACTTCGATTAAACCAAATGTTATAATATAACTAAATGTAAATGTTTATTTTTAAAAAACTTCATGTCAAATCTAATGATTACTCTAGTGCAGGGATTCTTAAACTAATGTACTCCGCGGTCTCCCTCTGGAACAACATTTTTTTTGCTGATCCCATTCCAACCGAGTGGGTGTTTTATTCCACGATGCCCACCCATAAAACCCCAGGGGGAGCCAATCCTACGCCCGTGTACGCCAATGTTTGAACCCCTGAGGCAATGATATGGAGTAGAAATGTACGAAAGTAGCCTCATCGGTTTGCTTATCAAACGCTGCTGGAATAGCCCAGCTAACATGAGTTGGGTGCGCAGGTCACCCTGTACTACGTACCTGTAAAGAGGTGTGTGGAACAACCCGACAAAAGTTGAAAAGTGATTTCTTTTTTCAACTTTTGCCAGAAATCACCATTCAACTTTTGCCTGAAATCTCTTTTCAACTTTTGCCAGAAATCACTTTTCAACTTTTGCCTGAAATCACCTTTCGACTTTTGCCTGAAATCACCTTTCGACTTTTGACCAGAAATCACTTTTCAACTTTTGCCAGAAATCACTTTTCAACTTTTAAGATGAAATCACCTTTCAACTTTTGCCAGAAATCACCTTTCAACTTTTGCCTGAAACCACCTTTCAACTTTTGCCTGAAATCACCTTTCAACTTTTGCCAGAAATCACCTTTCAACTTTTGAGATGAAATCACTTTTCAACTTTTGAGATGAAATCACCTTTCAACTTTTGAGATGAAATCACTTTTCAACTTTTGAGATGAAATCACTTTTCAACTTTTGCCAGAAATCACTTTTCAACTTTTGCCAGAAATCACTTTTCAACTTTTGAGATGAAATCACCTTTCAACTTTTGCCTGAAATCTCTTTTCAACTTTTGCCTGAAATCACTTTTCAACTTTTGACCAGAAATCACTTTTCAACTTTTGCCAGAAATCACCTTTCAACTTTTGCCAGAAATCACCATTCAACTTTTGCCTGAAATCTCTTTTCAACTTTTGCCAGAAATCACTTTTCAACTTTTGAAATGAAATCACTTTTCAACTTTTGAGATGAAATCACTTTTCAACTTTTGCCAGAAATCTCTTTTCAACTTTTGTGTGGCTAATCCGGGGTAACCCAGAACAGATCATACAGTAAGACAGGAAATTGATTCAATTGATAATGGACCCCAATCCAGTCAGTCGCTGTCTGATGTCTGTCATCTTGACCCCATTTCAAGCCTAGGTATTTCACGTCTTCGACGTCTAACCTTCAGCATAACGATTTCACTATCATGCGGCATGTAGACTGAGATTATCTTAGTTTTGCAAGAACCGCTAATCTAGTAAACATTCAGAAATAGATAATAATAAAAGTTGAAGCAAATGAGAGATGGGAACCCTCCACTGACCCGAGCTGTTTGTTGATCCCACTATTCGGGACCATCCCAGCCTGCCCAATAAAAGTGCATAGCAAGGTGCAAAACCTGAATTTAATATCCATGTTCGCGAGGATACGCTCATTCTCAACTTCGAGTGACCACTTGCACTTTGAACGCGGGGGAGAAACTAGCTAGATTTTGTAAATTAGCGAGCCACCCATGTATATTAGCCTATGGGGGGCTTTCGTAATCATAGAGATCGTAGAAATTTCCGGGGATGCATTCATCTGCATAACTTACGCAAAAAGCCCTTAATGATGAGGTTTGTTGGTTTGTGCGTCCAACCGGTCCGTCTTTCAGACCGCCGACACTTCGAATGAGCGCCTCGCAATCGGACGCCACGCCCGGACATGTCCACAGAACGTACGATACTAGAGATTTATTATGCATTACAATCAAACATCACCATCGACTGATTGAAAATAAAAACGAATAGTTGTGGAATACACCAAAAACCCGAAAAATAATTCGATTGTATAAAAAGATAATATTCCATCTATTCAGAATTGCCTTTATAGCCAACGGTGGGGAGTTGATGACGACGACTTCCCGTTCAATAATTGTAAATTCAAACAATAGTATGATACTATTTTATCTGAATTAGAAAATCATCTAATATATAACAATTAATCTGGATTTGTTCGTGCGTAATGCGCTGCCATAACATTCATCAGATTGCGATAAAACTTCGTCCATTTATTGTTAAAGATTGCGCGAGTAACATAGGCATAGTTTAATATGTAAAAATCAATGTTTATTTGTCCATATTTAATGCGCTTCCATAACGTTCATCCGATTGCTATAAAACTTAGTCAAATTACGGTTTACACTTGCGGGGTTGTTGCAAATTTTTTTTTATGGTAGATGTTTGCAGTTTAATTAAAGTATTTCTTACTTAAAAATCAAATTAGGAGACAAAGACGGATCATTATATAGTAAACAAGCGCTTAGAACTTGGAACGTAGCTTGATTTATTAATTCGCGTCGTCCAATGTCTGTCTGTTTTATTTCAGAGTTTAATTGTCAACCGGAAAATGATAAATATGTATCTGCTCCATGATTAAATAACTTTCTTGTTAAAAGTTGAAATTTCAATTATGAACGGGGATTCTCCCCCGGGAGGAGACACGATAGCGAAAGTAAAATGGTTTTGCTTATCCATGACCAAATCTGGGTAATTTATATGAGGCTATATTTTCACGGTGGAAAATCTCGGAAACTCTTTCCGAGTCTGGCTTTTGCTTTGTTTCGCGTTTCGGCAGTTCTGTTTTTTTATATTTTGTTTATACGCTTTTTGTTTTGCGAGCAGTCTTTCCGGCGGGAAAAAAGGCCGACAACTCACGGACGCCCCTGGATGGGCGCCGCTTTTAAATGCATGGATTATTTTGAAAAGCTCCGCTAGTTTATTCTAGTCGGTTTAATTAAACGACGACCATAGAAATAAATATATCCTACGACGCGTCGCGATTCTTCAACGCTTCAAGACGCATATTCAGAGGGGGAGGGGGTGACAAAAAACAGAACCTAATTAGGGCTGAAGCTTTAATTCAATTGTGCCATATTTCGTTGCACGAGATGAAATCACCCTCTTCTTAAGATCTTAAAATTAGATTTTTTGTTCCATCGGAAATATTGTGTTAAATTAATAAGATAATTTAAATAGTTCGCTACATTAGACGACCCAATCAAATTGATGATGAACAATTCCTGATGCAGACCCCCGATTGACTTTTTGAGAACTATCTGTAAAAATTTGCACATCAGACAAACAATAAACTATGATATGTATTTGGTACACCATATGAATTTCTGCGAAATTCTGAACCCCGTATCTATTATATTTCATATTGATATTCCAATTATTAAAGTCAAATTGTAGTAAATACACAATGGTGAAGGAAAGGTTAAGTTAGATGTGGCTACTTTTTAGCCAATTCACGTCACCATCACATGAGATAACCAATAATAAGTGTCAGGGTTGTCGATTTTTTTCTTTATACCCTTTTTAACAATATGCTAAATATCTTACAAATCATTCGATAAGCTGTTAAACTTGAAGAGGCTTGGAAGAGTCAGGGTTTTTTAAATTTTAATTATTATTCACACCTAGATTGATACACGCACATGGTCAACCCGACATGTTATGGTAGAGGACGGATACTAAAAATAGTATCCGTCAAAGGCGCATTTGGCTCCGAAACTATAGCAGAAGGCCTTGAGCGTCGAAAAGGCACTGGGGCTGGCCACCAAGTCCCTGTGGCCAAGAGGTCCAGAAAAAGGACCTCTGATACGGCACAGTAGAGCCTCTCTCTCGACCGACATGCTCAAACATGACCACAGAACGTGATCCGCGTCCATGAAAGGATCCCCGCACACACAATCCGAACTATCTTTTAGTTTCATTCTTGCCAGGTATGCCATTTTAGTATGAGACGAGATGAGACAAATAAATTCTGCATGTAGCCACCGTGAGGCGACTCAGACCGACTTGTTCCCAATCGGCAATTGCTGCGTTTCTAGCCCACTTTTTGGTAGCAATAGAATCCATAAGAATTCCATCTGTTTCCTCAGCTAAAAGAATGGAACTACCAACTTAATTTAATCTACGTGCTTTTTTATGTGCCTCACTGCCTTTATTTGCACTTCTAGGTATAGTGCATGATCCCTGCAAGGACAGGGAGACTGTCTGTAGCAGTTATTCTATACACTCCGGTGATTCTAAGTAGTGGCTGCCGTTGTGGAATGTTTAGGCTTCGTCTTTCGGGCTGTAATATTGCTGGCCGAATGTATGGAAATAGATGGACGTCGAATAGAAATACTCTCTCCTCTAAATAACTATTCCACACGAGAAAGAGATCTGGCTGCAAGAAGGACGACCTCCCGCAGCCAAGGCTAACCGACAACTCTCCCCGACTCCCGCCTCCTCCACATCACTACCCAACCGGCAACGGTGCACGCGCAAGAAGTGATTGGTCGGTATGCAGGTGCAATGTCTCCGCAGGGCCACAAGAGATGGCGCTGTTAAAATAACACATTGCGCCTGAAGAGAGACGGAAGATGTCGCTTTTGATCTGGATAATTTAATCTGCTCAGACTAACAGCGTATTGCGTGAGGATGTTAAGTCGCCCACGCTACAATATTTTTATTACATTTATTTACAAAATTGACTACCTGCTTCATATGCACGCATGACACCTTTTTCTTATTTCAATTGTAGTTTGCAATTTTTGTTTTGTAAATTAATACTTTTGGCAGCCCTATTCCGTGACTCGCAATTTCTCCAGACCTGACACCACTGGATTTATTTGCCTGGGGACGTGCTCTATTCCGTGGCTTGCACGGTCGTAGTCAAGCGCTGATTGATTTAGGAAATGAGCAATTTAGATTTTCTAAGAATTAAATAGTACGAAATTCTAAAATTTAGAAAATTTATTGGAAATTAGCCTTTTGGAACTCTAAGAGCTAGAAAATTTGACTGATTTTCTCGAAAATAAATTGTCTGTTGCGTTTTCGAATTCTTGAACTTCTTTCATATGAAATGTCCGATCTTACTGAAACACATTTATTTTTGTATTTAAAAAAAAGTGTTTTATAAAAATATTATTTTTATAAAAATATTCGTCGCAAAATTGCATATTTTAGCATTTTTCGACTCTGTATATTTGATGCCATTCTTAACGTCTGGTGGAATAGAACCGTTACGAATGTTGGAATTAAAAATCAATTTTAGGGATTTTATGAACTGTGAACAGATGATAAAGATGATATGTAACCATGCGAACGTTAATAAAATATTTGAGAGTGAAATCAGATGGATTTAATTGATTGTGTTTGCCCGTTGGTGTTTTTTTATTTTTATTTTCGTGCTTATTTTGTACCATTTCACTTTGTAAAATCATATTCGTATGACATTTTTCGTTTAGTTTCTGTTACATAGAAGCGGGGGCGCTCTCGTGAACAGAGTCCCCAGGCGGCTCCCCGTTCCCGCGCGCTCGTCGGGATGGCCACGCTAACGCACGGGTTCGTTCTTCTATCGGATCATGTACAGCCGGACGGATGGACGAGGATGGACTAGCGTCGAATGAAAAGACTCTCTCTAGGTAAATTTTTATTAAGCACGAGAGAGAAATTTGGCTGCGATAAGGACGTCCTCCCGCAGCCAAGGCCAACCGACCACTCTAGCCAACTTCCGCCTCCTGCGCGTCATCGCCCAACCGATAGCGACTTACAGCTCACTGTGCGTCGATTCTGCAGGCATAATATCTAACATCCTCTTCTCGTCAAAGCTTTTACACCTGCCAAGAATAACTTTGTCTGTCAAAAGTACTTTATGAAAAGCGCGAGGTAAAAAATTAACCCCTGCTGCAATAATCCGTAAATAATATATTTTACCAAAAGTTTTAAACAAAATAGTACATTTAATTTTGTTGTAATAAACTCATTAAAAATCACATATTGAACCATAGGCAGAGCCGCCTAAAAATAGACTAGCAGGGGTTGTACCTGGGCGCCTCCGGTATGAAGAGGCATATTTTTTGCTGAAATTAGGACCCAATTCAAACTTCATGCTAATGGGCTCAGAGCAAATACGCCCTCGGCTATAAATTATAACAAATAAATTATATTCTCCACATATTATCCCTATTAAATTCAAATTCAGAGGCATAAAATTATTATAGAACTTCTCGCATACTAAATTCGATTAAGCATTAATCCCCCCGCTAAAAGGGCCAATTTTTCTATATTTACACGATTTAAATCCTCATCATCGAAGCGTCCCTGCAAATATTTTTAGACGTCGATGTCAAATTAGTTCAGCGATGGAATTTTTTAATCCCCCAAAATTAATATTCGTCATAATAGACAACGTGTCCCGAGAAGGATTTGAGGAGGAATTAAAAGTATTTGGAGTTTTTTTTTCTTTGGGAATATTATAATTTCGAATAATTTATGCAAACAAGAAGGCTTTAAATAAGATTATGGGTGTATCCGGGACAAACTGTCCCAAAAATGGGACATCAGCCTCAGGCTTTAGGTGTATTCATAATGAGACCCCACTTGACCCTGGATTCTTATAATGAGGGTACAAATATAATCTTTGCTATGGGAGAACGTCAAATATTTTTGCTCGTGCCTGTCTTTTACCCTCTGACGGTCTGTTGAAGTTATTTTCATAATATTTCCCTTATATTAATTTCCACAGCGGTTGGCCTGTCAAAACGGCAATCATTTTGTTAAGCAGGAAATAATATAAACGCTTTAATATTTTATTTAAATTTATAAAATAATGAAATAAAATAACAACTTTAACAACGTCATTACTATAATCATTAAGCATTCCACGAAGATTCCAACATGTGCCACCGCCCACACCAATGAATTGGTTCGCATGCATTTTAACTATCCATCATATTGATATTACTATTGTGACGTAGGAGCGGGATCACTTTCGGAGGCAGAGTCTCCGGGTGACTCCCCACTCCCACTGGTAGTCAAGTTCTGGGTATGCTAGTGCCGTCATCTCGTCCATTGAATGTGGATTTTCTTCGTTTTTCGATTTCCATCACTTCTCTCGCAATTCGTTGCTATGGTTTTTGTACCATCAAAATTGATGTGATGATCGTTCTTCATACCATGTTTGTGTACTACGGATTTGTAATTCAATTTAAAGACTGCATTCTGATGCACTGTCACCCACCCCGGGAGTGATGTATCTATTGGTTTGTTCAATGTACGATATTATGCAGGCTGAGCATTAAATCACGCAAGCTCCCTGAAGCCGTCTGAGATAGTCGCCGGGTCGTCCCGGATCACTGGACGTCTCGGTTCCTCACGGGACACGGGCGATTTAGGGCCTTGTTGGTTAGGTTTGGGCTTTCAACAACTTCGGAATGTCCATGCGGAGATCCGTTCATAAACGCAGACCATGTTCTGTGGACATTTTCGGGCATGGCGTCCGATCGCGAGGCGTTCCTTCATTGTGTCAGTGGTCCGAAATTCAGTCCGGTTGGACACCCAAACCTTATGGTCTCTCCCTCTAATTTTAGGACATTTAGGGCTTTTTGTAAAAGTTTTGGGGGGAAACGCGTCCTCGGGGCTTTCTACGATCTCCATCAGGTCGTAGAGGCCCTTCCTTGCGACCGGTAGCGATTAGTGGGTTCGCACCCTTTTTTTTCGGGGCCGCAAGTGAGACTCAAAACTCTTCCCTACCTTATACAACATATATCTATGTAATTATTTTCATCTATTTAATTTTTAAGCAGTTTTCATCTATATATTTATCCTAGCCTAGAATTTTAAAGTAAAATTAGAATCTTTAGCTAGCTTCCTCCCGCGTTCAGAGCGCAAGTGGCCGCAAGAAGTAGAGAAGGAACGTATCCTTGCAGACATGGAATTTTAATTTGACAGTTTTGCACCATGCTGTGCACTTTGCTCACGGGCTGGCATGCTCCCGAATAGGGGGATCAATCACACAGCTCGGGTCAGATGAGGCTCCCTATGTTGTTGTTATATTCGTCCCAAAGATTATGCTTATGCCGTGTTAATGAAGTGCTTTTAGATTCACAATACTTTTCCATATGATGCGTACCTTCTGGCAAGAAATGATTTGAGCGTGAGTAGCCCACATACAGCTATCCATGTGAGAAGCATGCACGCATACCCTGTGTGTTTCTGTTCTTTACAAGTATTTGCTGGAAAATAGAGTTTTGCCTTCTTTCCTGCCATGCGGTATGACATGCAACAATTATCCTTCTTTTAAGTATTGCATCGGATTCTATACAAAGTTCGAGCTCATCCAGAAGGGATGTGTTAATGCAGTTGTTGCCAATAAAACTTATGAATAGTTCGCGAATCTTATGGAAGCTGCACTAAGCTGCAGCTGCAAATCTAGCGGCAAAGTGTTGGTTGCTCCACTAAAGCAGCCATGTCACCTGGGTCCTGACCTGGGTTAGGTGGTAACATAGCTGACCATATTTCCTTCTGTTCCACTCTTTTAAGTCTAGTACAGTATATTTTTTCGAAGAAGGGAAATCTTCAGAAAGACAACACCTGGGGTTGTGTGAGGTTTGACTACTATATCGTCAGATTCACTAAGCCCCTCCTCCGATTTCGCCGCCACCCGGCTACCGTAAAGTATTGCTCTAAGGTGGCGATATGTATCCCTTTAGGGCCTCATATTATCGCGAGTTCTTAGCGGTTCTTCTATTCCTGTGTTTCTTCGATATCCTCCTTGGGATCCTTTATGTGCCCCGCAGGGTTTTCTCGCTTATGGGTTGATGAGGAAGAGGATGCTTCGGTGCGTGTCCGATGTCTCAATCGTTCAGCGTCCTCCTACTGCAGCATAACGCTCGCGACGTATCCGGACAACGCGTTCCATGCCCTGGCATTGATTAGCATCGTAGGAACCATGTTCCTGGGAATGAGTGAATTGACTTCAAGCTCCTCCCGCAGTGTGTCCCTCTCTGTGCTCCAAGCCGGGCAGTCGAATAGCATGTGCGCTGCATTATCCAGCATTTTGGACCGGCCTCTTTTTGAATCTTGTGCAGGTAGCTACCAAAGCAGCCGTGCCCAGTGAGTGCCTGGGTAAGGTGGTAGCACAGCTGACCGTGTTTCCTGGCTGTCCAGGGCTTTAAGGTCCGGAATGAGCCGATGGGTTCATCGATTTTTGACGGAGCTGTCTCATCGGGACTGCCATTTCACCATAGGTGGACTGTCTAGCTCTTTGCCTGGTTTCCCCGGTGCGTATGACTTTCCTTTCTTTTGCGAGCAGGTCGATTGGTGGAATAGCAGTCAATGCCAGGACTGTGTCTTCTGACACTGTGCGATATGCTGCTTGTTGGCTCTTATATGCACTTTAGGGATACACAGCACAGAGTTAACTGCGTACCCAACGCATGTTAGCTGGATTACCCCAGCAGCATTTGATGAGCGAATCGAACGATTTTTTATGGTTGGACATCATACCCACCCGGACTACATAGTCAGATGTATATGTAAAGGATATTTATATCTGATTATTTGCTTTCAGTATTATAACTTGCAGTAATAACGTTAAAATGTTGAAGTACTGGCGCCACCGTCTACGCGACCTTATTTTTCTGAGCCATTTGCCTTTATGTTTATGATTTAATCCACGGGCATTGTTAATATACTAGCGCCGGTTCACAAATGATCCGTTTTGGATATTTGAGAAGCATAATTTGCGTCTCTATTCACACTATGGTATAATTTGCTGAAAAATTATTTTCAGCTAAGCAGGCGAGATTAAAATTATATTTAAATAGGAACAATGTGCTATCTGATGCTTCTCCGAGTGAGAAGCTTCCATACATTACCGCGAAATAATGCCTCTCATTGTTTACGATGAAATAAATAAAACATGAACGCAGCACTTCTGAATGCTAATCGCAGTCCTTAAGGTTTTAATATATTGTTTTAAACAATTAACTTCTCGCAACGAATCCGAGTTACGTGTTACAAAACAGTTAACATTTCGCGTTAAGGCGAGGTTTTCAAATAGTTAATTGTCTGCATGATAACTCGGCGCGAAATTAAAAGGCACTCAAGAAGACATTATATGAGCTTAAAGCCCCAAGAATCGTGTTAGTAATTAAGTCGTGGAAGGAGTTCAAATGTTTCGCAGAAGTTGCGAAAGACCAAAGTTAGCGGAAAGCTCTCGCTACTGTAACTTGCAAATATGATGCGAACTGATGATAAATGTCACTTGGACACACTTTGGATAAGCTCCCCTTTTACTAGGGATCAGCTTAAATAACATGGAGACGAGCTTAATATCCAACTATACCACCCCCGAGATACTTTTATCATGAACTGAATTATTTATTACATCCGTACTAAAAATTTCTCCCCCGAGCGCAAAATATTCTGGAACAAAATTAAATAAAAACAATACAGGGGGACTTCTTGGATTAACAGATTGCGCAAGAGCTTGTGGCGTTCGCTGTTTTAAAAATTAACTTCATTAGTCGGTTAATTGAACTACATACTAGAATGTTCCGGTTACATACACGAGGAACTAAATGAATAGACTCAGTAGAAGCACAGTTCCTAGTTTAATAGCGAACTTTTTTATTTTATATTTAATACTAGATAACACTATATACATTTTCAGAATGCGGAGGAATTTCTTTAATTTTTAATTACTATACAATTTGAATTTCAACGTTAAAAAATAATTGCATACATTATTATATACTAGTGATTATCCGGCATTTGTTGCAATGTCACGTCTTGCATAACAAAATGCGTACACCAACAATATTTTTACTATACCTATGTTATTTCCACTAATAAAAACAGTAAATTGACAAATTTTTATTGCAATCAGATAAACGGTATGGAAGCGCATTAAATACGAATAAACAAATATTTATTTTTATATTTTAGGCTATGCTTATGTTACTCGCGCAATCTTTAGCAATAAGTGGATGAAGTTTTATTGCAATTTGATGAACGGTATGGCAACGCATTACATACGAACAAAGAAATATTAGTTTTTATATATTAGATTTAATAAAACTTTTAATATTACGACCCTTAAAAAGCACTTTAGACTTGTAATTGTTCATGACACAACATGTTTATCATAAACTGGCCAATCATTATTAGCCGATGAGGATTAATTGGCATTGTATAACAAATCTAAATTGACAATTTTCTGATCGTTTAAAGAGAATCTGATCTCAAAATCATACAAATCATGGTAATATTACCTAAAGTGAGAGCTTTTAAGTCAAAAACTCTCGGTTTATTATATCCTGCTTTGCGCATATACTTCAAGATGAATGACTCATGCGGGTCTAATTATTATCGGATCGCATAAAATCATTAAATGAGTCAATTGATGGTCAAGAGTCAAGAAATAGTGTTAAGTCGACGTTCTTAATCAATATCATTATTAATTCTGGACTCCGTCCTGGGACCAGTCTTGTGAAACATCCTCTTGGACGACATCTTTGGTCTGAAGCTCCCGGCGGGGTGTGAATTGTTTGCGTACGCGGACGACCTCACACTGTATGGTAAAGGCTCGAGATCCCATATTGAAGCTCTGGCGAACCATATCTTGGAACTGGACCTCCCAGTTCCTCACAGGGCCCGATTGCTTTACGACTTCACTCTTTAGGTTTGGTATCTCTCCAATTTCGGAGTGTCCATGCCCGATCATAAACACAGACCACGTTCTGTGGCCATATCCGGGCATGGCGTTTGATCGCGAGGCGCTCATTCAAAGTGTCAGCGGTCTGCAAGGCGGCCCGGTCGGGCACACAAACTTTGTGGCCATGTACGATATGATGCAGGCTGAGTATTAAATCACATAAGTTCCCTGAATTTTTTTCGCTTTGTTCCTTTTGTGGGACAGGAGACTTCCTATATATTCTCCTGTCCCAAAGATTCAGATAAATCCAGATAGAGGCGGATGCCTCAGACGCGCTCAGCAATCTCCGTTGTCGCGTCAAAAAAGCGGCTTTATTTAGTTGGCAGGATAGGTGGTCTGCGTCAGTCGTCGGCCACCACCTCTCACGTTTCTTTCTCTCGGTTAGGCATCGCCTGAGATATCACCGGATCGTCCCGGATCACTGGACGTCTCAGTTCCTCACAGGACATGGGCGATTTAGGGACTCGTTGCTTAGGTTTGATGAACGCTGACCACGTTCAATGAACATATCCAGGCATGGCGTCCGATCGCGAGGCGTTTATTCGATGTGTCAGCGATCTGCAAGGCGGACCGGTTGGGCACACAGACTATATCTTAGCTAGTTTCAAACTAATCTAGAAATAAGACAACTAGGTAGTTCTCTTCCGTGCTCAGAACGCAAATCTATATTTGTCCCCAGTTTTCCGTCACAAAAAATGAAACTCCAAGCGGCATTTGACCAAAAACAAAAGGTAAAATCATTTGTAGTCTCTTGCATATACACCACAGACGTGCGTGTATGTGTTTGGTCCAAACGTGGCATAAAGCAATCACACGCATACACCGTGCCGCCTGGATCAGTAACTTACCTTTTTTATTATATATTACACAATCACAACTTATAATTTAACTAACAAATTGTGTTACATTACATTTGTGCGGCAATAAAATGCTCCTCGTGAAAAACTCCGTGATTTATTTTTTAAAAAATATTGTGAAAATAAAATAAAATGCAGAAAGCTTAACACTTGAATATTTCTATGGAAATATGCAATTTAAAAGCGACATTTGTATCGCCTTGTGTGCAAAAGCGTTGTCGAATATACATATATTACAATATGCGCCATGAGACATATGTAAACTTGAGACAATATTGCAGGAGAGTTTGACATGACATTAAGAAACACATAATTTATATTCAGATATTCATAAAATCAAAACGCCGAGGCTAATAAATTATATGTCTAGTACCAGTGCTTCGTATGGCTGATGGGTACATTTGATCATAATTTTAGCAAGCTTAATTTTTAATGATTTTGGCTGAGGGGATGTCTATACCCACTTCAATTTTCTTGTTTGGATCAATAATTTTGAGTTAATCGTTTAAAATAAAACGGTCTTCAGCTTATTTATGAATTAATGAGGTCGAAACGTTTCTTCTCCAATATACTTGCTACCCTTTTCAGCGAGTGAGCCTTTCTACCATTCCACGACCCGCATTCATCCGTTGAACTTTTTTCAGCCCCGAAAATTAATGGATTGCGCCAAATGCCGGCCACTTGCCGCCCCCCGCTCCTCAAACTGTGGGCCTAAATCTGGAAAAATCGTTTCCGCTTAATAATGCTACAGCCCCCGGAGGGGGTGCTGCAAGCCTTTGGGCTTACGCAGAAAGAGGAATTTATGGTTGTGACTCATGTGATTAAATGTACAAAACAGAACAGTTTAAGAAACACGAGGCAAGTCGGCGTTTTTTCTTTCCCACCCACCCGACATGATAAATTGCCTTAAAAATAATTAAGATGCAGTCTCACTGGGATTTCTCCAACAAGGCGCTTCCTCAGCCAGTCACGGAGAAGTCTGCTGGAAATAAAACTAAAAATGTTTCGTCGGCGGCATCCTGTTGTAATGCACCATTTGCTCGCATCTTATTTGATTTCTGAGTGAAATCTGTTTGTAATTAATTTTGAGATTCGTCTTTATAATAGTTCTAATTGAAATCGAGTTTGTAATCCTTCTGTAGACATTTTTGAGTATGACATCCGATCGCGAGGCGCTCATTCGTCTTATCAGCGGTCCGAAAAGCGGACCGATTGGACATACAAACTTTGTTGTCACTCCATTCTCTGCTAGGGTTTTTTGTGACATTTTCTATCATTTATACAATCACGACAGCTTGCTCAGAGGCTAACTTACATAAATGGCTCACGCTAAATGGAACCATGGCAAATGGCACACATAAAAACTATATATTTATATATCTTACTAATTTATGCTGCTATCTTAGCTATTTTTTTTAGTTTTAAGTTACAAAATCTAGCCAATTCTTCGGAGCCATACTAGACATAATGTTGTACGGTCTGACATGATTCCGAATAGCGGGAACAATAAACAGCCCGGGTCAGTTGAGGGTCCCCATGTTTTTTCTTCACAATTTCTGCGTCGTTCATCCTGGCAGCTCATACGTCCTCATTTAAACTCTGCCACCCAACATCTTATTAATATTATCCAACAGTTTAAAAATAAATTGGATTTTTAGGGGAGGGGCGCAAGTTAGATACTTGTCACGGGTTCTGACACCAGTGTAGCGTCAACATCTGCATGTATTTTTTTATTATCAAGACAAAAAACGAATCATCTTTCAACGTGGTGATACACAGCGGGTCAATATGAATAATTCCGAGCTGATTAATAAATCTGTTTGATTTTATCTAATATATAAAAATCAATGTTTGTTGGTTCGTATGTAATGCGCTTCCATACCGTTCATCAGATTGCAATAAAACTTCATTCACTTATTGTTAAGAATTGCGCAAGTAACATAAGCATAGTTTAATATATAAAAATCGATGTTTGTTTGTTCGTATTTGATGCGCTTCCGTACCGTTCATCCAATTATAACAAAACTTTATCAACTTGCTGTTTATACTTGCGGAAATAACATAGGCATAATAAAAATATTGTATGGATATTAGTGCATATTAGACCATGTAATGCATTTCTTTTCAAATAATTATTAAGCGCTTATGGCATTACAACGCATGCCGGGTATTCACTAATATATGATAAAAATTGTATTATTTGAGAAGAGCTGGATTTGGATGCAAAAAGAAGAATGCTGAAGAAAAATCCGTTCCAAATAAAAGTGCCGAGGAGAAGAATTTATGACCCGACACCATTCCATTTCACTCGTCAGTACAAACAACATGAATTTTTGAGTCTTTTCTTTCATCGTTTAAATAGTTTTCAGCACAAATACTAATTGCTGTCTTTTCAGATCGTTATACATATAATATATTTGGATCTTACTTTTTTTCATGTAATTCCTTTAACATGAATACCATTAATTTCCAATGCATACAGCATTTCCTTGTGCGTCTTTATTAATTAAAAGTAATTAACGAGTCATTTTTATTTTAAAAAAAGCATAGAACTAGTTTAAAGATCAAAAGGTATGCTTACATTTAAATTGCCACCATTTACTTTAGAATTTCAGCTCGGTATTAATTGAAGACTTGCACTAATTACAGGATCAAAAGTCTACAACTACTCGTTCATTATTGCGTTCGTATCTCCTCCTTTTAAACTATTTTTATCCCGACCCCAAATGGGAGTCTTCTCGGCATCGGGAATAGTTTCGAAAGCGATGCCCTTCCCAACAATTTATTCGAGGTTAGTCTTAATGAATTACTTTTTTCTTCTCGATCTCGGGATAATTAATTCTCCGGGTGGAGATCGAAACTGCCCACTTTCTTTATCCTTCATAACAATAGTCCTCGATCTTGGCCGGATTTACAAAGCGATTTCCCACTCAGTCTTAAGGCCGTAATCTTTTCTTAAATGGTTTGAATCCACATTTGAAAATAATTTAAAGTGCCTTCGGGGACCAATTGAGAGGCTGGAATTGCTCTTTTTAAAACATCCCATGTTTAAAACATTAATTTATATTTTTTTACTCAAAGATCGAATCGACTTTTTTATGAATGTAATTCAAGAAAATATATTTTTTGGTAATAAATACTTAAATAAGCGTTATAATCCAGATTTACTGTATTTAGTTAATAAGGTTCACATTTTTTTTAGCAAAACTCAACATCTAATATATAAAACAATAATCTTTGTTTGTTCGTATTTAATGCGCTGCCATACGGTTTATCCGATTTCAATAAAATTATATCAACTTATTATTTACACTTGCGGGAATAACATAAGTTTAGTAAAAATATAGTTTGTGTGTGCAATTTGTTATGCGAGACGTTTAACGTATGCACTATGTTGACGCATATTGGTCTGGTGGCTGTTAAGGTAAATAAAGCACTATAACCGTCGATTTGTTATATATTTGCCAAGTGTTCGGTCTTCGATGGACTTGACCGTGAGGCGGTAACACACAAACGTCATCATTATATATAAATATAAATCATACTTTTAGTGAAAAAATATCATCGAAGCTACAGTTTGAAATGAAAAGTTTCAAGGAGAAGATGTTGTGTCTCAATGATTTCTACTGATATGCTATTTGAATTGAAATATATGCAGTTTTCGGTGAGAGCACCAACAATGCACAGGAACACACAGGGTATGCGTGCATGCTTCTCACATGGATAGCTTTATATGGGCTGCTTATGCCCTTCTCATTTATTACCAGACGGTACGCAGCACACGAAAAATATTTTGTTTCCAAAAGCACTTCATTAGCACGCCATAAGCATAGTCTTCAGGGCGGAAAAAAATATAAGAAGTCTCCTGCCCAAAAAAAAAGAACAAAGTAAAAAACGAAAATCAGGGGACTTGCGGGATCGAATGCACAGTCTGCATCAAGTCGTACATTAAACAATCCAGTAAATAGATAACTCACGCACCAACATGCCCAGATCGTACTAGCATACCCAGAGTTTAGCTACCAATTTTATTGAATTTTTTAAAGCATCAATAACCAAGCAGAATAATTTAAAAGTGACCCAACATCGCGCATTGGCAGCACTGGACGAAAGATGCTCACAAGGATCATCACCAAGGCACCAGCTGTTATTTCGTGTTCATGAATCCGACAGGAGATTCGAAATATCGAAAAGAGGTAGAGTGAATTGGGTTTTGTTCGTTCGAAATGCGCTGCCATACCGTTCATTATATTACAATAAAACTTCGTCTATTTATTGCTAAAAGTTTCGCGAGTAACATAAGCATAGTCTAATATATAAAAATCAATGTTTGTTTGTCCGTATTTGATGCGCTGCCATACCGTTCATTCGATTGCAATAAAACTTCGCTAACTTATTGTTTGCACATCGATGATGTCTAATGTTTCAACCAGATCTCTTTTGATCTTTTAATCATGTATTAATAGATAAAATACCGTATTATCGATTTATCTGAATGTCTTTTGAATTAAATTCAGTCAACCTTTATAAATGGTTTAAGCATGACTGCTATCAGGTACAAGAAGATAGAATTTTTATTCGGATTTATAAACAAGATAAATTATCTCGTATAAAAATGTAGTGACTTATAACTAAAATTAAAGTCGGAAACGTACCTGGGGATGAAAAACACATCTGCGCGAGTCTATGACGCGAAAAAAAGTGGTTCCAAAAGCTCAACACTCACCCCTGGAGGGTCGAATTTCTGACACTGCGGAAAAAACAAGCAAAGATCCTCTTATTTAACACGGAATATGTTTGCGGAACCTCATCCGGAAAAAAGCTAGATGAGGGTAGTCAGTGAATTTATCACTGCGCCCTCCGAACGGAAAGTCTACCTAAATGAGCAGTCAAATTAAATGGAAACGGTACTCGGCCAGACCATAATACATCGGTCGAATGGTTTTATTGGGTTTTCGGCCGACGAAAAACGACCTGCTACGCCAACAATTTTTAGTACATAACTTTCGCTCTGCAGGCACAATATTGTCTAGCCCCGAATGGTGGAAGACAATGCTGCTGCGGTTGAGAGCCGGAAAAACAAAGAAGTTTTTCGGAAGACCGTAGGAGTTATTGGAAAATTCCGGAAAAATATACGGAGACGGAATGTGAGGGATGTTTCATTATTCAAATAATGGGTTTCACTGTTTGTTTTGCAGATATGATACCTCCTGTCCTGTTGTAACAGTTTGCATTGAAATCATAATCGATGAACTAACACTTTACCCAATTATTTATTTTAAATGCATAAACGCATATTGCTTGGTGACGTGCAAGAGGTGGGCAATTGGAAAGAGTCTTTGGTTGGCCTTGGATGCTAGAAGACGTCCTTTCCGTGGCCAAATCCCTCTCTGTCGTGCTGAATAAAATTTTACTTAGAGAAGAATCTTACAAACAATATTAAAATATGGAATTAAATTATACCGTTAACATAAACTATACTATACTATATACAGATCCGATTCGGTTGAAATATTAAGCAATTATCATTTTCCAAAGTCCACATCTGTGTCAAGTCCATGTATATCGCTTTAATGGTTGACTCTGGAGAGCAATATTATTTATCTCGTTTTTCTGAATAAAATAACTATTACCCATTTGTATAAATTGGCCAGAGTAGATTTCGATCGTAAAATAATGGGATAACGATGTCAGGCGAGCCAAAGTTGCCTAATGAACGATCATAGTCGGAGACTCGTTCATAATGGCAAACTTTTCTATAAAAGGTCCAATAAAATACATACGTAAACTAAAGAAACGATTAGCCCGCTGGTCTTCTAACTTGAGCAAGAACCAATAGATGTGGAATAAAGTTATTTTATGTTCACCTGAGGAGATAAGGAGAGCAAAATTAGCGCTATGAAAGTTAATTGATAGAATTCCTTACTCATATTATCGTTGTGCCACCCTTTGTCTAGTTTCAAGAAATCGCACTATTAAAATGGTTCGTCTTTCTCTGCTGATACAATGAGAAATCATTTTCGAATAAGCAGGCTAAAAAGCAGCTAAGGAAAATGCAGGTCATTGTAATAATGCAACTCGATTAATATGGATTTCTTGGAAGAGATATTAAAGCAGCTTGAAATTGGGTCAAGTGAATTCTTGGATAGATGAAACTCATCTATCATTTGAGCTAGCAAAAGTTAAGACGCTCCCTAGATTATATTTTTCTACGCTTAATATGAAGGATATTAATTGCACTTGCAGTTAGGAATTACCTGCCAGTATGGATAAATTGAAATCTAAAATAATCAATACGAACAAATTTATAATAAGTTTTAAACAAAAAAATCTATGAGGGTTATCCAGAAAGTAAGGATACAACATTTATGTAGGATCAAAAAATGCTTTTATTTCATTGAAATTCATATTATTTTCGTCACATCACTATTATAAACTTCTAAGAAAAACGGTAAGTGGCGGGAGCGCGCGACGAACTCTCCATCGGAAGAATTTACTGCGACCTAACAAAATGGCCGACAAACACGCGGGATCACACAAACTGACCACTCGGATCCCTCCTCCCGCCAGGTGCGCCAACTTCGAAACAAATAAAATATCCCGGCCTCAGTAGCCCTTTTAACCTGGACAAGGCCTGGCAATACCATAATTTTACACGATACATTTTTGAATTTACAATTATTTAACTTCAACTCTCTCCGGGGAATACAATCCTGCTAAACAAAGCCATCTTAAAAGCGTGTTAACATAGCGCAAATATCTCCGAGGTACGGCATCGACCTTCAATATTGACATTCTCCGGCGCTTTCAATTTAAAGTGCAATACGATACCCAACGCTTTTTGCTTTGTGACAGTCAACACATAACAAGTTAAACATGACCGCAATTAGACAGGGAATTGAGAGTTGCAACATAAGCTAAAAGAAAAGATTGAATGTGCACCCCAACCATCTAGTAAAGAGATTAACCAAACTTTCAAGAAAAGCAAGCTTAAGCATTTTGTGATCTTAAAAGATTCAAACGGAAAATCTGATTTTAAGCATCAAATTTTCAATTAAAATATAAAGATGTGTAATATATAATAAAATGGACACGCTACTGATCTGGTGGTTGTTTTATGCAATGGATAAAGATAGTAGACGTGGCGCAGTGCGTGCGTGTAGCGTTTCTATGATGTATGTCAGTGCTCCGCAACCGGTGTGCCACGACATACTGGTATGCCTTGAGCCGATACAGGTGTGACGCAGTCAAACAAGACAATTCCATTAGATGTTTTCTGGATTTCAGTTAAGGAACGTACGAGGTAAATTCATAAAGTAAGTGTACTGTGACCATAACGGGCTGTGACTTTCTGTTTTTTAAGGGTGGCAATACTGAGTGGTAGAGAAGGATCTCTTGACAAAGCGATCACAGCAGGATCACGTAACTGGACACAGTAGTGTCCAGTTACGTGAAAAATGTCGGTAAGAAATCCTGCCAAGTGTGAGTGGGTCAATAGCTCTTGACTTAATTAGGAAGGTGAAGATTTTGTGAGCTCTGTTCGACTGTGACTGTGGATAAACAGTGAGTGGCTCATTACACGTCTGAGTCAAAAAGACAATCGTCACACCAATTTCCCCAACTGCCCAAAAAATTAAAAATCATAATTTTGGGCAAAAAGTCATGGCCTCGGTGTTTTGGTAGCGAAAATGCATCATTGTGATCGAACTTCTGCCTCAGGGGAAGACCATCAAGTAGCATTCAAAACAAAAGGAAGGGGATACTGACAAGAGGAGGGGGCTTGTACCATGCCCCCAAGCCATCTCTTGCCAGAATCAACGCGTGGATGCGATGAAATTGCCTGCAGCTAGCGACAAAGAAAACGGAGGCAATGATCTGCAGCAAAAGGAAAAGACCGAGGGTCAATTGCTTGTTGTCAACGGTCACGAGGTGGAGTACAGAAAAATGCTGAGATACATGAGTCGCTCAGATATGAGAGCCATAGAAAGAAGCTGACCAGGGTCTATCGGCAGGGAGCGCTCCAACCACAGCATTTTGAACAGTATTCGAAGACGCGGGGTTCGTGATCGCTGGAATCCTCCACTGAACCTCCAAGCAAATAAGAGAGTCTTGGACTACGAAGATCCCAAAAATCAAGGAAGCTTACCAACAGAGATGATATCAGTCCAGCAAGGGAAGATCGACCCACCAATTTATCCTGGTTGGACATAGATATTTTGATGCGTACTTGAGGATAATCAGCAAAGAAACATCCGCGACGTGCCACCACTGTCAAGCGGATGAATATAAAGTTTGGACACCCCAGAGAAACACGCTGAAACAAGCACTTGGGGTAGCTCAGCTCAACGTCGAGAACATGATCCACGGCATGATGTTGAGCAAAAAGAACTGGGATCTTTGACGAGATTACGTTGAAGAAATCATAAGCGCTAAAGAAGGCAGTGAGATAGAGAGACGCAGAGCGGCTCTCCAATTCTAGAATAGGGTCAAACACAGGACCAGACTACCTGTCCCTCCGAAGCTATGTGATAAACAATACCGAGAAGACAGAGAAGGGCAAGAGAAGGGTTTAGTCAATAGGAATCTACTACTACTCTGGGATCATACCCCAGGGTGTCTTATGCAAGATTCCCCGAATCCCAAAGTAAAAAAAATAATAATAATGCCACCAAGGCGCTCTAGGACTCATTAATTGGGATGTTTTGAATCATACCCCGTATTCCCCTGACTTGACGCCTTCATATTGTCATATTTTCACCTCGTTGAAGGCAAATTTGGGTGTAAATAAATTTTCAATCAACAAGCAAGTGCAAAAAAGGCTCTGACGTATAGGAAGAAGCTGGCACTTGCCTAGAACGGGATGGCGATTGTGTGGAATAATGATTAACAAGTGTATCAATAATATCCAGTATTTTTTTTTCAAATATATTTTTCCTAAAACAAAAAAAAATCTAGTACACTTACTTTCTGAACATCGTGTGTCACGAAATTTAAAAAAAACTTCGGTGTGTCATAGGTGAGAAAATGTTGCGGAGCACTGATGTACGTTACAAATACGGAGAAAATACTAACGATTCTCCCTTTATTTCTGACCAACTGCCGGTTGGAATCGGAAAAATAAAAGCATCGTGCTGCGCATGCGCCAGTTTCTGACTTATAGCGACCCAGAGACAATTATTACATAACCTCTTTTCTGGAGTCGGATAAGAAGGAGCGTTTCACAATTCGTGACGTTCTGACCAATTTATCACCAACGCATAATGTTTGAGTATTGTTTTGCACTTTTTTTCATCACGTGATCACATATCTTAGTGACTATATACAGGGCTGTCTTTTAAACGTGCTTTTCTATTGACATCATTAAAGAATGCCGTATTTGTTTGGGAAACTGTTGCTTTATTTTTGGAGACATTGTCTCGGAGGGGGGGATTTTCGACATTTTATGCCGCGTAGCAGACTTGTCATTTCTGCGGATACATTTTATATGACATGTTCTGCAATTACCGCTGTCATAATGGGCCCCAAGTTTGTGTAAGTTGAATATATACGTTTGAGAGTTTGCAAATCACCTGGAAGTTGAGGAACACGACGGGTACGTACATACATACAAATTATTATCTCACATTAAAAGTTCTGCGAAGGTATGTTAACAATGTTCGCATTTTCGTATTTTACATACTTAACGTGAAGGTTGAAAGTTTGAATCATTTCCCCGAAGCTCGACAACTACATCAAAATGTTTGTGGTATACACAAGCTCATTAAAGTTTGCAATACGAGTTCATATGAGAAAACGCTCTCGTACGGTGAAAAATGGCGTGCATGTGATATGTAATTGCCGAAGTATTTTTTTTTAATGAATAAGCAATTCATGGTTGACCATTAACTCATTCCGGTCCTATGTCTCCAATGTTTGTATTTAACTTCGATTTTAACCATTTAAGTGCTAATTTATACGAATATTTTTTGTTTTTCACTTTGCTTTTATGTTGGACAGAATACTTCTCATCATTTTCCCCGTTCCAAAGATCATGCTAATGCCGTGCTTTTGGATACACAATATTTTTTCCGTGTGTTGCGTACCGTCTGGTAATAAATGAGAAGGGGGTGAGCAGCTCATGTACAGCTATCCATGTGAGAAGCATGCACGCATACCCTGTGTGTTTTTGTGCTTTGTTGGTGCATCGAATACGAACAAACAAACATTGATTTTTATATATAAGATTTTAACAAGATCAAGATATAGCTGTCTCTAAAATATTGAAACAAATAAAAACACACATTGCAATTGGAATGCATTCAAAATTACATTCGCTTGGATAATATTACAAGTTTTGCATTTCATCGAATGTAAAAAGCTTCAATGGCCAATTTTATGATTGAGAGCGCTTTCAAGCACACGATCATTTCAATTGAATCTATTGTATGCTGTTTTTAATTATCATGTGATTCGAGCTGTTTTGATCCTCTCTAGCTGAAAAGGGATATTTCATCCAATCACCATGGAAAAAATATACATTTGCAATATTTTAGAATATTACATGACAGTACTTCTTTCAGCCGAGACGTGTTGCAATTACAGCAAATGGTATATTATTAAGATGTATGTTGTTATATAGGTCAAAAGTGCCAAAGTTCCGAGACTAGCAAAATTAAACATTCATATGAGAGATAAATCTCGCAGCAAACAGATAAGCGTAACAGACTTTTGATTACTGAAGATCACCTTCTAACTAATATTAAAGTTTTCGTCTTTCCGACATTATCTCCCTCGGATGTATCCCTAGCGTCTTTTTAACATAATTTTATGCTTGCTCTGCAGTCTGGAAGCAAGGCTTTGTTTCGCAAAATGGAATTTAAAAGTTTGCCTTTTCGACAAGATGCTCAACGCTACCCCTTCATATTTTCCGCCATGGCCTTCAATCCATTAGGGTGTAAAAAATTTCATACGCTCTTGTATATTACATAATTTGTGTAGGATTTTTTCGTTTTTGGCTACATACTGTGCAGTAAAATAAATTGAATGTCCCCGATTTCAATCTGCTTGATTTATCAGCTGAAAAACTGGGATTGTTCAATTCACCCAAACATCGTGCACCAATTTAAGTCTTGATTACCTTTATAAATCCACTGATAGTAAGCTCTGATGGGATTGTGTGTGTGGGTGTACGGGGTGCTTTATTTCCCATGTGTTTATTCAATTTGAAAAAATACATTCGCAGCCCTAACAACAAGAAGCAATTTTTCAGCGCACAATCGTGTAAAAGATTTGTTGAATGCATACTATCTATTGAATTAAGTACTTTAACATCAGCCGTCACCCGCACAAAGCCATCCTTCCGCGTGAAAATTAAGACCTTTTCCGATTTCTAACTCGCAAGGACAAAATCAAGGATTGCATTTTAGCGTGACTGTAACACACAATAGCACTGTTAGTCTTTTTTTTCTGTGGGAGGGGAATCTTCGAAAGACACCCATTCTGGGTAGTGTGGGATTAACGATTATCGATTAACGATTAACTCGTTCCTACCCACTAAACCCCTCCCTTGTCCCCTTCTTTGGCCCCCTGGTATTGTTTTAGACATTGCTTCAGGAGGACAGGTAATCTGGCCTTAGGTGATTGGACCTAATATATTGTTGGAGAAGCGCTCTGCGTCTCTCTCGTTTACTGCCCTCTTTGACGCTCAGAATCTCTTCTACCAAGTCGCGCCAAAGGTCCCAGTTCTTCTTGCTTCCCATCGTGCTGTGGACCATGTTGTCGACGTTGAGCTCAGTTTCCCCGAGTGCTTGTTTCAGCAGTTTTCTCTAGGGTGCCCAAGCCTCACAACCAATGATGGTGTGCTTTGCGTCGTCGACCTCCGCTTTGCAGTGGTGGCACGTTGCGGATGGTTCTTTGCCAATCCGTTTTAGGTACGCACCGAAGCATCCATGCCTAGTGAGCACCTGAGTCAAGCAGTAGGTTGTTTCGCCGTGTTCCCGGGTCCTCCACCGAATCATGACCGGGATAAGTCGGTGGGTCCATCCTCTCTTGCTGGACTAATCCCATCTCCGTTGACAAGCTTCCCTCAGTTTCTGGTCATGTTCATTGTGATTTTTAGAATCTTCGTAGTCCAAGGCCCTTTTTTTGCCTGGAGGTTCAGCGGGGGTATTCCAGCGATCACCAGCACGACACTGTCCTGTACGCTGCGGCGACTCGGAGCGTTCCCTGTCGCTGGACCCTGGCGAGATTCTTTCTGTTGGTGTCGCGTCTGAGCGACTTGTGCCATATCGGGGCTCCGTACAGAAAGGATCGAGTGTATTACCTCGTTTATGATACGTCTTCTGCATGGCTTTGGCCCTCCAATGTTGGACATGGCCACCTTCTGCGCCTTCTGTGCAGCTTCTTCTATGTGTTTGTTAAAGGTCAGCTTGTTATCCATGAGGATCCCGAGGTATCTCAGCGTTTTGCTGTGTTCCACCTCGTGTCCTCCAATAACAAACTGCTCGACCCTCGGTCTTCTCCGTCTGCTGCATATCATTGCCTTCGTTTTCTTGGCCGCCAACTGCAGGTGATTATCCCACATCCACGCTCGAATTCTGGAGAGGGCTTCGTGGCCCGTCGCCTCCACTTTCCATGGATATCGAGCCGTCACCAGAAACGCGACTTCGTCCACGAAGGCAATGAGTTCTACTCCTTCGGGGTAGTGCCATGTTTAGTTTAGAGTAAGTTCCAGAGGATTGGTCCCAGAACGGACCCCTGCATCTTCCGTCTCTCTTCAAGTGCAATGTGTTATTTTAACAGCGCCATCTCTTGTGGCTCTACGAAAATAGTCATGGTAATGGATTTCTTTCGGGAAATGGTCACTTTTAGGATTAAACTCGTGTAACAAAATAATGGATTTCTTTCGGGAAATGACCACTTTTAGGATTAAATCATGGACGTAAAATAATGGATTTCTTTCGGGAAATGACCCCTTTTAGGATTAAGCTCGTGTAATAAAATAATGGATTTCTTTCGGGAAATGACCCCTTTTAGGATTAACATCATCTAATAAAATAATGGATTTCTTTCGGGAAATGACCACTTTTAGGATTAACATCATCTAATAAAATAATGGATTTCTTTCGGGAAATGACCACTTTTAGGATTAACATCATCTAACAAAATAATGGATTTCTTTCGGGAAATGACCCCTTTTAGGATTAACATCATCTAATAAAATAATGGATTTCTTTCGGGAAATGACCACTTTTAGGATTAACATCATCTAACAAAATAATGGATTTCTTTCGGGAAATGACCCCTTTTAGGATTAAGCTCGTGTAATAAAATAATGGATTTCTTTCGGGAAATGACCACTTTTAGGATTAACATCATCTAACAAAATAATGGATTTCTTTCGGGAAATGACCCCTTTTAGGATTAAGCTCGTGTAATAAAATAATGGATTTCTTTCGGGAAATGACCACTTTTAGGATTAACATCATGTAATAAAATAATGGATTTCTTTCGGGAAATGACCCCTTTTAGGATTAACATCATCTAACAAAATAATGGATTTCTTTCGGGAAATGACCCCTTTTAGGATTAACATCATCTAATAAAATAATGGATTTCTTTCGGGAAATGACCACTTTTAGGATTAACATCATGTAATAAAATAATGGATTTCTTACGGGAAATGACCCCTTTTAGGATTAACATCATCTAACAAAATAATGGATTTCTTTCGGGAAATGACCCCTTTTAGGATTAACATCATCTAATAAAATAATGGATTTCTTTCGGGAAATGACCCCTTTTAGGATTAAGCTCGTGTAATAAAATAATGGATTTCTTTCGGGAAATGACCACTTTTAGGATTAACATCATGTAATAAAATAATGGATTTCTTACGGGAAATGACCCTGTAACGTAGGGGGCCGCTGACTATGGGCATCCCTGCGTTCCTTCGTAGCTGCAGCGGATGCTGCGTTATCCGGATCGCGGAGCCCGGATCCAAAGGTCACTCGAAGTTTAGCGGTTCGTAACGTTAGTCTGGACCACGAGGACGGCGCCGGTGAACTACGGATATTTGTCAGGATTCTTTAAGGGATGGGGATGTTCTGCTCGTTCTGATCGTAGATGGAGATGATGAATTTAAAGACTGTGTGTCAACTCAACGCATTTATTTATATAAAATGCGGAGCGCACAGTCGTAGATGGCAATGGCGTGTGATGAACTCTCAGTCAGACGAAGTGCAGCGAGAATGGCGATGTATGGAGGCTTCAACGGAACAATCTCCGAAAAGATGTTCCTCGGGCAAGGCCTAGAATCGAACTGACGTCTCTGTAATATTTCTACAGAGCGTCACATTTATACCTGGCAATTGAAGCCAGGCCACCCTTTCTTATCTATGTAACCGACGCCAGCGTCCTTATCTACATGGAGCGCGTCGATCCAGCCCTTATAGCGGTACTTCTTGTTTCTTGACCACGTGTTTCTTGACCGTAAGGACTGGCAACGGCGAAATCCCATGGATTTCGCCGCATGTACACTATTTTTAATTATTTAATTATGCCTCCACGCTACAACCCCTTTTAGGATTAACATCATCTAATAAAATAATGGATTTCTTTCGGGAAATGACCACTTTTAGGATTAACATCATGTAATAAAATAATGGATTTCTTTCGGGAAATGACCCCTTTTAGGATTAACATCATCTAACAAAATAATGGATTTCTTTCGGGAAATGACCACTTTTAGGATTAACATCATGTAATAAAATAATGGATTCTTTCGGGAAATGACCACTTTTAGGATTAACATCATGTAATAAAATAATGGATTTCTTTCGGGAAATGACCCCTTTTAGGATTAACATCATGTAATAAAATAATGGATTTCTTTCGGGAAATGACCCCTTTTAGGATTAACATCATGTAATAAAATAATGGATTTCTTTCGGGAAATGACCACTTTTAGGATTAACATCATGTAATAAAATAATGGATTTCTTTCGGGAAATGACCACTTTTAGGATTAAATCATGGACGTAAAATAATGGATTTCTTTCGGGAAATGACCACTTTTAGGATTAAAATCATGGACGTAAAATAATGGATTTCTTTCGGGAAATGGCCACTTTAACGCCATTCAACGATATCAATGTGACAGTCTAATATAGATATCGACTATGAGAATATAGGTTTTATATCCGTTTTTCTTGGACAAATAGAAACTATTCGTCAATAAAAAGCGTCCATCGACATTAGCCCCGATGCGAGATACACAATATGGCGTATGTGATAAAATTAGATCAAATCCGTATGAAATATCAAGCCTGACATTTGATTGACGACTGAAAAGGCTTCAGTATATCGTAACATATTCTAAAATTGAGAACTTTAAATGCGTAGGCCTAGAAATCTAGCGAAGGCCCTGAGCTGTCGCCTAATAGCTCTTCATACGTATTCGTATATGTGTTTCGCCGGAAGCTCCGGTCATTATCCCTAATATATATGACTTGCACGTAGGGACGATAGGCACTGGGGCGAAAAACCCTATAATGATTTTTAAAAAATCCGCCCCCATCCCCCTCCGGCATTGCTACAATTCCTGGCATTCCTAGTATAATGACCGCAGTAAAGTTTGTTTTACTGGAAAAATAGCGGCAAACTAAAAGGGTTGCCTGTATAAAAATTCATTTTTATTCGCGGACCTCTTTATCGGATGTCTACTTGGGAAGCTGTGGAATTTATATGGAAACATTTTTACATCCGCTAATTCTTTTTGGCCATCAGTACTCAGAGGACTAAAATATTTTGCAATTGGAGCATAAATTCGCCATATAATATTAGATAAACAGATTCACGATATTTAAATATCGCTAGACTTAATGGTCTATTTTGGTTAAGCATGAATATTTTAACTTTTTTGCGCATTTTGCGCATAAAAATAAATTTATGTTTGTTCGTATTTAATGCGCTGCCATACCGTTCATTCAATTACGATAAAACTTTGTTCATTTATTACTAAAGATTTTGCAAGTAACATAGGCATAGTTTAATATATAAAAATCAATGTTTTTTGTCCGTATTTAATGCACTGCCATACCGTTAGTTCGATTGCGATTAAACTTTACCAAATTATTGTTTGCAATTTCTCAAATAATATAAGTAACAATAAACAATAAAATATAAAACCCAACAAACACACAAAACGTTTATATATAAACGAGCTGAGAACTTATGCATCACCCTAATAATCGAAAACCCATTGTCCCATGTACCACTGAGCAGATTTCACTTATGCAGTATTACATTATTCGTAATTACAGTGAAACTGGTGTTGTTAACAAGCTCCTGGGGGAATTGAATGGCGACGTAGAAATAGATAGGTCAATTTACCGATTAGGATAAGTTATTACCTGACGTGTGTTGATTAGCGTGAGTGATTTATTCAGATCAGGGGTGGCCAATTAGCCGATAGCCGTACCTATCTATGTATTTGTGCACATAAGCAAATTTGCTTTGAAGTGGTGCTTCTAAAATGCTGACAATATTATTTTATTTTTTATTTTTAGTCGTTTGTCGTAACCTCGAAACGGATTCTGGATTTAAGCATCTTTTAAATTCGATCTCCAATCATACTATTTGATTAAACAAAATTAATTTAGCATGTACTTAATAATTGTAAATGTGCTCTTGAGCATATAAATGGTAGGAGTCACTTGATGTGTATATATGCTTAAGTTACCACCCCAACCCCTATGCGGTTAGGGGTGTGAACTAAGCACTATCTATATACATCGCCATTATATATTCATTGTATTCAGGAAATCTCAATTAAAAAATATTTTTAAAAAATTATATGTGATATTCATAACAAAATTATTAGTCTAATATATAAAAATTAATATCTGTATGTTCGTATTTAATGCGCTTCCATACCGTTCATCCGATTGCTGTAAAACTTGGTCCACTTATTGTTAAAGATTTCGCAAGTAACATAGACATAGTCTAATATATAAAAATCAATGTTTGTTTGTTCGTATTTAATGCGCTGCCATACCGTTCATTCGATTGCAATAAAACTTTCCCAATTTATTGTTTGTACTTTCTCAAATAATATAATATATTATAATTAACTTATAGTAGATCTTATATATAAAAATCAATGTTTGTATGTTTGTTCATATTTATGATAAAACCAACGAACGATATTTTTAGAATTATTACTTCAGTGGCGGCAACGTGCTGGGTATCTATTATGATAAACTCACCCAATTTATACTGAAAACACCCACTTAACAGTTCAGACTTGGCCCCATGTGACCACCATATGTTCGGTCCATTAAAAGAAGTATTAGAATGGCAACTATTTCAATGGCAGAAATAGAAGCTTCTTTTCCGATAGATTTTTTTCCTAATGAAGGGAAACTATGTAGAAAAATAAGATAAAATAAGATATATTTTTGTATGTCACTAATAAATTTGTACAGCAAAATTCCGGGTTATATTTGAATATCCCTCGTAGATTGGTATTTAAGTGGGAATAGCATAGATAGAGAGCGATATTTCACCAAAAATAATCTTTTAACCGACATAAAATTTAGGTATAATTAATTGTATTAACTATCGTCAGATAAACTATTAAGCTCTTTCAATAAAAATAAAACGATTTTCGTTCGTGTTGTCTTGAAAGCAGGCGTTTGTTTTGATAATTAAGATACTTGCATCATTCTTATCGTTGAATAATTTTGCTATTCCTCTTTAAATGTTCTGGAGTGGTGTCATCAACCGGATATCATCACTCCTTTGCAAAATCTACGCCTTCAAAAGTAAACTAGCAGGTATACACGGTATATCTGTCGTTTTATTTTTGCAACACATTAATTAGCAAAAATAGCTGAACAACAGAAAGCAGATACCATGCAATTTGATCATTAAGAAATATTCCTAAAAAATGAATGAGCCGACAAAAGTGAATTTACATCTGAGCGTAGCATGTATGTTCTTCGGTATGAAAGAATTAATAATGATGATTAGTTAAACTAAACACTCGTTTGGTGAAGATTTTTTGCAAATTCACCGTTTCGAGATCGCCTTATCTTTTTAAATGCGCGCAACTTCGGCACTTGCATTGTAAAAAACTTGGTTCGGTTCCTTGCAAAGTTTTCAGATCTTCCGACCAACCTTCATTTTCAGAAACGGCGCCTCCTTATCTTTAATATCCCGGAATTATATTTGTCTTGTACTTCGGCACGAAATTTACGCACCGCACTCTTTTGAACCCTCTTAACTTTAACGGTTAAAGTTCTTCGATTAAACGGTTGAAGTTTTTTTAATGTCATGAAAAAATATGAACGCCATATACACCCCGAGGGTCTAATAAAGAATTTCAAAGTCCGCAAACAATTTATCCGTGTTGTCTAAAGCGAAATATGGGGCGCAATAAGAAAGAGTAACGGATGCCCTCGATATATTTAGCTGGCGAGTTTTTTGTATGATTTACGACGCAGGCCTTTATCGATTTTTTTAAATTCATATATAAAATTTTAATTTCGCCTCCAAGGGTTGAGGGTAGGGGGTAATGATTTAAAATATCGCCGTGCGGATAATGTAAAATAATATAATGTCGGAAGCATAGTCGTCTGTCGCCTGCAGATTTTACTCTCCCTTAACTTTTTCATTCAGTTCCTTATTGAGTTGGCACAAGATCCTTTCAGTAATGAGTTCAAAACTTTATTCCTACAACAATCACTGTCTCTGGATCAGCCAGGCGCTGCATCCAGCTGACTCAGTTCCCGGAAACTTTTATCACCTCGAAAGCCTTCGGGTTAAACATATTTTGCTACCACTTAAAACGATGTACAAAACTACGCCGATACAAGTTTGCACGAAAGCTTAATTTACAGTCCATTTAATATTTCAAATTTATAGCTAAATCCATCCATTATCCATACTGAACTTTGTTCAGAATTCATATTTATGTATAATTTAAAATAAATAGGCGAAACATCGAACAAAAACTAGATAACTTCTGCTGAGACACAAACTAAAACTCGTAAAATTCTCGATTTCCCGACAAATTATTTATTTTCATCGCTGCAGATAAATACTTATATACTATAATACTCTGATGTGATTCGCAATTATATTACGAAGGAATACAAAAAATCTGAAGCCCGTATCTATTATATTTCATATCGATATTCCCATTATTAGAGTCGATGTGTAGTAAATACATCACCGGTGGGGAAATGTTAATATACCAATTTGAAAAACATATATGTACTATATATATATATGTATACATACTGTTTCCAAGTGTCCAGATTTCATTGAGAATGTCTCAATTTAGTAGCCTTCATCGTGCTGGTGAAGTGTAAGATTTCTGTTAGAAAAAAAATTCAATCCCAATTTTTTCGGGATTACGTTTACTACAACGACGGGGGTAGACGGGCGTCGAACGAAAAGACTCTCTTCTCTAGGTAGCTTTATATTCAGTACGAGAGAGAGAGAGATCTGGTTGCGAGAAGGACGTCCTCCCGCAGCCAAGGCCGACCGTTTACTCTTCCTCGACTCCCGCCTCCTGCACATCACCACCCAACCGGCAAGGGTGCATGCGCAAGAAGCGATCGGTCGGTAATTCCAGATGCAATATCGCTCCAGCGCCACAGAAGATGTCGCTGTTAAAATAGCACATTGCACCTAAAGAGAGACGGAAGATGAGAGATGAGAGACGGACATACATTATGACGCCATACATATTCTATGCGACCAATTCGTTTTTTATACTAAATGTAATATAAAGACGGTCACGTATAAATGATAATAATCTCACAAATCTTCGTCATACAAATATGCAATTATCGTCCTACTCATATGGTATTTGCTCTAATAGACCACATATGCATTTTTCGTCACCATTAAAATATCTCGGAAACCATGCTCTCGAAATTGATTGCAAATATCTAATGGGGCGCCGGTTCTCAATTAGTTAAATAAACCAACGCTTCCCAACATCAATCTATTGTTTGCGAGATGCTGATGGACCGTTGGTCGTCTTCAACTGATGAGTTACCACATTTTATCCATACACCAATTTTAACATTGCATGAGCTTCTTTGACATTTTTTTGCGATTTAAAACAAAACTTAATAGCAACGCGTTGTACGAAATCCCTAATGCGCGACAGACGCGATAAACACGACCTTACTCTAGCAGTTCAGCAAATCATTTTAAAATATTTCTTAAATTTCACATAAAAATCACACATTACAAGATGTATGTGAAAAATCCCCCAGCACTTAAATTTCCATGAGACTGAAAACCGTAACATAACCTTTTAATATGATGCTTTTAAACAGTCAATCAATTATTGCAGTTATTGATAATGAATTAAATTCAAAAACTTTATTATTTATTTATTATATTATTCCGAAATCATAATGGCGAATTTAAATCAGAAATTGTCTTAGTTTTAAGACGGAATCATCATTGCACATCTTTGAGCTCGGATAACATATGCCAAAGCGTAAAAGCCCCATTTAACTTCAGCTACAGTTCTAATATAAACTTACTAAGCCAGATATAAATTGCAGTATTTCAGCTCACTCGCTTTAAAGATATTTATTTGAGATTCCCTCATTTTACTGAACAGACCTCTAAAACTCCTGATAAATGTATATTTGTATATATGATAAATGCTTAGAGCTTTGTTCGCGGATCGTGGTTAATGTTATATTATCTGGAAATGCAGCGGAGCGCTTTTAACCCTTTATGGCTGCCACATAATAAAAGGGGTGGATATTTAAAGTGACAAGAGGTGTACTCTTCGTCTTTTGTATTATAAATAATATTCACGCGGCAGCGCCATTGCACTAAATGTCATCTCGCGTTTTCGATAACCGATATAAATTTATAAGGGCGGTGACAGGAGCATAAATAAGCGCACCCACCCCCGTGTATCACGGAAATGTCATCCCTGTAACAGAGCTCTCGGAGAACTGCCAGGAGAACAAACTTCTTAATTAAAAACTTCACAAGCAATTGCCCCACGGGTCAAACTTTGATTACGTTTTGTACAAAACGCAATATTGAACTACTTCCTCTCGTTCAACTATTCATATTACATAATTTCGTGCAGAGAACTATTGATCGTATTGCTTTTTTATAAAAAAAATGCTTATAGAAGAGTAAAAAAGCAATAACATTAGATGTCCGTCTGTCCTGAGCTTCTTCTCTGCTATTGCTCAGGATATTTGTCTATCTGATAATTTCAGAGTTGAAAAAGTCTTCTAATAGATCTGCTACCATTTGGTATCAAATCTAAGACGGCTTAAATGCCATGTGCTTAATTTAGATTATGTATGCTATTCAACCATATCTATCATACGCATCTATAAACGCGAAAAAAAAAGTCCACACAGGCAAGGCACGTCTATAGTCGCAAACAGGGCCGTAACTAGAGCTTGTCAGAGCAGGCGCCTGTAACAGAAAAAAAAAGAAATATTGCGAATTTTATGCGAACACAGGGTATTGTTGCTGCCATAGCCAGCAACACAGGGTATTGTTGCTGCCATAGCCAACACAGGGTATTATTGCTGCTATAGCCAGCAACACAGGGTATTGTGGCTGTAATAGCCAACACAGGGTATTGTTGCTGCAATAGCCAACACAGAGTATTGTTGCTGCCATAGCCAACACAGGGTATTGTTGCTGCAATAGCCAACACAGGGTATTATTGCTGCCATAACCAACACAGGGTATTGTTGCTGCCATAGCCAACACAGGGCAATGTTTCTGCAATAGTCAACAAAACAAGGCATTTTTGCTGCCATAGCCAGCAAAGCAGGGTATTTTTGCTGCCATAGCCAGCAACACAGGGTATTTTTGCTGCCATAGCCATCAACACAGGGTATTGTTGCTGCCATAGCAAACACAGGGTATTGTTGCTGCAATAGCCAACACAGGGTATTATTGCTGCCATAGCCAACACAGGGTATTGTTGCTGCCATAGCCAACACAGGGCAATGTTTCTGCAATAGTCAACAAAACAAGGCATCTTTGCTGCCATAGCCAGCAAAGCAGGGTTTTTTTGCTGCCTTAGCCAGCAACTTAGGGTATTGTTGCTGCCATAGCCAGCAAAACAGGGTATTGTTGCTGCCATAGCAAACACAGGGTATTGTTGCTGCAATAGCCAACACAGGGTATTGTATTTATTATATTATATAAAAACAATATTATTATATAAATATTTATTAATTCTCTGTATATTTAACACGTGTCGTACCACGCATATTATTTTAAAACAACCCATTGTATTATTATACAAATTCTGTCGTTTATTTATGTATTTGTGTATAGAAATAATAAATTACAGGTTATTTTTTTATTCAAACTTATATACAACCTTATTTAGGTTGGCAGACACCAGTGGTTGCCATGGCGTGTGTTAATACTTTGCATACTGATTACAAATAATAACCATATATTATAATATATTTCTAATTAAGGGAACTATTTAGAAAAACAGGACACTCTATTTTTATTTTTATATATCACTAATACATTTTTACAGCAACATTCCGGGGTATATTTTAATCCCATTCTTATTCGTATTGGTAACAATCAATGGCAGTCATCGGTGGGTGCCACAGCACGATACGTGTACTAACAACATATTAGACAGAATAATATATACAACTTAGCTTTTTATCAATATAATGTTGTTAATTTCAATAAGCATGTTTTTTTAATTGCATATGACTCCGTATAACACGGTCGCGTTATACAAAACATAGAACTACGACAAAAAAGCTATATTATTTTCACTTTATACGTGAGAATAATATGATTATATGAAAACAATGATGCCCAAAAGCTTATTTTATAAGTAAAGTTTCAAGCTTTTAAGGGTGAAATATTTAACAACTTCGTCGTTTCCATTTGTTTTATCTTCGTCTGAATCTTGGGTCATCCCAGATGCTATTTCCGCCAAATTTGCTTCATCAGTCTCTTCTTCCACCAGTAATACTTGAATATCCTCGACTTTTATATCGTTGATGCCTTCCTCTTCTATAGCGCAATACTTGGTTATAATCGATCCTTAATTCCTAATATCCGATACATCATATTAAGAACTCACTTTGTATTAGGTTTTAATGTTATTAAATTCAAATAAAATCGAATATTTTCCGATCGCTTTTTGATATTGAACAGGGAACCGAAATTAGTCTGCAAAATCCCTCAAAAGTCATGATCGACTTGCGAAATAATATTAGTTTCGTTAGGTGAAAATCACATTTTTTATTCCCCCGACATTCCAACTCATCCCTATAAAAGGAATACGAAAATGCTAAAAATTTAATCTTTATTATAATCTCGTTTGAGGTCAAAGTTTCCACACTTTGGAGGCTTCAGCCCACGTCGTTCTATCCACGTCTTCTCCCCGCTGCCAGCACATACTTGTGAGGCTTTCTTTTCTGAACTTCTGTTGAAGTAAAAGTATCCCATCTGGAAAACCCGAAGAATCGAATTATTCAATCTGACCAGAAGTTAATACGGATGTATTTACTTTTTTTTAGTGTACACTGTGCTTATTTTTAGCAACAGGAACAACGTCTTATCCATTTTAGATTGAGTAGACTAGTAGAATTTGTCGTTACGTTGGAGCCGGGACGATAATACTATTATAAATGCAATATATTAAATACTGCTAAATACTACTAAAAGTTTACGAAAATAATCCCAAAAGTACCCGACCTAATGTACAGGTGAAGGTTGCTGCTTTAAAAAAACTGATAAATTATGTCTACCTTATAAAACTTAAGTTTCAAGACGTTGCGTTATTTGACAGCCATTAAATACATAAGATGTTGAGTGGCAGAGTTTAAATGAGGCTGTACGAGCTGCCAAAACGAACAGCGCAGTGTTAGACCAAATGGGGTAACCACCCCAAAAATATTAGGCCCAGGTATTGGATGATAGGCCTTTAAAAAATGCTTTATATCGAATATTGACTGAAAATTAGTACACGAGGAAGCTGTGCGCAAGATCAGTGCCGCGTTTGCTCCCATTGGAAGAAAAACAGCGTCGAGATGATGTTTCAATCGAGTGTTTGGCGATGTTTCATAGCTGTTTTTGCATCAGTTCATGGATGAAACATGGGTTCATCACTTCACAACTGAGACAAAAGAACATGGGGACCCTCCACTGACCTATTGGTTCTGCTATTCGAGACCCCAGGTACGCATTTATTGCCGAAAATGGCGCTAAAAATTCTAAAAGAGGTCTGTGTGTCCAATCGGTCCGCTTTTCATATCACCGCATTAAAAAACGAAATTGTTATTTCACTCGCACCCGAAGGTGCGATGGAGGAGGAAGGACTAACATTAAACTAAATTCAAAGAATTACTTCTGCGGGTTCACTGCCACAACGAGTCTAACCTCAATTTAAAGGGAGCTGCAGCAGATGATGGACTCCAGGGGCTACCCCTTCCCCATGGTACTCGTATTGGTTCGGTAATCCTTAGTACCTAGCCACGAAGGCGAGTAGCCGTTCGAACAGCATAAAACCATCCTCTCCTGTTTGCCTATGCTGTGTTGGCTATGGCAGCAACAATACCCTGTGTTGGCTATTGCAGCAACAATACCCTGTGTTGGCTATGGCAGCAACAATACCCTGTGTTGCTGGCTATGGCAGCAACAATATCCTGTGTTGGCTATTGCAACAACAATACCCTGTGTTGGCTATGGCAGCAACAATAACCTGTTTTGCTGGCTATTGCAGCAAAAATACCCTGTGTTGGCTATGGCAGCAACAATAACCTGTGTTGGCTATTGCAGCAACAATACCCTTTGTTGGCTATGTGCAGCAACAATAACCTGTTTTGCTGGCTATGGCAGCAACAATGCTCTGTTTTGCTGGCTATTGCAGCAACAATACACTGTGTTGGCTATGGCAGCAACAATACCCTGTGTTGACTATGGCAGCAATAATACCCTGTGTTGGCTATTGCAGCAACAATACCCTGTGTTGGCTATGGCAGCAACAATGGCCTGTTTTGCTGGCTATTGCAGCAACAATACCCTGTGTTGGCTATGGCAGCAACAATACCCTGTGTTGCTGGCTATGGCAGCAACAATATCCTGTGTTGGCTATGGCAGCAACAATTCCCTGTGTTGGCTATGGCAGCAACAATTCCCTGTGTTGGCTATGGCAGTCAACCTCAATTTGAAGGGAACTGCAGCAGATGACGGACTCCAGGGGCTACCCCTTCCCCATGGTACTCGTATTGGTTCGGTAATCCTTAGTACCTAGCCACGGAGGCGAGTCGCCGTTCGAACAGCATAAAACCATTCTCTCCTGTTTGCCTATGCTGTTGAGGATAGTGGTGAGCCCTTTGACACAGTCTCCGCCAACTACTGTAATCGGATGTTCCACACACCCCTTTATGGGTACGCAGCACAAGGTGACCTGCTCACCCAACTCATGTTAGCTGGGCTACCCCAACAGCGTTTGATGAGCAAACTGATGAGATTACTTTCGCACACCTCTACTCTACATCATTACCCCAGGGGTTCAACCGTTGCCCACGGGCGGAGGGTTGGCTCCCCCCCCCCCCCTGGGGTTTTATGGGTGGGCTTCGTGGAGTCTAACACTCACCCGGTGGTTTCTATCAAAAGCATCGCATTGAAGAACTTCATTATTATGAAAAAATATAATCTTTCTAAATAAAGTAATAATATATTTTATGCACAATGTAAAAAAGAAACACGGTGAACATTAGTTTTATTTCATTAATAAATCGATGCAAATATAGCGATATTTACGATAGAATACTTTATCAAATGCCGTGTCTAATTTCGGCCGCTACAACACTAAGTTCACTGGTGTCAGAACTCACTTAAAGTGTGTTTTTATTATCATTATTTTTTAATTATTTTGCAAATAGATTTACTAATAGGACATGACTATATCAATCGCCTCAGTATTTACCAACTAAAAATATTTAATTTGTTGATCGGAAAACAAGAAAAATAAAAAACACATATTATTAATATAGTAATTTAACGTACATGCCATTGAGATAATTCAGATAATTTAATGAATTCCAATAATATTTATGTATAAAAAGATTATTTTCGATTGGTCCAATCGAATAATTTTCATTTGGCACGTCCTCGCACCAAACAAAACACCCACAGGCCGTAGACCAAAATAAACATAAGCTCGCACATTGTGTGCAGAACTCCGAAAGTTTGTAACAACAACAAAATAAAAATTGAGAAGACAGATCCACACATATTGGACACCTAGCGGTGTTTTTATTTCTTTTAATGAGCCCGTCATAGTTTGGTCTCGGCTCTTTTCGTTTATTTTCCGTCCGTAGGCGGCGCCAGTGTAAACATTATTTCGAACCACTTTGCTCGCGCGAGAAGTTTTTACGAGGCGAGATTCTGCTCGCGTCGACAAACTTTTTGTATGACGGAGTGTAACGATGTGTTGATGCGGCCATTTATTAATACATATGAATATATTTTTATTTTGATCAGTGAAACACAAATCGATTGTCTAATGCCAAAACATGAATTTTAAACCCAATGCGCAACACTTAAAGTTTCCTTGATGGACATATCAGATCATATAAGATCCAAAAAGAGGAAAACTATGACCAGGTGGAGATCAACGATACCAGCTACGAGACCGCTAGGGATCTGGCGAGAAGTATACGTCTTCCCGCCGTACGTTCTTCCTTCACGCGAATCCGTATTTGATCCTTCGAGCCAGAAAGAACCCGTTGATTATCTCCTGTTGATACATTGCGTCTTGTTAATGACATCTATGTAGATTCTGGCGCATGCAATAGGCTTTTCGTTCTGCAATGACGCGTGGAAAGTTGGGAGTCCTTGGACAGCTGCGGGAAGATGTCCTTCTCACAGCCTCATAGCTGTAACCTCTCTCCCCCGTAAATAATTAAGACGAAAGTGTTTCTGACAGCATCCGATCACCTCCAACCCAAGTGTTAGAGTGTCATTGATCAAATACATTTAAAAAAAACTGCACAAAATATTTTAATATTTTTTTCACTTATTTAGCGATCATTGTTGTTCAATATTTATGAACACATCTGCTGTTGTGTTTAAGTATTATTTCTGCGAAATCTTATTTTCATTATAAACACATTTGGAGCAGTTTAATTCCTCCACACATTTCAGTGTTTACCTCGTATAAATATTAATTAAAGTCGTGTAATATGTTCCTAGAAAATTTACACCTCCGCCTCTGTAAATCTAATTAAATATAACCTTTGTTTTTACAGCACTAACATTTACATTACGTCAGCATCCCCCAAAGTCGGTCGGGGCTCGTCGTTATTATTTAGGGCGCTTTTTACGATCCGATACACGCTTTAAAATATGAAAATGCGATTCGTGCATTTATGTGGAGGCTTTCGTGCTGAAATTTCCACTTGTCAATCCATTCAGATGTGCGAGATGAAATCATATTTTCAGACGTGATCTCCGCCTTGCATCTTTGAGGATAATGCATTTGGAGCTTTCAAAGGTTAAACGTATTGAATGCAAAGTATGTGCGGGTAGTTTCAACCCCTCGCTACTTATTATGCCGAGGGAGTAGCTTAATACTTCTACCAGGATAAGCAGACACGTTAGGCCGGTCATGTGTTATCAATTTCCGGCCCGCAGAATAAGGCTTCGACTTTTGCGTTTGTTACCGATAAATGACATTTAAATTAATGTTATAACCAATGTGTGCTTTGGGGGTGGGTTTTCTTAGACAGAGAATAAAATTTTCTTCGAATAATGTACGTAGATTATATAATTCAATGTGTCTGTAGATCACATACTAAGTAACAGTATTTCTTACTTTAATTTTCCGAGGGAAACTCTTCTTCATTATTGTCCTAAAGCAATTCCACCCTCCACACCCCACAAGTTTTTTTTTTATTTTGTCCATCCATCTAAACATTGATCGTTTAATTGAATGCTTTGCACTCAAATGGTTTAATCAAGTGTCGATGATACCAATATTAAAGGGTAAAACATTAATTTTCTAATAATCTAATATATAAAAAAATAATCTAATGTTTGTTCGTATTTAATGCGCTGCCATACCGTTAATCAGATTACAATAAAACTTCATTAAATTATTGCTAAGCATTGCGCGAGTAACATAAGCATAGTTTAATATATAAAAATCAATGTTTGTTTGTCCGTATTTAATGCGCTGCCATACCGTTCATCCGTTTGCGATAAAACTTTATCAACTTATTGTTTATGCTTACAAAAATAACATAGGCATAATAAAAATATTTTTTGCGCACGCAGTTTTTTATGCGAGACGTGGCATTGTAACGCATGCCGGATAATCACTTAAAATTTGTGTTTAATATTATTTTCCTGTCTATGTAAATGTGTGCATTAATATTGCTTAAAGTTATATCGATTTCGATCCATAAATGTTCCAAATATTTCATTGGGATGGGCGAAATATCATCCCCGCGCAATGGCGCTGTTAATATGAGCAGATTAACGGCGATATCTTCCGTCTCTTTTTAGATGCAATGTGTCAATTTGATGGCGTGCGAACACATTGCGTCTGGAGGATCTTCCATAAGACACCCTGGGTTTGATCACAGGATAGTGTCAGATTCATACTGAATAAACCTCTCACTTGTCCTTCTCTGTCCCCCTAGTATTGTTTATCACATTGTTTCAGCAGGGCAGATAGTCTACGTCTCTTTCTCTCACTGCCTGTTTTGGCGCTCATGATTTCTTCGATGAAATCTCGCCAAAGGTCTTAGTTTTTCTTACTCACCATGATGCTGTGGAACATGTTCTCAGCATTGAGCTAGGCTATCCCGAGTGCTTGTTTCAGCGTGTTCTGGGGTGTCCAAGCCTCACAATCATTGATGGTGTGATGACCCGCTTCAGATACGCACCAAAACATTCATGTCCAGTGAGAACCTGGGTCAAGGGGTACGTCGTTTCTCCGTGTTTTTGGGCCCTCCACCGGCTTACGACCAGGATAAGTCGGTGGGTCCATCTTCCCTTGCTGGACTGATCCTATTTCTGTTGCCAGGTTTTCTTCAGTTTCTGGTCATGCTCGTTGTGGTTTTTGGGATCTTCCAAGGCCCTCTTCTTTGCTTGAAGCAAAGCTGGCAAGCTTCTCAGCCTTGCGACTGAGACTCATGAGCGACTCATGCCATATTGCGGCTCCGTACAGAAGTATCGAGTGTTTGCCTTGTTTATGATTATTCTTCTGCACAGTTTTGGCCCTCCGATGTTTGGCATGAGCCATCCGAGCACGCTGTCTATCTTCTGCGCCTTCTGATCTGTTTTTGAACTGTTTGATCTTCGGTCTTCTTCTTCTGCTGCAGATCATTGTCTCTGTTTTCTCTCCCACGATTAACCTTGGCTGCGGGAGGACGTCCTTCCCACAGGCATATCTCTCGTGTGTAATAAAAGAGGTTATCTAAGAATATAGAATTTCTTTTGGATGCTCATCCACCCCTATCTATCTGTCCGGCTATATAACGACGCGAGGGCAGCCATCTTGACGTCAACGTACGTCCACGACGTTCCGTCCGGGGACTCCCCGTGAGCGCCCTCGCTCCTACGCTACAGGGACAAAGCATATTAATATACTTCAGTGTAAATCAAAACCCAAATTGTCTCCCAAACATTTAATACGATTTATTATTGAATACCATATCCTGCTGCATCCTTTCAGCTCGTCAAAAGCAAACACATCAAACTAATTTTGCGTAGCGGGTAAATTGGACCATTTATCAGTGAATCGTATGAATGTAATGCACGTCCTGGTCGTAACTTGCTTTACGGCTTCATCTCTGCGATCACATGGCAGAAATTTGGGCCCGTAAGGGACCCAAACACACAAATAGACCGAAATTGATCCCGATGCCGCCGTGAGAGATTAATCGGGTCCCGTGGTCCCTGTGTTTGCGTCCGATACCCGATAAACGTACATTTCTCATTGTTTTGAGCCGGCAGGCCAAATATTTAGATGGCGGACGTTTTTGCCACTTTCGACAGATAAAATCGATCAAAGTATAAATTCCGAATAATGACGTGCCATTTGTCATTCACGGGCAAAAATGAACTAAGCGTTTCTAATATTTTTCAAAATGAAATATTCACATTTCGCACATTCGACGTGGGCTCATAACGAGCGCGGTTATAAATCATAGATTTTGACGTATTAGCATCAATATTTATGATTTATGTCTGTTGTTCTCGTTCTGAAATGAAAATATTGACATTCGGAGCGATTACAATAAATTAAATTTTGAGCAGCGCGAGGGTGGTTTATTTTTCGGTTCCAATTTGTAAGTAAATGAACAACCCTGCTGACATGGGAACTTCTCCCACGGAGTCTTTTAAACAGATACTTTGTCTGCAGATCGACTCGAAAAGACGATCTAAAAAAAGACGCCTTTCCGAAGGATCCACTGCATTTTATTGACATCCAAATGAAAACTCTGACTTTTATTGTACAAATAATAATAAAGATACTTTTTCTCTACTACTGTTGTTGAATGTAGCATTCGATTGAAATCATGTCTATCGTTGGAGTCAATAAGCAAATAGTATAATCGTAACTTATATACTGTGTTTGCTTGAAAATACCATACATTTTTATTATTCATGTCAATCAAACGATCCAAGTATTTGTTATATGCGTTTATTCAAAATTTCGCTTAAAAATATTGAGTGGTTTTAAAGTTATAGCGGTTTTCATGTGAAAGTATTTTGTCACACATTCAAATTCAAATCTCATTTGAAATACACTTACACCTTTTTTGTGCGGTAGATGCGTTCCGCAGAAAATCGCACAAAAAAAGCTATGATTTACATAGAAAAAGTGAAGATGCGTTCAATGGATTTTAAAAATCGCATAACTTTGAAACAGCTATGTAAAATATATCCAAAATCGCACAAAAAAAGTTAATGAAAAAACAGGATAACAATAAGGAAATTAAAAATATCTCAAAGCGTACTCTTTATAAATTTTTTTTAATGATTTAAAAAACCGCATAACTTCGAAATTGCACAAAAAAAGTCGCACAAAAAGAGGTTTGAAAAAGAAACGACTTATCAGGATGCTTTGCACATATTATCCATATAAATTCATTTTTCTCTCAGGATCGCGCAGCATGTATAAAGCTTGTATATCAATAAATGAACCTTAACACTGTCGATACGACACAATATATTCGTTCATTTCTTCGCGTAAAAATTAACAATACACATATGTGTCTTCACTTTTAGTTACAAAATAATGCCTTTTGTTGAAGCTTGAAATCGATAAATTTGGGTTATCATTATTAATCGATAAATTTGGGTTATCGATGGATATAATCGTAAAATATGTGCAAAATTCTCTCTAAATCTGTCTCCAATTCACAATATCCATATAAATGCAATATATTAAATATTAAGCGCGCAAGCTAGAAGACATGGTAGCATTTTCAAAAAACATATCGACTGAACATTTAGACGTAAGAAAGCTGTGCGCAAGCCTGCTTAACAAAAATACACATCATAGAAGGCCCCGGGTACGCATTTATCCCCGTAAATGCCGCAAAAAGCCCTAAAAGAAGACGGAATGGCCACAAGGCCTATGTATCCAATCGGTCCGCTTTTCGAACCGCTGACATGACGAATGAGCGCCACGCGAACGGACGTCATGCCCGAACATGTCTGCAGTACAATTCTCATTACAAAACAATGTTATCCGAAGAAGACTGATCTGTTATTACTGTCACTGTGACACGGACACTACAAACGATTTTCCATCTCTTTCCGATCAATTGCTGCTTGGAGTTACACTTTCCGTGACGTTCAATCAAATTTGCCTTATCGTGCCTGTATAAGTTCATTATAAGAATTATCTTCAATTTCAAATTTCAACTTAAAACACAAGAAGATCAATCAGACAAGAAAATCATATAAAAAAGCCAATTTATAAAAAATTTGGGAGATTATTTTCTAATATATAAAAATTAATCTTTGTTTGTTCGTATTTGATGCGCTGCCATATCGTTCATCAGATTGTGATAAAACTTCGTACATTTATTGTTGAGGGTTGCGCGAGTGACATGGGTATAGTCTAATATACAAAAATAAAAACATGTTTATTCGTTTTTAATGCGCTGCCATACCGTTCATCCGATTGCGTTAAAACTTTGTCAATTTATTGTTTATGCTTGTGAGAATAACATAGACATAGTAAAAATATTGTTAGTGTACGCGGTTTGTTACTATCAACGGAAATTGAGTTGTTCTGAGATTCATTAAAATATTTATCGTAACAACTGAAATATTTTAATGCCTCTCTCCTGTTTTATATTTCTGTTCAATATCCTCAACGGGTAACATTCCTTGGAGAATTTGTGAAGATTGCATAATAAGGTTTTGTGGGCTACATCGTTCCCCGCTCCGGAATGTAAGAGTTAAAGAAGCTATACCAACCCCATTCCAATGCCGAGTCTGTATTGATACTTTGAATACTACACAATTTTGATGTGCGATTCAAAGTACGATTAGTCCCCTCGCTTGGGCCATTTTCAATTCGATTTTCACTCGACTGATCAATCGCTTTGATCCTATCAAGGATCATCTTAATCCTAAAGCCAGACAATCCGCTACTGGATACTTTAAAAATAAGCTCCGAATGCAGCCTTCAAAGGCCTGGATGCTGTAAAAAATCTGATCGATACCACTGAAAGCACGGATTAAACCCTTCAGAGATCGCCGGAAATAATTCCGATGCTTGCCAATTCGGCGGCCGTTTAAGTTGGAATTTTGCGGCAGCGCAGAGGATAACGCAAAAGCTTGCCAATTATAACTTTTCAGAAGTTTATTTCGTCCAGGATTATATATGATTTTTAGTCTCCTGTGCGTATGTGTAGTGGGAAAAGTTCCTAGATGTAATTTAGAGCGGTAATCGCGCAATTTGTAAATTCTAGATAATCTCTGGACGTCAACTGCAAATTGGCTGGAGGGCGGCCGCCTAAAATTACGTGATCAGTTGAATCATTTTTGAAGACCAACTTTCGCCGATTCTCGTTTAAACTATTCGCTCGGATTTTTTCTCGGGTCGGGCCCTTTTTAATTTCGAAAAGCCCACACTAATTGGGCCAAAACTTGTTCCATCATAAAATAGTTTACGTGATCAAACTCGTTCGGCCGTGGATTGGCAAACATCCCCTAGGGTCGGCGTCGGCGTGTACCTGATATTGAAATTCCAGGAATCAACCTGAATCCCGTGTATCGAACATGGCAGAAAAAGTGTCGCCTACGTTGGTTTAACGTCGGTGCAAAGCTGAATAAAAAATGAGGGATAAAAGGGTTTTTCGAAAATGTATTTTTATTGAATTTGTTCTCTCTCTCTCTCTCTCTTATAAGCACTTGTATTCCATAATTGAATAATTTGATCTGTATTATTGTATACTTTGATGACGGCTCTCATTCAGCATGAGAGAGATAAATCTGGTTGCGAGAAGGACGTCCTCCCGCAACCAAGGCCAACCGACGACTCTTCTCCGACTCCCGCCTCCTGAGCGTCACTACCGAACTGATAACGTCCCCGAAGCGCCACTGAAGATGTCGCTGTTAATCTGGCGAATTAAATCTGCTAAGTTGTGTCCGAAATCCAGTGATTCAAAAAGAAAATGTTTATACGTTGAGCTCGGAGACTGACAGAGATGGAGAGTGTCTTGCACGTTGAATTTGAAGAGAAATAGACACGGAGAGAGTATCTTGCAGGCCGGATATTGTGAATGGGAGACAGAGACGGAGAGAATATGTTGCATACATCGTACGATTGTATATATCCCTATTCCAACCCTTGTGACTTAATTTTTCTAATATATAAAAATGAGTTGGGTTTTGTTCGTTCGAAATGCGCTGCCATACCGTTCATCGGATTACGATAAAACTTCGTCCACTTATTGCTAAAAATTTCGCAAGTAACATAGGCATAGTCTTATATATAAATAATAATGTTTGTTTGTTCGTATTTAATGCGCTGCCGTATCGTTCATCCGATTGCGATAAAATTTTAACAATCTATTGTTTACGCTTGTGGAAATAACATAGGCATAGTAAAAATATTGCTTATTTTCGTTTTAAGTTTTACAGAGAGAACCGATTGTCTTAAAAGAGCAATGCACGCGGATGGATGTCAAAACAATTTTGCTTAAATTTTAGCACTCAAACTATTACCCAAATTGCTTGTCAGCAAATTCGATATCCTCTTTTGCAGCGTCGACCAATCGATTCATGGCCGGACATTGCGATATTATTCCATCGGTCAGTGTTGCCAGTGAATCGATGATGGCGTCGCTTTTCATTTGCGAATTTGACGTTAATTGACAGCATTTCCGCGCGATAACAATACATTATTGCCAATTTGAATGTTTCGTTTGCCAAATTTCGAGTATTAGTGGTTTTGGAGTAATAAATATTTGCCATTATTCCTGATTGAGCATCGGATGAAACTCCCCTTTTTAAATCGGATCCAATTGCTTTTTTTAAGGAATTTATTTTATTTGTGCGTTTCTTATCAATTATTTTATTAATGCATATTTTCATATAAATACTAGTGAATACCCGGCATGCGTTGCAATGCCATAAGCGCTTAATAGTTATTTGAAAAGAAACGCAGTACGTATTGCTTCTATAACGCGAGTCATAGAGCTGGGATCCATATCACCAGACCAATATGCGCCAACATGGTGCATCCATACAATATTTTTACTATGTCTATGTTATTTCCGCGAGTGTAAACAGTAAGTTGACAAAGTTTTATCGCAATCGGATGAACGGTATGGAATCGCATTAAATACGGACAAACAAACATTGATTTTTATATACCAGATGTACTATATTAAAACACAAAAATGTTATATATAATTGATTTGAGAGACACGCCTGGGTTTATGCTCCAACTGATATTATACACTAACACTCTCTGATACATTTGGTTGAATTTTGATTTATGTAACGTGCTGAAAATATATACAAACTTGTGATTTCGGCACACCCAATTTTAAATACGAACTGAATTGAAAATTAGGTAGACAGACATAAAAGATAACGAACTTTAATATTCATAGGGAAATTTTATTACATCCATATAAGACATAATCGTATAAAGCAAGGGCCACGGCTACAAAAAGGGATAAGAATTTCAACAGCTACACTGAAAATATTCCAGCTCCGACACATCCGAATGCCTTGGGACTCAACTTATCTTGCATAACTGAATATTTCGAGCATCCGAGAAAAGATAAAAAAAATTAAAAGCATGCAAAACTAATAAAATCTTAACATAGACCCTATTGAAAATGCAAAATAGGAGTTTTTACAACCCTACACGACAACCATGTAACGAAATTATTATAGAGGAGACGATATTTACTTTGACTTTTTTTTAGTCCATATCACATTGGCGAAAGTGGCACGCTGATGTGCCACAAAGCTCACCTAACGCGTCGCCAAGTTTATCTAAATTTATGGCCGACTCTAATGGCCTCCAGCTCAGTTGTTTATAACATATCATATTTTATAAAAACCGTTGGTATTTCAAATCCACAGTCGCATAATCATATTTTATACAGATCTACATTTTAAAAAGTCGTGTGAGACTCTCGCATAATAGAAATGAAACTATCCAACCCTAAGAAGATTTGACTGTGTACACATTGCTTTTTATCGCACACGCATCTATATCTACACATTTATCCCCGAAAATGCCACAAAAAGCCATAAAAGAGAACGGATTGGCTACAAGATCTACCGGTCCACTTTTCGGACCGCCGACATGACGAATGAACGTCTCACAAAATGAAGTTGCCATGATTTATGTAAAGTAGAATGGGCAAGTATAATAAAAACCATGTGCAACTCTTGACCGGGTCGGTATTCTGCGTTTTGCGCCCGTAGCAGGCGCCGGCTTTGCCACCCCTTTATTACGGCCTTGGATTTTATATCACGCCTTTTATATTCTAATACAATTTAATATATTTTGGAACAATCACTCAATTAAAAATCGATAATTTGCTAAAAGGAATATCTAAAATTAGGCTATAATAAACCCACTCTTGCCGAAAATATAAACGCAGTTCTTAGAACAATGTTTCATTATATCTTTAAATATAAAGTATATTGATAAGTATCAAATTAACTCTTTTTAATTATTATATATACGAATAATATTATAATTTATTAAACGAAAATATAATGACTTGACGTTTATTAGTTGAATGTTTGAAAGTCTTAGCTTAGAGTAAATTAAAATCGCAATGTCCTTTATATGTATATGGCAAATATATAGAAAGAAATAACCTGAACAAAATAAATAATAATTACTTAAAATTACAAGCTGGAATTTTGCTTGATAATAATATTATCTGAAGTATTGATTTAACGGGACAACTAACAGAATGAAAAAAGAGTAAATATTAATTATTATCATTTAATATAGATGACTATATGTTGTAATTATGCAAATAATAGATTAAATGTCATATTATTATTGTGAAGGGGGGAATTATTTTTTTATGTTTAATCTAATATTTTTATGAGCTCAAATCAATGTGATAATTAATTTGCGAGCATTGCATAATTTATTTGCATATTTGCATATTTATTTGCGTTTTAAACAAAATGCGAAATGGAGCAATGTAACCATTATTCGCAGTGATTGTTTTTCTCGCTGCTAGCAATACTGGCGCAAATGTCAAATATTTATGTGACGTGAGTGTTAAGTGGAAGGCTACAGAATGGGGGCGCGCGAAGACGAGCCTCCAGATTTGAAAGCCTTAAGGGAAACCATGCTCGTGACGACGGATTTTCTGGAGGAATTCGCCAGCGAAATCAGCTGCAGCCTTCAAGACAAACCAGACACTAGAATTATCAGTGAAATACAAGGTGATGTCAGTCCTTCGGTCAACGGAGAAACTTCAAGTTTGAGCAAAGCCGGAGATGATCAGGGTCCTTCGCAAGATAAAAACGTCGATGTAAATATACTGCCCATTGTCTAATGAATCGTTATTGATCGTCAAAGATATGCCGCCTTATCGCGTTCCTTTGATTTTATTTTTTATCATTGTTTGAATACATGCATATATTTTTCGTTAAATAATAACCTAAAATTCATATTTTGACAGCTTAATTTCAGCTAATTCACGGGATGTATTAAAATATTGCAAGACGAACCCCCTAAATAGATATATTTTAAAAAATAAAAATGTATAAAATAAAGGGGGAAAAAATGATTACATTATTACATAACCTAATTAAGTATTCCAATGATATTGCTTGGATTATATTACTGTTCGTATATCTTATCATGTGTTTGTTATTACACAGTATACTCTCAATTGTTTGACTGGATAGAAATAAATCATTATATTAAATGTGATAAAATGGAACTCGTATACCATCAGACTGGCTAAAATCAGTGCTCATAACAGCGATTATAAAATGATCGAGTTGATGAGCCATATTCTCAATTTTTTCTCAAAAAGAGTATATAAAAAACATGACCATAAAATAGGCAACACGCAGCTTGACTTCGGGGATGAATTCAATACAAGAGAGGCACGTAAAATATTCAAGTATTAGAAATACGTTTATTTCCATCGGATAGCAAGCTTCTTGATCGCATCACTGAATAAAGAATGCAAGAAATAGCATATTGCGTTGCGCAACGCGTTTTCACGCAATCAAAGGCGTGAAACCAATTGAAATTTTGATGTCAAATACATATTTTAAAAATGAAAGTGCATTAAACGTAGATTCTATATTTGCATGTCCGAATAAATCCACAGCTCGGGACCATGCAGCGTAATTCAAGCTTTTATATCAATAAATGAACATCGACACTTAGCACGCAATATGACTTCGTTTCTTTCGCGTAAACATAAACAATGCACTTGAAGTCGGTTAATTTGGGTTATTATAATAGCTCCCACAAGCAGACGTAATCAAATATCTTGGTATGCAATTGGACAGATGCTTAACATGGAAAATGCACATCACTAAGAAAATAAAGCATACTAAAACATATTTGGACATATGGAATACAGCTCTAGGGTACCGCATCGACCTCCAATATTGACATTCTCCAACGCTTTCAGTCCAAAGTGCTGCGTACTATAAGCAATGCTCCATGATACGTGACAGACGACAACACACACAGGGAATTAAACATATCTACAGTGAAACAGGAGATCGAAAGCTATAGTCAAAAATATAAACAAAGACTAAACACACACCCCAACCGCCTGGTCGAAAAGCTAAACAACCAAACCTCCGGGACGCGTAGGTAAAGATATATGGTCCATGACCTAGAAAAAAGATTCAAATTGATGAACATAAGGTCCTCATTAATTATAAAACATAAACAAGAATGGTATATAAGTTGCATCTTGACCAAACATAATTCATATATGTATTTAACCTGCACGTTTTAATATTTATAGACAAATTTATCAAACGCACTGAGTAATACTAGTATACAATCCACGGATGAAACCAAAAGTAACGAATCGAGCTCAAGTTTAATCGACGATTATCTACACAATCCGGAATGGTTAGGAAAGGACAAGCACGTATTTATTCTCAGTTTAGCCGGTAAACCTATTTATTCAAGGTAATTTTGATATTCATCAGTTACATTTATTATTTCAATGTATTTTTATTCAACAATCAATTTAATTTACAGATATGGAAACGAAGATAAATTAGCGGGATTGTGCGGAGTGATCCAAGCCCTCGTGAGCGTAGTCAACAGTTCAGGAAAAGATACGATTAGATCCATACATACGTCATCGTGTATAGTCGTATTTCTCATCAAAGGACCTCTTATATTGGCGGCGGTTTCTAAAATAAAAGAAAATGATACGCAGCTCGTATTACAGTTGACGTTAGTAAAAAACGCATTTTTATTTAAATATATAATTATTTCGCAACTAACCGTCGATTATTTTTTATTGTTACAGGTATGTATTTAATCAAATTGTGTCCGTGTTATCATTAACACAGCTGACCTGTATATTTGAACGAAGACACAACTATGACCTACGTAGACTTTTATCCGGTGCAGAAAGATTGATCGATCATTTACTTAATTTCATGGAAAAGGATCCGGCGTTCCTTTTAGGCGCTGTTAGGTATAAATATGATTATTTTATGATACAGTAAGACCCCGCTTAATGCGTGGGATACCGTCCAATAAGTCCCAAGCGAAATAGTGTTAAACGAGGTCATCTTAACACGCAAATAATGGGGATAAACGGCATTTTTGTGCATAGCATCCAATCATGAGATGCTCGTTCAATGTATCAACAATCTGAAATTCGGACCGGTTGGACACGGAAACATTATGGCCATTTTTAAGGCACTTTTTGAGTTTTGGGAAAAAATATATTCACCGGATAACACTGATCTAGTGTAAGACTAATTTAATATCCCCCTGAAAGTACCATATACTGCTCCATCTGGTGACCGAGCGCTATTGCGCAAAGCAAATAAGTCGAAAATTCATAGAGATAGAAAACGATAAGAAGAGAGTTCAGTCACGCGGCTGCTTATGCTATGTAATTGTTTACTTGAGTCGCAGTATGGTTGTCCAGTCATGGTTGAGAGCCTCCACCAATCTACCCAATACTATCGCGTAATACTGAAACAGCATTAACCCTTACAAACCGAAAAACATACACGCTACCCTCTAATGTAAATCCACTTTTCTGTCAGCTCCGCCGCAGCGTGTAACAAGCTCGATAATGAACCAGGCTCAATAAATGAACCTTGCATGGTATCTGCTTTCTGTTGTTCAGCTACTTTTGCCTATTAATTTGTTGCGAAAATAAAAGGACAGGGTTACCGTGTAAACCTGCCAGTTTACTTTTGAAGGAGTAGATTTTGCAAATGAGTAGTGATACTCGGCTAATGACGCCACTCCAGAACAGTCAAGGGGAAATAACAAAATTGGTCAACGATAAGAATGATGCGAGTATCTTAATTATCGAAACAAACTCCTGTTCGCAAGACAACATGTACGAAAGTTGTTTTATCACACGTTTCTGACTCACGATTTCCGGTCAGATAGGATTAAGCGGGTCTTACTGTACATATATTATTTCTAATAATTTTAGACTATATTCAAGGCTGATATATTAAATATATTTCTAGGTGTTTACCGTTGGCTTCTAATATGAGAGATAGTATAAGCAATGCGATAATATCTGCTTGTAGTAAAATAAAGGTAAATCCAATTGTAATACATAGTTTATTATTTAAATTTACAAAATAATTATCTTTATATATTTCGTTCCTTTTAGGATTTAGTTTTTGCAATCCTCATTGCTGGAAATCAGCTTGTTACGTTAGTAAGAATGAAAAAATACACCCTTCATCCTTCTGATATACATTTAGTATTAAATTTAGTAAAGAGCTCTGAATCGTTCAAAACTGCCGAGAGCTGGACTCCAATTTGCTTGCCAAAATTTGACTCGAGGTTTGTTTAATTGCATACAATTGTAAAATTTATCATTTCAAATATACAATAAAAAATTAATTTCAGTGGATTTCTTCACGGACACGTATCATATCTATCCGATGATTGTCAGGCTTGTCTCATGTTACTCACTGTACAGAGAGAGGCTTTTTTCGTATTGTCCCAAGCGAAGCATACAATTACTGAAAAACTCCGAAGGACGAACTGCCTGGAAGCCATCAATGAAGCAATATCTAGAAATAAATCATTACCGACAACTAAGCCACTCAGGCACATAGGCGTACCTGAGATGCGTCATTTCATTTACAAATGCCGCACCACTGCTCAGTTATTTAGTTCCGATGTCATAGACGAGAAGCCAAACAAAAAAGAGCAGCAAAACATAGATAAAGATTCAATTAAGACTGCCGAGCCGACCAAAGGAAAAATTTCATCCAACAAAGTTAATTTACCAAATTTTATCAATAACACATCGGACAATATTAATTTAGATAATTGGAAATTGCCAGAAATCAACTATTTAGATAATTATAGAAAACTCTGTGGACAAATTCATTGCTCTGCGCGCCCCGCAAAGCTCATATACAAGATGAATTCTGAGCATACTATCCTCGCTTGGGTATGCGTTTTTATATTATTTTAAAAAGCTTTAAATCTATAATACATTTTTATCATTCCGTATTGATTTTCAGGTCACTACCGGTTTTGAGCTGTACGTCACGTTTGATCCGTTGATAGAGAAAAATAACGCGATCGCCGCCGTAGATAAGCTTTTGAAATGGATCAAAAAGGAGGAGGATCGAATTTTCATAACTAACGCGCCGACCTTTTAGCATTCGAGATTTGGGGTGCCGTCGTTCGGCGACCTCATGAAAAACTCCGTTAGTAGAAGTTCCAGCGGAGAAGAATTTTCATAAATGCTATCGTTTTTATGTGATAAATGTTCCTGCTATTTTTTTACTACTTTTCTACTACTACCGTTATCAACGTCAAAGGATCATACCTCAAATTCAAATTAGTAAAGATAGTATACAGACGGGGGGGGAAGAAATATTACGGTGTTAATCGATGAAGTATTGTTGAAATTTTATATAGCAATATTTATTTGCGAGTATTATTAAAATTATTGAAGTTATTTGTTCGTTCGAATGTGTATTAAATTAAGAACACGTTGATTTGTTTTGGGTCAGAATAACTTTTAGCGAAATCGATCGTGGCTCATGCAAGTATTTATCAGATTAACCTTTCCTTTACTATGGTGTATTTACTACACGTCGAGTTGTAAATTTGTAATAAGGGGCCTCTAAATGCCCAGGCCAGATGAGCGGCGTCTTTTTTCACTTGATCAGTCCAGCGTAGCCGAGGTCTTGTCGGAATTACATTGTTATTGACATTCGCGGAGGAAAATCCTCCAGCATTCACTCCCAAAACCTTCATTAATTTAGTTTTGTCATAATTGATCGACGTACCAAAGGTACCAAGATACATTATATCTTCGTTCCATGGATGTGCGTGTCCCAATATGCCAGCCTCTCTTATAATTGCTTCCAACGCGATATTAAAGAGAATCAGGGAGAAGGAGTCCCTCCGTCCAACTCCCGTCGTCATCTCAAAAGGCTCCGATAGGGCGCCGTTGGAATGTACAACGCTGAACGATCTTGTCACGCACATCCTCGACACCCTCACTAGCTTACCCTGGATTCCCATCTCCAACATGGTCCTCCAAATGATCGATGCTGTCGTACGCCCTGCAAAAGTCTACGAATATGTGATGAAGATTGACACCGTATTCCCACATTTTTTGTGAAAACATTTTGACCGCAAATAATTGGCCCATATTCTCCAAGAAGTTTATCCACGATGGGAGACAGCTGTAGTTGGAGCACAGCAGCACATTCCCTTTCTTACAGATGGGACATATTACGGCCGTCCTCCACTCAGAAGGCATGACCTCGCTCTGCCATATTGCTAGAACGAGGCCATATAAACTCATGAGCAGAAGGCGTCCTCCCCATTTCAAGAACTCCGCCGGGATACTGCCCACCACTGCGGCATTCCCTCTCCGAAGCCCCTGTAAACAGGCCTCAAACTCACTCAACGTTGGAGGTGTGATCTCGATGTTATTTAGCGCTTGTTTGGCGCGATTTCTCTCCCCCACAGACGTACTAAATACGCAGCATCGTAAGGGAAAGGTTAACAATATACATTGCTTAATATTTATCTAAAGGTCTGCACTTCCAAATCGATTCGATATTATTTTATCGACGTTTTGAATGGAATCAAATCGTTGACGCCCCAATATAAATGTTATTTTGTTGACGTAGAAGTCGCATAGTCGCGGTATAATGGAAATTGAACAGGACTAGCCTTATATGTAATTTTAAAACGCATTAGGCTATATATTTCGAATATCGAATAATATTCGGTCGATCTTCCATACATGATGTACAAATTAGGATGATATTCAATACACGGCTATTTTTATAGTGGTCAAAAATTAATGATAAACATGCCGCGTTATAATACGGCTAAAGATCTAATTGATTGTTCTTAAATCTGACCCGAAAAATTAGGTAACATTGAATTTATACGCCTTGAAATGTTTGATAATTTCTTTCTATGGTATTTTTAAAAAAATTGTAACTGAGAATAGTATTATCTATTTTAATAATACGTATAGTTAATGCATTTTTAATCGAGGTATGAATTTTTGAACCTATACTAATCTAACATGTTATTTGTTTTTTTTTATTGCAATAGAATTATATCGATTGTCTATTATTGTTCATTATTATTGCCTATATTTACGCTATTACAAAGGATATCTAATTTATTTACGATGGAACATGAAATGTAAAATTCAAATAGATCTACGAACGGCATTTGTAGAAATAATTTATATCCAATATTGCACAAAACGTTCTCTCTACATTGATCATATCCAAAATGTTGAATAATAATTAATATATACATCAAAATATTTAATTAATATAGAGATATTTAATATCCGATATAATTTAACATGCATGTTTTTTTGGAATACAGGATGCTGCAGGGAAACTATCTTATATATATATGTATAGAAAATTAGTTATTTATTATCAAACATGAAAATTAATCTTTGTTCGTATTTAATGCGATGCCGTACCGTTCATCCGATTGCGATAAAACTTCATCGACTTATTGTTTACACTCACGCGAATAACATAGGCATATTAAAAATATTGTTTGTGCATGCAAGTTTGTAATGCGAGACGTGGCAATGCAACGCATATCTCCTATAATGTTTGCGTTACTCGTTTTTAAAATAAGATTGTTTCGCTGTGGGCACCTGTATTATATATTTTCTGTGTGCATACACGCATGGTTATTTTCACCTAGTTATAAATTTGAACTGTTATTATAACACAGATTTATACAAATTCAATGCTTTTTATATTTAGTCCGCTAGATTTACACTTGTCTTTGTCTAAAATATGCGGGAATTTAATAATCCCACGACGTAAAAGACGACATAATCCATGTATCAAATCATAAATTCCGTTTAATTTGATTGAATTAACGTATATCGTTATCGGTTTTGATTAATGCACTTAATATATCTTTACGTAGTTTTTTGTTGTTGTTAAGAGTTAACAAAAACACAGGTAGGGAACTCTCATATAATAATCGGTCTTCAAATCTTCTTGCGTGCGTTTTTGTAAGCTTATATTTTCACGACAATATTATAAGGGGCAGTGCGGAGTATTTAAACAAAGACTTCAGCTACAGTGGAGCAGTATTCTTCATTGGTATTTAAAATACGATCTCAAGTGCTTTGTGTTCGGTTCCGAGAGCTAACATTACAGATTCGTATCGTTTCGCTCATGTTTATAAATGTGTGTTGGTGCCTTTTTTCCCTTAACAGCCGTATCTTTTAAGCTTTGTTTCTATTTGTATGTACTTAAGATAAGCAGGTTTAACCCAATCTGACCGGAAATCGTGAGACATAAACGGGTGTCTTGCGTCTCATATACTCGTCAATGGCAAAGTCGTGCCGTAAAGGTACCTTTACACGTCTAAACATTCTTAATATATATAAAGAATCTTTTAACTGTCATAAAATCACAATCGTCGGATAAACTATTAAGCTCTTTCAACAAAGATAAGACGACTTTCGTTCGCGTTGTCTTGCGAGTAGACGTTTGTTTTGATAATTAAGATACTTGCATCATTTTTATCATTGACCAATTTTGTTATTCCCGCTTGACTGTTCAGGAGTGGCGTCATTAGCCGAGTATCACCACTCCTTTGCAAAATCTACTCCTTCAAAAGTGGATTTACATTAGAGCGTAGCATGTGTGTTCTCCGGTTTTAAAGGGTTAGTAGAGGCGCAATTGGTCCATGAATTTTAGTTTTAACGCATAGGGTTTTTAAGAAAGCAATTCAATATTCTGACACGGACTGGATAATTTTAGTAGCGTTATAAAATACGTCAGAATGTTCACCAACCGACTATCATATGAGTGTTACTTATTATATATTTTTTTGATTACAATTCACTTTTATTATATAAACAAATATTTATATGTGTTATTTAATAATTGGTAGCAAAATTTAATTGTAAATAATAAATCCAATTGTATTAAATTTTAAATAAAGAATTTCAAAAATGTTTGTAATCGTTTAATTCATGAATTCAAGATGTGCACAAATTTCCGTTAATTCCCGTCAATATATCTACAATGATGTAAAAATATTTAAAATCCAAAATGCAATATTTTCAAACGCTTATAAATAGAAGAGTTAATAAAATATTGTCCGTTGTCGTATAAACAAAATATAATTCATAAAATCCTTTTACTGTTTTATTATCATTGTTTACAACAAAAATTATGTTGGTATGTATCAAGACAATTGTTAAAATATGTATTTAAAAATACTTATAATGGAAAATAGCGACTCAATGTCTTCTGTCTCTTGGCCTTCTTCTGTCTGCGTCGTGTTTATCGTTGTTGCTCCTATGATGTCTATCACGTTCCCTTTCCCTGTGTCTCTTTTCCCTCTCCCTTTCTCGCTCTCTATCCCTATCTCTATCCTTATCCTTTTCGCGTTGTTTTTCTCTGCTTCGAGATCTGTCTCTTTTTCGATCTTTATCGTCTTTGCGATCTGCTTTACGTTCTCGATCTTTTTCTCGTGATCTAAAAAAAAAACATTTAAATTTAATTAATGTATTTATTGTTAAGGATAAAATTCTAGATCCAAAACTAATGAAGTCCACATCCGGCATCGTATGAATGAATAGGATGGGTATTATATGATAGGATTGGTACTATAGGATAGGATATGCGGTGAATAATTCATTATGAATTAAAGAAACTATAACTGCACAAGTTTATTGTCAACAATTAGACGTTTTACATCAAAAATTAAAAGAGAAATGTCCGCTTTTATTCAACAGAAAGAAGACAATATTGAAATACGGGAATAAATAAAGCTAAAATGGAAAGTTTTTACTAAATATTCGAATATTTTCGCGTCTCCCTAATGTAAATTAAATACAATCTTCTAATATATAAAAATTAATCTTTGTTCGTATTTAATGCACCGCCATACCGTTTATCCGATCGCAATAAAACTTTGTCAACTTATTGTTTACGCTTGCGGGAATAACATAGGCATAGTAAAAATATTGTTTGTGTGCGCAATTTGTTATGTGAGACGTTTAGCGTATGCACTATGCTGACGCATATTGGTCTGATGGTTGCAACGGTAAATAAAGCACTACAACCATCAATTTGTTATGTAAAATTAAAGCACCAATAACCAAGCAAAACACTAATCAACCGACCAAGCTAATCACTAGTGTTCAATAAAAATTTAAACATACCTATCTCTACGCTTTTCTTTATCTCGCGTTCGCTCCGATTTATCATTAGTTTTGGAAGGTTTATTATTCTCTTTCCATTCGGTCGTTTCTTTGACTTCCTCGTCCGATTGAATGTCTTCGTCTAAGTCGTCGTCCAAAGCCGATACTTTAGGATCCAACTCGTTATTTTCTTCCAGCACGAACCGTTTTTGCACCCTCGGCAATATTATATCGCAGAGGCGCTCCTCTCTCAGCAGTTCGTCGATGAATTCGTCCACGTGAACTATCTCAAAATTAGCATCTCTGTTTTGACGCCTCAATTTGCGATTGTCATTGTAAAGAGGTTCTAAATACTTGTAGCAATCGATGGAGGTGCCGGTGAGACGCATATAGAACGCACCCAACGCCCTGACGTATTTAAACTCTTCGTTTTTAATGAACTCGACGACGATCTCCTTTTCGGGTTGAATTTGTAGCATTTTCAGAAGCAGGCATAGAAATGGTGCCGGTTTTACATGGCCACCGTGGACACCTCCGATGAATCGCAATTCCATTGCCTTGTCTACCAAGAGCTCCGATGTGAGAGCGAAGCATTCTTCCTTCCAATATTTGCAATCGTATATACGGGATCTGATGATTTTTTCAATCAAATATTGAGGGTTGGTGCCTCGGACAGATTTAGCATCTTTGACAGTACGGTTGGCCATATTTGTACGATTTTATTCTGTCACAACTGTTATTGTCAAATTAAACGCATAGTTTATACATATCTGCATCGCATTACGTCTTGATTTTTCTTTAAATTTAGGCCTAACTCCTGTAGACTACTTGTAATTATTTTATAACCTATAACCATAACCGCGGTCTTAAGCGCTGTGACAGCTACAAACTTTTGGCCTTAACTACACAGTTTTACGCCATGCATAATTTGACCTCTCCAAGCGACGGATTTTTTTTAAGTATTTAATAATTACTTGTTTTATATTTATTCATCACTATATACATTTTTAAGGCTGAATTTATTTTCATATATATTTTTTATGTATTATAAAAATTCCTTTATAAATTTTAGATAAATAATTCTAAATAAAAAAAAATTAAATTAAAAATCTAGCGATATAAATTGATAAAAAATAATCTAATAAATACAAATCATTAAAAACATTTATATAATAATTTACCTCCGATCAAATTAGATTTTATATTTGTAATTTAAAAAAATAAAAGTCAATTTGCTTAATATTTTTCAATTTATTTAAATTTTCTACAAAATATCCTTATTAAATATAAACTTAAATTTATTAAATACTATTGATGTGATGTATGGCATTATTTTTAATGAATACGTGTAAAATTATTATTTTAAATTCAATCGATAGCAACATTGCCTCCGATAAAAAGATTAAATTTGAATTGCATTGCTTTTATCCGACGAAAAATCGGATAATATCACACAATTAATATGTTAAATGATGCATAAACAATTTTATTTTAGTACAAAACACAAGCTTCTTATTGTTATATTCGTTGTTCAATTCAAACGCTTAATTAAAAATTCTTTAGTACACTTATTTACTATTTAAATTTGAAATAAAGCTAAACAATCCAATTTATTATAAGGCAAAGTCAAAAAATAAAAATATTTTGTATTAAAAAGGCTGAAAAATCGATAAAGAACTATCAATAAGTACACTTATAAGATAAAAAGAAAGTTGATACAAATTTGGCATTAATTTTTATAGACGTATTGAGCGTGTGTTTTATTCGTATAAGAACTTACATATGGATCTGATAAATTCGCTATGATTTTAACGCGTCTTTATATTGAAACATCCCTTTTAAAAGGCGTGTAATTATTATCCGATGTCCATGTAAATGATTTCTTATTTTATATGCGCCAAAAGCAAGATGTATTGAAGGAACTCATTAAATATTCTTATATTAAGTAACATAACATTTACAAAATTTATAGCATAACAGTCGATAATAAACCACATCTGCGTCTTCTTCGTATTAATCTAATTATAATCGTCGTTGAGATTTTTTTACATTGTACTTTATACATTTAAAACATTTTTTAATCGTATCACAAGTGGAAGTTGTGCATTCCCTGTTGGTAGTCTCCGCGGTTGTATGCGGATATTTTTGAACGGCCGGTCCTGTTTGAAAACTGGGAATACGTATCCACGTCCAGAGGAGCCGGTTGCATCAAAAGCACAGGCTGCAACGAAAGCGATTTACGAGAGCCGGTCATCGACATGGCGTCCGTAACATAAGCGTTATTAACTTCGCCTGAAACAAAAAGAAAATCATCATGAAAATAATTAAAAACGGTTGGAATCCTTCGTGTTTCGAGACAAAATAATATTTCTATTTATACACTTGAAGCCAATGAAATAGATCTGGCAAGATCTACATTTTTTTCATAGGATTTATATGGAAAATCATGTTTTTCTTCATGTTCCGTAGAGAAATTTCAATCCTTTCGCTCCATAAAATAATTAATCATAATTCTTACGCTGATCTGCATTTTTATCTATGCCGCAGACGCATGTTTATTTGTATTTTGTTGAGCCGTGGAAGATCTTTTCGTACCAAATGTTTGGGGAAATTATGAACCATTAAATCCGTATTTTACTTGGGACAAGACGTATCATTCTACGCGTTAAAAAGAAATAAGTAGTTATACGTGGAGACGAATGGACGAAATATCTAAAGAAGAATACCTTTGAAAGTTGATCGATGAGTGAACAATGAGGAGAACTAACCAGAGACTTCAAATAAGCGCACGATGGAACCAAATTGTTCACGTAACCACCAGCAACAGGACGCTCAAGAGCTCAAAACATTCTTTGAAGGGTTAACGGAAGCGTTAAATGGGGAACCCGTATATATCTTCAAGGCTTTCATTATAAATAGCATGATAGGTATGATTCCGGGAGAGACAAAGCGAAAAACTCGGACGATTATGACTAAATTTAATGATGAAAAGTGGCTAAAAATGCCACTAACTTGGGAGCATGTAACGGAAGAAGAATTGCTACTAAATATCTAGCTTTTTCCAATAATATGCTGGATATTGTAGTATATAAAAATCGATGTTTGTTTGTTCATATTAAATGCGCTGCCATACCGTTCATCCGATCGCGATAAAATTCTTCATCGAGAAGAAATTGATAAATGACTTAATGAACTCTATGCAGATTCCATACAAAGTGTATGAAGGTACGGCCAGATCTATTTCATTAACGGGGAAGGAATTGAATATTTCATTAACAAAAGGGTTAAATTTTCACTCCAAAATATTCTCATTTTCATTAAAAACAATAAACAATTGATTGGTTTTCTGCTTATCCGATATATATAAGTTGCATAATATTTATTCATGACTACTATAGGCATGTTGAGCAATACCTATTATAGTTTGTTGTCGGAAGAAAAACAATTAAACGCTGAATGAGCGCAAATTTCAAAACCATTACAATTACATGCCCCACGATTTTAAAAGCAAAAAGAATGCTCGTTAAACAGAATGCACTCATCGCTCACGTTTTAATTGTGCGTCTGCAGATTGTCTATAAATTGACTGAATATCGAGGAGAATTTAAACAAATTTGACTTCATAAAATGATTATTGCGTATGAAAAATGAGAGAATATTTTTCAGTAAAAACAAGCAATATTAAACAAGCTACTTTTGCATTAAAAATCGGACCGAATGTGCTTTTTGTTATAAAATATGCTTATCAAAGAAAGAATTGCAATGTTCAATTGTATTCCATTCATCTAAATGCACTTTACAGAAACTATTCATTTATTAACTAGTATATATATCCTATATATATGATATCACACCTATTATTATAATTTATCGTGCATTAAAACCGTTCAATGCAACACGTTTGCGTATTATTAATATAAGAAATTGTGCTCCTTTAATGATATGGTGCTTTTAACCGGTCCGATTTCCTATTTACAAATAAAACCTTTATAAAGAGTCGCACTGCTGGGATAATTGGAGTCTGGCTGAAGTCTCACATGTCTCGTGGCGAGGATGAAAGCGAGCGTCGACAAGATAACAGCATCCAAACATGCTATAACTGCCAACAAATATGCCCATCTGATACTGCATCGACCTGAAACAATTCGTACGAGGGAATCATTAAAAAATACATACAGTTGAAAAATCAACGACTCGTCTTCCAAAATAAAGTGTTATAAAATGATTTCATAAATTAACAATAGAAAGAAAGTGTCTCATAAAAATGTACTCAGTGACAAACCAATTATATATGGTGCTAGTTATTCTAGAGACGCGTTTATCAGATGGGAGATTTAATGTGTATTTTAAGACAATAGTCCATCATAAGAAGTGTTTAACGTACCAATAAGAATAGTCTTCCTTATTAAAATGTTAAAAAATCCAATCAAATATAAACGAATTAGAAGAAAGCGCTCCGTGGATTTCTTTATGATGTATTATATTTATAAATACATAGTAAAATTGCATTATAATCACCTAAATTATACTGGTTCGCTTCTAAACCGCACGTCTCTTGTACTGCAGTCGTTCCCCATCCTGCCGGATATACGACCACTCCGATCACAAGACACAATGCTGAAATGATAAAAATAGCAATTCATTTAACGTGCACAAATATTGCAGTATGATAACTTATGACAAAATTTAATCAAAAGATATTGAATGCAGCATCTTAAAGATTTTATTAATACAGTCGACAATGATGAACATATTTTCAGAACATGTGACAATAGTAAAAACAACAATAAGATCTAAATTATGAAATGAATGTGGAAGAAAGTGTATAAACAATAACGATGCTTAGGATATGTAATCTTGAAGCGTAACACTTCCACAAAATCACCGAGCGTTAAACCATTATTCGAATCGTTCACGAAACAAAAACAAAAGATGCGTCTCGTTATACCTTATATATACATTAACATGAAAACTGAATACCGTCAACAACTCTAATGCTTTGATCGTATAATAAAACATCTACAGATTTATCAATATGCCGTTAAAAGGGAATCTAATATAGACGTCGACGAGAAACTCGTCTATAAAACGTCGATCCCACGCGTAAAATAGCATAAATCTGACGTGCAAAATTATAAACTGATATGAACGCTGTAAAATTGGCCGTCGTTGAATTAATTCCAGTATATACTTCAAAACATTTAGTATTCCGTGGCGTTAGAAAGTGCATTTTAAGATTTAATCTTAACAAAATTGGCGTGATCATCTACAAAATGTTTACAATTAGCTAATGATATTAAATTGGCTTATTATAAGATTTAAAAGGAAGAGTGAAAATTAATATTTGTTTGTTCGTATTTAATGCGCTGCCGTGCCGTTCATCCGATTGCGATTAAATTTTGTCAATTTATTGTTTACACTTGCGGGAATAACATAGGCATAATAAAAATATTGTTTGTATACGCAATTTGTTAAACGAGACGTTTAGCGTATGCACTATGTTGTCGCATATTGGTCTGATGGCTACTAAGGTAAAAATAAAAATAAAACACTACAGCCGTCGATTTCCTATATATTTGCCAAGCGTTCGGTCTTCGGTGGACTATGCAGGGACTCAAGCGTCATCATTTAAATTCATACCTGGATCAATTCGTTTGGTGACAATAGCAATATTACAAGCGCCACGTCGCTTTTTATTCAATACGTCTTTTAATATGAACAGCTCGCCCATTGTAGGCACATTAGAAATTTTTCTGCATAACAGATGGCCCTTCATTTCATATTAATTATATTTAAACAGATGGATTTCCAAATATTTGGCTTAGCGTGATTTCGAAACAATTATTTTCCCCATGGTGGATTTGATGACACACATAATTGATTGAATTTATAAGCACCGATCGTATAAACATGGTATGACCTCTTTAGGAAATGTTGCAACGACAGCAACATTTAACAACGAAAACGTTATAAATTCAGTCTAGAGTTGAATTGGATCTGAAATTAAAGACAAACTTATTCGAGTATTTCATATAGACTATCATTATGACAGTCTGGCGACTGAGTGCCGTTGGGTTAAGGTTGCCAGACTATTACCAGCTTGTTAAGATAGTACCAGACTGGTTCAAACTTGCTGAATCTAACCAGAAAATAATGTCAATTTTAAAAAAATGGTATAAATTATTTTGAATACCTTATAATAAATAGTTTATAAAAACGCCAGACCAAATAGATGCTGTTAACGCGTTACCCTAACAACACTTATAAATGATTGTCACTCATTTATCCCAAACCCAATGACACTCAGTCGCCAGACTGTCATATTGTCCTGAAACACAACTATTAAATTATTCAGATGTATCAGATGATGATGAATTTTAATCGCCAAAATCATTAGTTTGTCTTTGTTTAATCTTGTTCTTTGTTTAACTCTTACTTGAACCACTTTCCACCTCAATGGCTTTCGATGGAGCGAAACAATTCATTGTATCGGAGGATTACACCTTGATTCCGTACGAACCGTGACCTAAGCACTCATGATTGAACGACTTAGACCTATTTGGATAAATATTTCCGAAAGCATCCAGACCGGTTCTCATTAAATGAGATCTATTGAGGCTACCCTATATTCCAGCGAGACGATAAACGATCAGGTTATGCAATCTAGAAATCTATACTTTCGAGTCGGAAACTGAGTAGACAACGATGAGAAAGTACTCGAGCAGGACCATAGGCTTGAAATGATCAAGAAGTTAATAGATCGGTACGCGATCACGTATCAATTTCGCCTACATCCTACAGTGTGGTTGGACCAACAGTATACTTTCTATTTGAAGCTATAATTAGTTAAATCTGTCGGTGAATGCCTATTGATATTTTCAACTGGTTTACAACCGTTATTGACACGTTTTCCTCGTCGATCTTTGTACTTTTCGAGATCTACTTATCCAACTGCTATCAAAACAAACTTATATTATGCTTATGTTATTTCCACAAGCATAAACAATAAGTTGCCAAAGTTTTATCGCAATCGGATGAACGGTATGGCAGTGCATTAAATACGAACAAACAAAGATTAAATATAGGAACGTTCGAAATTTCTATATCAACCAATATTTTTGCCTAAATTCAAACACATATTTGCAGAAAGCGTTAAATACATGTAGGTCAACATTTTTAGCACCATATTTGAATAATATAATATGAAAAACTCATAAACACGAATTCTCATGATGTACTCTTTATGTGAATATGCTTCTATAAATCAACTTTTTTATTTTAATAACTTACGTGATTTATATGAATAAAAAAGTACATCATATCAGATCAAATTAAAGGTCGTTAGAAACTCTGATTGCCTTGAAATTTTCGCGGAAATCCTCATTCATATGGTCAGAAAGTATACATTGTTTTATGATTGAAAATATATAGATTCAATGACAATTCGAATATGCAAGTAAATACACTCGTTTGTCGGCCATTTTGTTCAGTCACAGTAAATTCTTCCGTTGAATAAGTCGTCGCGCGCTTCTGCCACTTCCCATCCATGCGAGATCCGCGCGATCAACCGTTTTTTGACGTTGAAGAACAATACCGCCGCGAATATCCATCGGAAGCTCGTGGAAGTTTATGGTAGTGATGTGATGAGTCGACAACATGTCAACATGAATTCCCTGATATTTTTCGAAGTCTCTTTAGTGAATTGTACCCAGAATGCTCACACAAGAACATCGTCAAAATCGCGTAACCACCGCGCTTGAATTTTTGGATCGTTTTGCACTGGAGGATGACGCTTTTCTATCGTGATGGGGAATGAGACATGGGTATGTCACTACACCCCTGAATCCAAAAATATTCCACAGCCAATACCCTAAAAAAAAACATTCATTTAGAACCACAGAAGGGAACCCGAGGAATCAGCCTCCCGCATGACAACGCCAGGACCTACACGGCGCGGGATGCTGACATCATTTGGATGGAATATTGTCACCCATCCACCTATTCACCATGGTACCATAGGACTATCATCTCCCGTAAATGTCGCAAAAAGCCCTAAAAGAGGACAGAGTGGTCACAAAGTCTGTGTGTTCAACCGGTCCGCTTTTCGGACCGCTTACATGACAAATGAGCGCCTCGCGTTCGAACGCCATGCCCGAACATGTCTACAGAACGATTACGAACTCTTATTATTATTATTATTAAACGAAGTTAACAATCACCCGCAACCACCTTGAGTTTTTCGTCAACTGAGATTAGACTCCCGCGCTCAATGAGTAGCACGCCGAGGACTGTAATCCTCGTCTCCCGTATACAATGTGTTAATACGTCCTTATAGCCGGAGAGCGATATATCGTCATTGTCAATACTTGGCGCCTTATTATTCGCATCGCAAAAAAACTTTTCTTTAAAATAAATTCAAAAAACGTTAAATAAAACCCTTTTTAATAGATAAGTTTATTGTGGTAGAGTTATTTAATGCACAATTGCGAATTTGAGTCGATTCGTTGTCAATTGCGAAGACGCAGTGGCTACAAGTTCTATGTGTCCAACCGGTCCGCTTTTCCGACCGCTGATATGATGAATGAATTTATTACAAAACGAAATTGTCCGAAAAAGACTGATCGGGTGGATTGTTTAAATTTTACAATCAGGTCGAAAATATTGTTGTCTTTATTTTATTACGGGTTTATGCCGGTTTGGTCGACCCAATGTTTAAGCGATAACGAAGAAAAGAGGGATTAGACTACTTAGTATATATCATAAAAATGAACAGAGTCAATCAGTGTTGATTTGTGTAAGTAGAATGGTCAAATAAAATAAAAACCATGTGCAACTCTCAACTGGGTCGGTATTTGGCGTTTTGCGCCCCAAGCCCAGTTGCGCCCGTAGTGGGCGCCTGCTTTGCCACCCCTTTATTACGGCTCTGATCATGGTATTGATGGAGAAGGATTGTACATTGAACGATGTAGAGCTAGTCTATATATAATACCGATCTCGAAAAAGAATCGAATACAGAATTTCTAGTGATAGTGTCATTGGAAAATTAAAGTGCAAAATTAAATTTAGTGGGATTGAATGGATCCCGCTTCTTACTTGTTGTATGAATGACATTTTCAATTTTTTATCCCATTTATTTAAATCAACTTTATCTCAGGTAAGGTCAACCGTGAACACAATGGAGCTCCTTCGGCGTCCAAAGGTCAATCATCAGCTTCCCGTCATTGCCGTTTCTTAATTGCATTGTAATAAATTGATTCATCAATTACAACAGAATGCTTTGCGGTAAATCTTCAGTTTCTATTATTATATAAATGGATGTTGAATTTCGGCTGAATCGAGATTTTAAAATACCTATTATGACGACGATCGTCCGAATCATAAAATTTAAGTGCTCGCTAATGTTCAATAAAATTGATTTTTGGTAGCAAATTCGTACTGCTTAAGTGGCGAAAATTACATTGTGAAAACGTGGAGATTCATCGATCAGTGAAAGGTTATCATAATGCATTATGCGAAATGGACGATTATGAAATTAACTAAGAATACTCGGAATTGAATAACAACATTTTCGATGCGAAACAAAAGGATCTTTCGGTGTCAGATGGTAAAAGTGGCGGACAGAACCGAGACTTTCGATCGATGCTTTCACTATTGATTTGTCGGACATTTCTTTCTTTTTTGTACTTCATCATACTTTTTTATGCGGAATGTGAATACGCAAGGGTTGAATTTGTCATTTAAGCTGTTCGCTTTAAGCATACTAAGTTAGAAACGCTGTTGGCACAGTTCCTATCGGGTATGCACCATTAGATACTGTCGAATCATCTTGCTAGAATTACACGGAAACTCGAAGAATCGTGTCAGCACTTACTGGTACGACTATGATGGAACCAGTTTCCAAGATAGCTCTCTTTAAAAGCATGCTGATTAACGCGTCCATTATCGATGTCGATTCATCCAATTTGCAGCCGGATACCTGCTGCAAGATTCCAAGATCCCACGTCCATGAATATCATCCTCAAATAACCAACGCCAATAATTACAAAGGTAGCCCATTGGGAAAACAGGACGTCCTTCCATATACAGATCATATAAAATGCCGCAAAAGGCCCTAAAAGAGGACGGAATGGTTTGTATGTCCAATCGGTCCGCTTTTCGGACCGCTGATATGATGAATGAGCGCCTCGCGATCGGATGCCATACCTAAACGTACAGAACGATTACAAATTCTCATCATTTTACAAGCTTATACCGGCTGGGTTGGCCCAATGTTTAAACGATAGCGATCCCAAATATACTTTTAAAATTTCATACTCATTTTTAATGCAGAAAGAATGATTCAATATTTTGAAAAATATGAATTAACCTCAACAATTCCAGCCTTTATTTATCGTGAGATGAGAACCAATATGCTCTGGAATAACCTATAAGCATACTGGAAACATTTATTAAATGATTATTTAATTATATTATGCAGTGGACATTTTGATGATTGCGCCTTATGAAGGTTTTGATTTTTTTTTAACCAATTTGTGCTATCATTCAAATGCTCAAATTATGCGATTATGTTAAATATAATATGTTCAACTGTGTGCATTTTTAGCACCGATGAATTGTGAGTTTTATTAGGTTTTTCGCCAAGTATTAAGCGTTTCCAAACTTATTGTCGATAGTGTATTATAGCGATGGACGGTAGATTTAAAAATATTTATGACTCCCCCAGCCATGACCGTCTATCAGTCATCGGATTTTCCGATGACTGAGCAAACTCTTCGACCGATCAAATTCATCAATCGTAAAATTCATGTAATCGATGCGTATTGAAATTTTCTAAAATACTGATTTTATGTCACTAGTGAATGGTTTTCTATTCGATTCCAGATTATAAATGAATAAAAATGTCTAAAAACCTGATTGAATTTGATTTGTCAACTTTTTAATAATGTGATTATATGGTATTAGGGTGTATCTTCTATTATATAAAAATGAAATGGGTTTTGTTCGTATTTAATGCGCTGCCATATCGTTCATCAGATTGCAATAAAACTTCGTCCACTTATTGTTAAAGATTTTGCAAGTAACATAAATATAGTTTAATATATAAAAATCAATGTTTGTTTGTCCGTATTTGATGCGCTACCATACCGGTCATTCGATTGCGATAAAACTTTGCCAACTTATTGTTTGCACTTTCTTAAATAATATAGGTATAGTACAATTAACCTACAATAGATCTTATGTATAAAAATCAATGTTTGTTCATATTTATAATAAAACCAACGCGCTGGGTATCGGCTAGTTTATAATATTTTTATATAATATTTAATAAATCTGCAAGATCTTTGTTGTTTCGCACGATTTTACATATTTTTTCTTGGGTTACGTCACTTTGAATGATACGTCAATTATACAAGAACGTATATAATTCCATTCATCGAATCAAAATTGCATATCCATCAAGTGTGATTTAGAGACAATTGCAATGTTTATGGCGGAAATCACCTTGTACTTTCTAAATGCCATCATTTTCCGGTTTAACAGCCAGTAAAATATAATAACACATAAAAATCATGTTAGAAAGTCGCATAAGAGGTGGTGTAAAATTACCCCGATGATGCAATATGTCGTGGCTTAATGAGAGTAATTCGTGATGCCATTCGGCGCCGCGGCGACTTTTAGCGTCGTGACTCGCTTTGCGTTCTTTTTGGACTCGTACGACGATGGCTTTGTCAGCTTAGAGCGAAAACCTTTATCCGGAAAGTGCAAATTCACCGCAATTTCGTCCGATTGGCCTTAAACGCGGGCGAAATCGAAGCATGTCTGACGATTTGCGAAATTTCGAATCAGCATTTCGTTCCGGCGTCTTTTCACATTCAGCGTTAAATTAATATTTTGCAAGGAAATGACCTCCAGGTCCAATGGCCAATGTGAGCTCATGAATTTATTTCATTACACTAATAATATTGTGGTTTTAAAATGACTTTTTCATATATGGTGTACCAAATACATATCATCGGAGCGCGCGGGTGCTTTTAGCACAGTAAGCGAAAGGTTAAAATCGCTTAAGATGTTAACGAGGTCTTGCCACATCCGAGCTCTTTGAATCATGAATGGATATAAAACACCCATACATCCATTGATATTAAACATTTCTAAAGGTAGACTTCGGAAGACGTCAATGTAAATGATTTCAAAAGAGATGAAGAAATTGCTAAAGGCATTGCATTAAAACCAGAATCGATGATTTTTGCCATCAATGAATGAATGATTCTTCATAAATAATCACATTTTCTTATAATTAAGACAGATAATTGATTAACCCCTTCATAATAACCGGTTAAATCACTATTTTTCCGGAATGAAAACTAGTCCATTCATAGGATAAGATCACATCCATAGCGTATGTATCTATTATTCACATTCTCAAGAGCATAACAGTATCTAAAAAATATCTAGAACTTTAAAGTTATCACGTTGGTAAAAAATATAAATATATAAAAAATAATATTTGTTTGTTCGTATTTAATGCGTTGCCATACCGTTCATCCGATTGCAATAAAACTTCGCCAACTTATTGTTAACACTTGCGGGAATAACATAAGCATAGTAAAAATATAGTTTGTGTGCTCGAATGGCTGATAAAAATTATCATTGATCCAAGAATGTGTTATTCAGCCAAAGCGCCGCCGGCAATCACTTTGTACTCAATTCTGACATGCCGAGTAAATCGTGCAGAGCCGTTGAAAAAACCATTGTATCGGGTATTTTTCTCATTATTTTGCACCGCTTATCTAATCAATCGAACCCCACATAATTTCATGTGTTTAAACACTTATTTTACCGCTAAAAAGCCGGTAGAAAGTGCTGTTGAACAATTTTGCCGTATGCAATTACGGTATATGTCGCTTTCAGTTCGCTCGGAAAAGCGTCAAAGAAACGTTCAAGTCGTATGTAATTTGCCTTCTCACAGACCATCCATGCAATTTCTTCGTCTTTGCAATTAACATGTACGCGAGCAATCATGTGAATACTTTATGGTCCCGGCGAAGGTACGAAGCCGTATAATTATCGGCTAATTGTGACTTGCTGGAAATTTCTGGACAGTTTTTCGCAATTGCACAAGAGCCTTTCAGCGGGAACAATGAAAGAAGATCTTGCCACAATTGCATGGGTTCGCGTTCGAGGAGAAACAAGATATCAAAATTCGTATTGCATGACAATCACAATATAATATTACAAGGTGAACCACTACTACGCGATATTTAAGGTCAAATATTTCAGAGCCAGTGACACGAATGTCCTTTCTAAATCTGGATTCCGTGTAAAATATGAATGTAAGCATCATCTAAATGGCACAGCCTGAATTGCCCGTGTAAAACATAAACATTCTGGCGAGCCTTTATCGTCGCAAATTTTACACGAAGGCCTCGAAATTGGACGCAATCATTGTCTAGCATTTGGGAATTGCGTCATGTGATTATACAAATATTCAAGTCCGCCATTGTTATTTGATGACATTAAGCCCAGGGGAAAGTCTGGCCAACGGTTCAAAGTCCAGATTTAGCCCTTTGAGTAGTGAGCTAATCTAAAATCTTCATAGTCTTAGATGCTATATTCGCTTGTTCGTCACTTATCATCCGTATAAAAGTGCAGGGCCGTCACAAAGGGATGGCAAAGCAGGCACTCGCCACGGGCGCAATTGGGCTTGGGGCGCAAAACGCAGAATACCAGTCAAGAGTTGCCCATGATTTTACTTGACCATTCTACTTTACATGAATCAATACTTATTAACTTTGTTCGTTTTTATAATATACACAAATTTATCTAATCGTAATAAAATAAATATTCAATAAAATAAAGACAATAATATTTTCGACCGATTGTAAAATTTAAACAACACCCGATCTGTCTTCTTCGGGCAAATTCGTTTTGTAAGCATGTTCGGGTATGGCGTCCGATCGCGAGGCGTTAATTCGTCATGTAAGCGATCCGAAAAGCGGACCGGTCGGACACACAGACCTTTTGATCATTCTCTCCTCTTATAGAGCTTTTTGCGGCATTTTTGGGGGATAAATGCGCACCCGGGGGCATCTGTACGATCACGAAAGCCCCCTCAGAGGCTAATTTATATAAGTGGCTTGCGACAAATGAGGTTGCGAATGAATCAAAACTTCTCCCCGCACATAAAACTATATATTTATCCATCTTACTAATTTAATATATTGTATTTAAAATAGTATTACTTAAGTCAATCCAATCTAAAATTTCTATCCAAATGATCAGATTGTTTAAAAAAAATCCTCGATCGATGTAAATGTAAATACAAAAATAATTCGAAACAGCGAGTGGCCATGAAAAAATAAGGATTTACTCTGGTTTTGTTTCGTATCAAGGCAAAATGGCTGACCAGGTAAAGGGGTTTGTTTGAGAGGCAGTATTAGAATCAAATTTTTACCCGTGTGTATCTATACTATAAGTGCACAAGCCTATTTTATTATATATTACACAAACACATTTTATTATTTAAGCTTGAATTTTCACTTCTACCGCGTGTGAGTCTCTAAATTATTGTCAAATCGGATGTTTAACGGACATTCGACGAATGCGAACAAAGTTATGAGCGATATAAATAACTATTATGAGTTGTAGGTAGTATGGTTCAATAGTTTTATCTGAAATTCCAAGACAATTTGACTTCAATTTTGGAACAATCCAGAAATCAAGAGAGAGGCAAAGCAGGCGCCTGCCACGGACGCAACTGGGCTTGGGGCGCAAAACGCAGAATACCGACCCGGTCGAGAATTGCACATGGTTTTTATTTTACTCGACTATTCTATTTTACATGAACCAACACTGATTGACTCTGTCCGTTTTTATAATATATACTAAGTTGTCTAATCCCTCTTTTTTCGTTATCGTTATGTTCAGGTATGGCATCCGATCATGATATTCGTCATATCAGCGATCCGAAAAACGGACCGATTGAGCATACAAACCTTATGGCCACTTTTAAGACTTTTTACAGCATTTTCTTTAATCTGTACGATCACAGATGCAACGTAGCTTCTATTCGCTTTCTAGTTATATTTTTCTTGACACTGGAAGTTTAACATTGCCTTTACTATGATGTATTTACTACACTGAGTCGATTTGTAGTAAAGTTGTATTGATATGGACTTTTTACAACATTACTTCATTGAATCTCGATATACTATCTATAGCGATGTATACATATTATCGAACATCGATATGAAATATAATAAATACTGTGTTTTAGAATGTCATATGGTGTACTAAATACATAGCATCGTATGGGAAAGGTTAAAGCCACTGTATTCTTCTTGTGAATGCGTTTTTTAAAAGAAAAACAAAGAAAGCAGATGTGACGTGATCGTCGAAGACTGTTACGCAAAAGACGGTAGGAGATAAAACCGTTACTCAGACGTACAGCAACATTCTTCATCAAGACGTCAAGACCTTTATAAAATAAGTCTTCCGGATGACATACACAATTTTTCGAGCTCATCAAACGAAAGGAGTGGATTCAACCTAAATTCCATTGCTGTTTTATTCTTTGTTTCAGCAATAACAGTTGTGGTCTATCCGCATCATTAAACAGCGCGAGAGCGGATTCGATCCAATTATTAATCTCGTTTTTTTACAAATCCGAACCTACAATACAAATTATAGTCTTCGCCCGGCCGAAAGTAAGCCAATCATATACGGATTACCAAAATAAGATTACAGTATGTGATTACATTAACGTTACCAACGAAGTTATGTGATCAAATGCCTATTCTCGAATGAGGCAACCATTAATAATTCGGGTCGTTCTGTACCAATTCATCCTTTCAGAACAACCTAGGCCCGAAAACTACAAAGGCAAACGCTCTTTAAATAAGGTCAAAAGTTCTTTTTAACTACGGTGAATGTCGAAATACTGCGACGATGCTCTTTTCGATTTACGACCGTTGTATAAGTTCTTTGATACTCGATCTAATGACTCGAAGAGAGGCATAATTACGGTTTCGACTTTCTAAATCTGTGACAAAATCAGTATACAAGCGACCTGAACCCATTGAAATGAAACGTTTGCTAATTTCGTTGCGCTTTTAATCCGTTTTTAATAATCTAAAATCGTGCGCCGAAAAAATAATGCTAATTCGTTGCGGAAATATACTTTAAGAAACGCTGATTTGCGACATGCCTTCTGAGACTCAACGCGCGGAGACTTCAACGCGCGTATATCAAACCCCATATGTAATGTCGTTTTTAATCATCAATGCCATAATAGCCAGGGCTGTAACTAGGGGATGACAGAGCAGGCGTTCTTCGCGGGCGCAATAGGGCTTGGGGCGCAAAATGCAGAATACCGACCCAGTCGAGAATTGCACATGGTTTTTCATAGTCGTTTAACATAAGAGTTTTAAATCGTTCTGTAGACATGTTCAAGTATGGCGCCCGATCGCGAGACACTCATTCGTCATGTCAGCGATCCGAAATGCGGACCGGTTGAACACACAGACCTTATGGCCATTTCGTTCTCTTTTAGGCGTTTTTACGGCATTTTATATGAACTGTACAATCACAGAAGCTCTCTCAGAGGCTAACTCACATTGGTGGCTTGTACCAAATGAGGTTGCGAACGAGTTTATGCTGCTATCTTAGCCGATTTAATTTGGTAGATTAACAGCGACAGCGACGACAATGTTTGGGCGGTGACGCGCAATAGATGAGAATCGACAAGCGTGGTCGATTAACCTTGACTGCGAGAGGACGTCCTTCCCGCAGCCAGATCTCTCACTCTCGTGTTATCGAAGGATTCTCCGATCTAATTTGATTATAATTAGGTCCCTTTGTGGGATTTGTATTAATTCTCTGTAATATCTTCTCAATCAAAATTGACAAAGTATGATAATGGGAGTGGGGGAGCCACGTGAACGATAACATTCTTCATCATGGAAGTCATAAGTTCTAGACAAATGATTTGTAGCAAAAAAATTAAACACATTTATACTTTGTATAATATTGTGTATAGCTTGGCCTAAGCTTAAGAAGAAATATTGAAAAATAAAAAAATAGTGAGCAATCGAAAAAAAGTTTGTGTTTTTATCAACATTTTTTGTAGTTTTTTGTTTATTAAATAAACATTTATGAATATTTTTAGATAATTGTAGTTTATACGATGGAGACGTTTATTATACACATGTCTGCTAAATTTCATAAAGAATGCTCATCTTAGGCGTATGGGAGTACTTCCATGAGCTTGGAAAAAGTAGTCGCGAAGCGCATTTTCTCCTCGTTGACCTATAACTTTGCGAATTTTATTCATATCGACTTGAAATTTGCTGAAGGTATTCTTAAACATTGGCTCTTTAAAGAATTGGTAGAACTGCCCGGATGCTAGTTCTATCGCGCGATATTTGTAAGGCATGCCGTTATTTATTGAAACGTCGAAAGTATGAATCGATTGAGCAACTTCTGACCTTTGATAAACACACGCACATGCCGATAAAATGTAAATTTTAACAAGTGTTGAGCAATCAGCTGCCGAATCCATTGTGCGATTCTGCATTCCGCCCGTTGCTGGATCGCTGAGATCACCGGTCGTTTATTCAGTACGTGTGATGATGTCGAAATGCGCTTTCGACACACCGAGCCCATTTGCACACAAAACCGAATTCGAATCGAAAGCAAGGCTCACCTGATAACAGCTGCATCCAGCCGCAGATGTGAAAGACGGTCGTCGTCTGGCAGAAGAAGAAGAGCAGCATCGCGCAGATGGTGAAGAGCGCCACCACCACCGCTATCCCGACGAAGATCGTCGATATCTGGAAGATCATCCCGGGTATCGTGGAGAAGTCGTCGAGCCTCCCGGTGCAGACTTCGCCGGTGTCGTCGACCCGGCAGACTTGCCAGATGCCGAACCTGCCGGGATACTCAGCGTCCAGGTCGCCTATCCATTCGGGGGTGATGAAGGCGACGACGCTGATGATGGCGTAGCAGATCGTGAAGATGGCCCAAAGGACGCCGATGGCTTTCGAGTTCCTGACATAGTTCGTGGCGTACATGTGGCTCGACTCTACGTACTCTATCTTGGAACCCATCTTGACCAATGTTCAATCAGTTCTTTGCTCATTCACTTTTCACTATCGCTGCTTTGCACGCAACTATGCACGGAATATGCACATTACATAATCAACGCAATTTAATTGATTTAATTACCCTAAAAAAAAAGAGCAGAATGCATAATTTAATCTCGTCCGTTGTTTAACAGTACTTTATTCTCCTCAAAACAATGATTTGGAAGACAATACGCATTCATTAGATGCATAATGTTGATAATCGCGAGAAATAATTCACACCATTAATATTCATATATATATACAGTAAGACCCTGCTTAACGCTATTTTGAAAACTTTACTTATAAGTTAGATCTCAATAAGTTCATAGGCAGGGCCGTAATAAGGGAGTGGCAGAGCAGGCGCTCGCCAAGGGCGCAACTGGGTTTGGGGCGCAAAACGCAGAACACCGACCTGGTCGAGAGCTGCACATGGTTTTTATTTCACTTTACCATTCTATTTTACAAGAATCATAACTGCTTTTTAATACAATATTTTGACCGATTATAAAAATTAAACAACCCACCCGATCAGTCTTCTTCGAACAACTTCGTTTCATAATGAGAGTTTGTAATCGTTATTTAAACATATTAAGGTATGGTATCCGAACGCGAGGCGATCATTCGTCATATCAGCGATCCGAAAAGCGGACCGATTGAGCCATAAGGTTTGTATGCTCAATCAGTCCGCTTTTCGGATCGCTGATATGACGAATGAGATGCCATGCCTGAACATAACGATATCGAATGTATATATTTATTTTTGTCGTGGGATAATTTTTATTAATTATCTTCAAAAAACCCTCTACTGGCCCGATTTAGTCTCTGAGGGAGCTTCCGTAATTGTGTAGATCATAGAAAATGCCGCAAAAAGCGCTAAAAGAGAACGAAGTGGCCACAAGATCCAACCGGTCCGCTTTTCGAACCGTTGACATGACGAATAAGCGCCTCGCGATCGGACATCATGCCTGAACATATCTACAGAATGATTACGAACTCTCATTACAAAACGATGTTGTCCGAAGGAGACTGGTCGGTTGGGTTTTTTAAATTTTACAATCGGTTGAAAATATTATTATCTGACATCTTAGTACCATATTATTAAAACGGTTGTAAGTAGAATGGTTGATTAAAATGAAAATCATGAGCAACTCTCAACCGGGTCGCTATTCTGCATTTTGCGCCCCTAGCCCTTGCATCCCTGCTAAAAATATTACCCCAGGAAAAGAGATTTGGCTCCAATCAAGATATGATTGAAATGTCACAGTAGCGTTGGAATTAATGTATTATTCATAAGGGAGAACAGTTGTAGTTTTATTGGTCATCCTACGAACTTATTGAGCGATTTCATTCCCCATCCAGTCGATGATGAGATCATTTATTAAGATTTTTAACACGCGTACCCGACGATACATCGACGTTAGCACTTTTAGCAAGTGTTGACAGCCGCAATACGTCAGCGTCCGGCAACAAAAAGGTTAAGGCAATATTGAGGCAATTCGTCCAGATCTAAACGAGGATTCCGACCGAAGATATTCAAAGAATTGCGGAAAAAACTGGATTTATGACATTCCAGCGTGAGTCATTATGCATTCGAATATATGTGGCGGATATTTCGAGGTCAGCTTTTCCGAAAAATGATGCTGTCATCCATCAATCGTGCCACTGATCGCATTTCACAATTTGAAAACACCGCGATGGAAATCCGACACAATGCACTGGTACACTTTCGTCGGGAAGACCACACATGATCCGCTCGGGATGGTCTTCGTCGTCGACTATACCTTGTGGCACTCCCGGTACGTAACACAGCAACTCGGACACTTATTTCGCATTGGGCGTGTTCGATCGAGGAAGTGGTATCACAGTTGCCACTTTTGAAGGTAGCCAAGCAAACCGGTGTTTGCACGACGACGATGGAGCCTTCACTGAGGCAATGCAACGCCGCAACTTTGTTCCGCGTGTTAACGACGCAGAGGAGTTCCATCAAGAGCCGCGAACCACCAAGAAAATCCCACCTATTGACTAACTTATTTATAAAGCAAGAATCAGAAAATACGCTTAAAATCAAGTGCTAAATCAAAGATATTGTAAAACTTCCCATTTTACTTCGTTAATTCATTTTTTTGACGAATTCAACATATAATCCACCATTCCTGTTCATCAAATGGGATCGTTTCCTAATCAATTCCTGTTTTATATGCCCGATTGCTCATTATACTTATATACATTTACAATACAGCCTTAACCAGGGTCGTAATAAGGGAGTAGCAAAGCAGGCGACCGCCACGGGCGCAACTGGGCTTAGGGCGCAAAACGCAAAATACCGACCCAGTTGAGATTTGCACATGGTTTTTATTTTACTTGACCATTCTACTTTACACAAATCAATACTGATTCACTCTGTCCGTTTTTATAACATATACCAAGTTGTCTAATCCCTCTTTTCTTCGTTATCGCTTAAACATTGGGTCGACCAAACCGGCATAAACCCATAATAAAATAAAAACAACAATATTATAGACCTATTGTAAAATTTAAGCAATCCACCCGATTAGTCTTCTTCGGACAACTTCGTTTTGTAATAAGTTCATTCATCATGTCAGCGGTCAAAAATGCGGACCGGTTGGACACAGATACTTTGTAGCCACTGCGTCCTCTATTAGAACTTTTTGCGGCATGCGGGATATTATTAGCAGTTAGTAGAGTTATTTTGCGATACGAATAGTAGTTTCAAACTAACCCAATTATATACAGGATGCGATAAGGAAAATAACTTAATTTAGCAATAAATAACACAAACAGCGCGCTTAATGCTCGACTATTTTAATGCATTGACCAAAACGGAGGCCACCTTAATGATATAATTTTCAAAACATAAATAAAAACTTTAAATAACTCTCTGTAAAATGTAGAAAATAATTAAAGTTATATCACCTAAACTCCTATAAATTCAGATGCGTTCATGGACGCAGATCATGGCGTCCGATTGTGAGAAACTCTTTCGCCGTATCAACGGTCCGAAGAGCGGACCAGTTGAACACAGAGATCTTATAGGAGTTTATGTAAAAGTTATGAGGATAAAACTGACCCTGGAGTCTTCTATGATCCTCAGGGGCTCTATATATACATATTTAAATATTCTATGATTAACTAGTTTTAATATACAAATAAATATTTATATATCGTTTTAGCCTTGGTTACTTAGTTTTAAGTCTTTAGCTAATTTTGCCCCGCGCTCAAAGCGCTAATAGTCTCCAGAAGTTGAATGAATTCAATTTTGCATTTAACGTGCACTTTTTCAAAAAAAAAAAATGCTTAAGCTGCAGTCTTAATTATAAATTAATTTAATTAATTAATATAATGTTTAAAAAAATATCAAAGGATTGCTATTGGTATTTTCAATATTTTATCACCTGCGGAACAATATTAAAAAAAAATGAGCGCCCCTGGCCAGACCTCTTGCAGTTACACACTATTCTTGCGGGCCGATCGTTCCCGTTTAGAAAGTAAACATCTCAGGTAAAATTGTTTTAAATAATTTCGACACCTTTTTTTAATTCCACTGCCATCTATGAATACTACTTTTTATTAATCATATCTCCAAACCGCTCGAGCGCAAATATTTTAACTCCAATCGCGGCTAGATGGCGTTGATAAAAAAAATATTTTAAAAATTCACTCTGCCCTCACTGTCATTCGCGATACGAGCGCCCGCGTTACGTCACGGTGTTATAGCGTAAATATATTTGCCCGAGTGTAATTATTGTGACATTGGTGCCATCTTCGTTGAGATATAAATTGTCAAACGAGTATTTTTAAAAAATCTGTAATAATCTGTTTGAAACGTCCAAAAAGTGAATATTATTTTATCGTATCCCGCATCTGCTACGTAAAAGTGTACGGCGCGCATGCGCCCTGATGTCGCGCGCACATCTGTCAAAATAAACGCATTATTGGTGTTTGTTCAGAATGGCAGATAAACGCCAGGCGGATTCGGTCAAATTCCGCAAAAGAGCGCGCAAAGCCATAACTCTCGATGTCAAACTGGAAGTTTTGCGCAGATTTGATGCCGGCGAAAGACTCAGCCAAATATCCAATGCTCTCAAATTGGCCAACTCTACTTTGGGGACGATACGCGAAAACAAAGATAAGATAATCGCTTGCGCTAGGGCGTCCACCCCAGCTAGCGCCTGCAAATTATATTTCCACAGGGGTGAACTAATGGAAAACATGGAGCGAATGCTGACTGAATGGATATTGGAGCAGACGGAAAACAATTCACCGGTTACAGCGACGGCGATCCAAGAAAAAGCCCGAGAGATATACGTAGAACTGCACCAGAAAAGCGGCGATGCAGAAATGAAGCCTTTCGCAGCTAGCAAGGGATGGCTCACCAGATTCAAAAGAAGACACGTCATCTATGGAAATCCTAAAGCTGAAAGCAACGCCAGTTTTTTCTCTAAAAGCCTCAATTACTTCCGAGACCAATCGAAAGCGAACGAGGAAGATACGCTGACCGAAGACGAAAATAGTCCCGCATTTGAAATAGACGATGTCCCCAAATATTCCAGCGAACTCAAGCGAATCATAGAAGAAGGCGGTTACACTTCGCAACAAGTCTTCAGCGTCAAAGAAACCGGCCTATATTGGAAAAGGATGCCCAAGAAGACGTTCATATCGAAAGAAGAAAAGAAGATGACCACGTTCAAGCCGTCGAAGAACCGTCTCACAGTCCTGCTCGGAGGAAATGCAGCCGGCGATTTCAAAATCAAACCATTGCTCATATATCATTCGGAAAATCCCAAAGAATTGAAAGGCTTCTCCAAACCCAATTTACCAGTAATATGGCGCTCGAACGATAAAAGCAGCATGACACCGGACATCTTCCAAGAATGGTTCACAGTCTTCTTCTGTCCGGCCGTCGAGCGATATTGCACTAAGCACAAAATACCAAACAAAGCTCTTCTCGTCCTGGACAATTCGAGCTGTCGTCCGATTAATTTAAACGACATATCCGACAGCATAAGAATCGAATACATACCCGAAGATAATGAATCCCTAGAGCCGATGAATCTCGGAATTATCAATACTTTCAAAGCGAACTATCTCAGAAGAATATTTCAACAGTTGAAGAACACCTTCGATAGATTGGATAAAACGACGATAAAAGACTTCTGGAAGAACTATTGCATCATGGACGCTATAGACAACATAACGGAAGCTTGGGAGAACGTAAACGCGTTGGTTATGAACGGAGCCTGGTCAAATTTATGGCCGGATTGTCTTCAGCGCGTTGCCAATCATTGCCGCCCGGAAGCCGTCGAGCACATCTTGCAAGAAGTTGTAGTAATAGCGCACAGCATCGGCTTTGAAAACATCGGCCAGTCTGATTTGGTGGATTTGCTCGATTCGCACGACGAAGACATTTCAGAAGAAGACCGATTGCTTTTGGAGCAAGAGTTGAAAGCCGCCGAATGGGAAGAAGACGACGAGCCACCGCCGCCCCGCCAATTGAGCATACCGGACATGGCAAAGGCGTTCGCTCTCATAGAAGAAGGCCTGCAGATGTTCGTCGACAACGATCCCAGCCGGGAACGCAGCCTCAGAGCGCTGAGGGGAGTGAACGAAAGAATAAAATGTTACAAGGAACTATACAAAGAAAAGTTGCGACGATCCAAACAAGCGACGGATATCAGCTACCTACACAAAGAACCGTCGCTCGAGGACATCAAACTGGAAAACGATCCATTGAGCGACATGGACACATGATCTTATCAAAAAAGTTATACCATAGGGGAGATATTAAATCTCCCCTAAAAATAGCTCCAATCCACGTCTATAAAACGCCATGATAAAATATTTCATAAACCGGTTACCATTTTTGTAAATATTAATTACAATAAATGTATTTATTATTATTACAAATCCCGTATATTTTTTTTGCAAACATTTTACGCAAGAACAAAAGATGAATGCAAACATCTCCCTGACAATAGTTTAGATTCGATCCATTTATAATATGTTTTTCAAATGGGTTCAAATATTCGCTAAAATAAACTATTTTTTCTATTCAAACACAGATGTCCGAATAGCGAAAATATTTTTTATCAAGTCTGATGCATATTCCGTTACTCGACTTATTCAAATGTTTCGGCCGATAAAAGCTTCGATCGCTACAGAATAAACCTACGTTATACGGAATATCTATTAAATATTCCTGGGGGATTAAATCTCATATATTCAATCGAATTGATTGATATTTACGGCGTATAAATAAAATTAGGAATGTCATATAAATTACAATGAAGATTTATGAAAAGCTTTTCCTTGAGCCTCATATCATCGGGACGCCGCCGCGCATGGAATTCCCCTCCGTAGAAAATGTATCCTCCGCTAAGTCTCTAAACGGGGGGTCTTTTCATAATTGTGTTGGAGGAAACTGTGAAAATTCTAAAATATCGACTTAAAAAATTATTCCAAAGGTGTTTTTATTTTTAGCAAACACTTGTTGATTTTATGCGCATTTCCGGCGCAAAGCGATCGAATCAAAGGCAATATATTATTTTATATTGTTGTCGATTTTTTAAAGCTGTGATATTGTCGAGCAGGCTTTCAAATGTGCATTCTGATGATTCAATTGGATGTTATTGCAAATTACGGCTCGACTAGTGAGTGCCGGTTTGCTCCACTTGTATCCGTCGCAATTAAAGCATATAGAGCACGCAGGCCTTTGAACCTTGCATTTTTTTATAAACGATTCCCGTAGTGCAGTGTAAACATGTAGGGGTGGTTGTTTGCTCTCTGAGTCACTTGCATATGCATATGTCGATAAGCGCATGCAACGCACTCACGCACACATGCATCACTAATTATGCACATTTTATACCAAACATACTGTTTGCCCAGGTGTTTCCCTTTTTTACGACACTTTTTACCGGTCTGCAGATCGATTTTAACATTTTTACCCGCAACGTAACGACGCATGCAATGTCATTCGGCTATACTGCAATATGGTGCATGAGAAATTATTTAACACAAAGACCTTGTTCCGTATTTAAAAAAAAATGCGGCTCAATTTGCGCTTCCAAAATGTTCCCAGGTGACGTCATTGGGCATCTGTACTGTGTTTATATATATTGACCGAAAATAAGTTGGCAGCACTACATTGCAGCGGAACGATTTAAGTTGTCGACACTGCTCCGTCCGATCCGAGTTTGACAGATCGATACGTTTGAATATTTATAGGTTAAAAACGCCATGAATCGAAACGCTGTAATAGCGCATACACATTGTGTCGCTTAGAAACAATAAAAAAAATGCACGGCCTAGGATATGACGGAGCATGAAAGTGCGATTCGAGGTCGGCGTCGAGAAGCCATGACGAAACGTCAAAACTTGTCCTTCGCTTTGGACTGCCGCCGAGACTGCCCTTAACAACTTTTGCATCGACCATAAACAAATCGACACATTTTTTAAAAAAAGTTTTAAAACGTCAAATAAATTACTGTCGCGATACAAAAAAAAACTAGGTTATAGAAAGGAGACTCAACGCTTATTTAATCCCGTAAAAAGATCGTGACAAATTTGTCGCCAGCAGATATCCGAATTTAAGCATTTGTTACTAAACAAACGATCTTACAAATATCATATTAATGCCAAACGTGTCTAGGCGTATGCATTAATAATTTTATGAATACAATGCATTTTCAACATTTAAAAATAAGACAAAGCAGAAAAAAACATATTTTCTGAGACTCAAAGCCCGCTCAATCAGTCTTCTTCGGACAACTTTGTTTTGTTCTGTAAATATGTTCAGCTATGGTGTCCGATCACGAGGCGCTCATTCGTCATATCAGCGATCCGAAAAGCGGACCGATTGGACACACAGATCTTGTAGCCACTTCGTCCTCTTTTTGGGCTTTTTGCGACATTTTCTATGATCTGTACGATCATGTAAGCTCCCTGAAAAGCGAATTTACTTAGATGGCTCGCACCAAATCAAGTCGCGAGCGATATTTATCTATTTTCATACAACGCCAAACAATCGATTGAAACATCATCACGACGCTGTTTTTGTTCCATTGTGAGTAAGCGCGGTACCTATCTTGTGCACAGCTTTCTCATGTACAAATTTTCAGTCAATATAGGATGTACAACATTTTTTGAAAAGTGTTTTGGGAATATCTTAAAATATACATTCTAATAATAATATATCGCATTTATAATAGTTTCATTTAACTATTTTTAATTGGAGGGAGGGTCACAAGTTTGATACTTGCCACGGGCGCTTCAAACCCTCATTGCGGTTCTGCTAGTAATTTAGATAATAACGTTTATTTCATTGTTATAAATGTTTTAAATTTTAAAGGACTCTCATTTCCAATAAAGAACAGTTGTATCAATTTAAAATGAAAAATGGGTCAAAAAAAGATGGCGGAGTAGCCAAAAGGTGTTAATATCCAACTGGTCCGCTTTTCGGACCGCTGATCAGACGCCATTCCCAAACATAACTACAGAACGATTACGAACTCTCATTACAAAACGAAGTTGTCCGAAGAAGACTTTTCGGGTAGGTTGTTTATATTTTTGCAAATATTATTGTCTTTATTTTGTTTAAGTAATAACAAAAAGAGAGGGATAAGACGATAGAGTGGTCAAATAAAATAAAAGACATTTGCAACTCTCGACTAGGTCGGTATTCTGCATTTTGCGCCCCAAGCCCAATTGCGCCCTTGGCGAGCGCCTGCTTTTGTTGCGGCCCTGCTTGATCATTTGCTTGATTCTTGTTTTCTGACACATTCCAGCAGTTAATGTGCATATCTTACAGCTCTTATGTCAATCTGTATATTTACTTTGCTGCTGTACGTTCTTGTCTCCTTTCAGCCTGTTTTAGAAAGAGGACATCGTCGGAAATTCTTCGATAGACGACTGGATAAACTGGTTCGAAATACGATTCGTTGGAAATATCGAAAAAAGTCGAAGCCACTCCCCTTGCTTCGATAGCAAACAGCACTTGTAGAAGTCTGGAGTGGTTAGGACTAACGGAAACAGCTGCGCTCGCGCATCACAAGTGGCCGCAGAACAATATCGCATATCAAATACACACATGGACTTCCTGTCACGTGAGAACTTAGCATATTCGTCATGAACTCGGACATTCTTCTATTTGCTTCGCATTTCAACAGCATCGTTGTTCATCAAGATAGGACTCATATCCTGCGTTGGAGCCCCATTGTAACGTCGATTATTTCACGTGCCGGCATTCGTACCCTTTGTCGGTTTGTACCGTTGAACAATGAGGCCTGATCCACACTATGGTGCCGGTAACGGTTCGATCTCGCTCTCGGTCTCGGTCCGGTCAAATATTCTCATACAAAAAACGGGATTGGAACGATCCGATAGTGTGAATACTCTGATTGTTTCTTGTGTAAGAATATTTGATCGGACCGAGACCGGAGCGAGATCGAACCGTTACCGGCACCATAGTGTGGATCAGGCCTGATTATTTCCAATTCCAGCGTTCGCTTTGCCACAAATCGCCAGAAAAGAGTGGCCCATTCAAAAATTGATATGGAGGTCTGATTAATCCATTTCCGGCCGTGAACTTAAACTAGCAAAATCGATGCTATCGTCTCTGACCTTGGTTATGCAACTACTTGGGTCACTATTTGAGTTTCCAAATGTAACGATTCTAAAATCGTGACCCGTATGGCTCCAATATTATGACGATGCGATTATTTAGCTGTCTTCGAACCACCTGTTGCTCAACATTTCTATCACGACGCGTCTCAAAAACAACACGAATGCTCTATGCTTGGAAAAAATATCTTTTCGGAGGACACTTTCTTGGAATCCTTCGTTTGTTTTGCAACATTTCATGCGTGTACATTCACTTTTGCGTGTGTATGTCGTCGAGGCGCACGTGTATGATAAGATCGGTCAAGGATGTGTGGATGTACATAGAATTTACATGACATCATGTATTGCGAGCCATGGTATGCAAATACTGGTCATTCAGGGTATTCTGTATGAGTATGCATGCTTAGCTTAACACATTTCCGTTTCTGAGTGAGAAAGTCCAACATTAACGGAGCTAACGATATATTAGGCTGTATCATATCAAGTTGCCGAAGTTTAGTCAGTTAGAGCAATGGTTGCAAAGGGGGGTACACCAAACAGTTCACGATCACTTGCGAGACTTCTTTGCAACATTAAATCATTTATTTGTTACAAATAGCATTTAATGGAAGATCTGTGTAAGTGTAACCAGTGACGGAAGAAATAAAGTATTAAATATCAGGGTCGTAACAAGGGGATGGCAAAGCAGGCGCCAGCCACGGGCGTAACTGGACGTGGGGCGCAAAACGTAGAACACCGACCCAGTTGAGAGTTGCACCTGATTTTTATTTTACCTGGTCATTCTAACGGATTCTAACGATCGCGAGGTGCTCATTTGTCATATCAGCGATCCGAGAAGCGGACCGATTGAACACACAAGATCCTTGAATAACAGAATATTTTTGATAATATACAACGAAATATCCTGTACCACATACAAGTTCGATGATTATCGAAGGAAAGTGCTAAACAGAATTGATGAACTCGAAGATGAGCTTTGAAAGGATGACATTTTAGCAATGACTGAGAAAATGAATGCATTTGGAAACGGATTTTTTATAAATGTTTCCATCATTGTGTGATCCTGCTTCTGAAAATGATTTCTGTAACCAATTTACAGATCTTCCCAGCATTAAAACTGGGTTTCAATGGGTCATAAACATAGCCATAACGAAAGTATGAAGCGACTATTCTATACAACGATTCTAGACTAGTTTGCGACCTCATTTGGCGCGAGTCACCCATGTAAGTTAAAAGGGCCGTAACTAAGGGGTGGCAAAGCAGGCGCCTGCCACGGGCGCAATTGGGCTTGGGGCGCAAAACGCAGAATACCGACCGCTCGAGAGTTGCACATGGTTTTTATTTTACTTCACCATTCTACATTTCATGACACAACAACATAAACCCGCAATAAAATAAAGACAATATTTTCGATCGATTGTAAAATTTAAAAAACCTACCCGATCAGTCTTCTTCGGATAGCTTCGTTTTGTAATTCATATATCGTTTTGTTTGCATTTTCGGGTATGGCGTTCGATCGCGAGGCGTTCATTCCTCATGTCAACGGTCCGAAAAATGGACCGGTTGGACCCACAGACCAACACCGTCCTTTTTTAGGGCTTTTTGCGGCATTTTAGGGGATAAATGCGTATCCGGGGCCATTTTGTGAATTTTCTTCACCATTTCTGGGGTGGTTACCTCATTTCGGATCGCTGGCATGACGAATGAGCGACGAATTTCGTGTGAAGATCAAACGATCAAATAAAATAAAATCCATGTGCAACTTTCAATCCGTTCGGTATTCGGTATTTGCGCCCCAAGCTCATTTGCGCCCGTGGCGAGCGCCTGCTTTACCATCCCCTTATTACGGTTTGCTATTTTTTGCGTTAACATAAAATATCTGGATAATTGCTAAATGCAAATGAAGCTCCAGAACACCACCCATGTCGTCATTAAACAAAAAATATATATTTCCTAATGAAATTCATTGAGTTGCGACATCTTACCACATCCTCCTATTCATCCTTTATTAATAGACCAACTAATTTTCCCTATTTAGAATGACATTTAAAAAAATCCAAAAAATATATTTATACACTGTTCTGCTGCAAATTTGCAAAAATGTTGCATACATAAACACTGAACGACGAACACAAACTCATCCCAAATTTGTCCATTTTTATAATACAGACTTTTAAGTATGGGATTATCATTGAATTATGTCCGTATGATGGCTTAAGGATGACCAATAAGGAAGATGTTTATTTGACTTCTTTCTTGCACATCTCCTGTTTGAAGAACCAACCATTCAAGTTTTTCATTTTTGCTCTTCAAAGTCTCTTGTGCTCATCCATCAGATCTTGGACTTTTAAAGTCTTGTATATTCGTTTGTATCTTCTTGTTTGAATGGCCTCAATTTCGCGAAGCTCAACAAACATCATTTGTTTTGTTTGAATTGAAACATGAACCTATTTGCAAATACACTTCGCTCTGTTTCCTATCTCATCTGCATCTTTAGACGTTATAAAGATAATTTGTGCAAACAGCAATTGCGAGCTTTAGTTGTAATCCATAATACTATTCAAGATAAGGGACTGGAAACCCACGTTATAACCATTGGTATTTATTGACCTCCAATATAAGTTGAATTGCTTTGCTAGAAAAAACAAAATGCGCGTGTTATTCTACGTGGTTTACAAGAAGAGATTCAAATTTGAATGTTTGACAGTCTTTTTCTAGTGTTGAAGAAAGACATTCAAGATAAAAATGTTGCTGGCCTTTATTTGTGCCATTTCTTCCTCGTCTTCTGTTGGTTAAGTTGAACATTGGTCGCTATTGAAATGTGTTGCTTTTTAGCATTGTATGGTCCTGTCCAAGCTCACAATTTTTGTATTGGACTTTGCATATCTTGCATAATTCCCGCCAAGTCACAGTCCACTACCTCCATCCGCTACCTTTTGAGTACCTCCGGAGTACTATCGAGTACGTATCATCAGGCAAGTAGCTCTCTGCGCCACATAAACTCCATTATGTAACAGAACATAGCGTGACGGTACATAGTCGCAAATAATCAATACACATATGCACCTACCATGTGTGGGTGGGTGGGTGAACGATCCAATAGCTGTTGCAATATGCAGAATCAGTTGTCCCATGACCTGCTCTGGCCCGCACTGACCAGCAGCTGCAATACGCAGCCTGGACGCACACATGCAATGTCGTGCTGCCATGGATCTAAATTCTTTGAATTGAACCCTTTCACACAGCATGGCAATGGTCCAATGCATCAAGCTTTTGTCCATGACGAAAAGGAACGCTGTATATTTTTTTGAATTCCTGTTTCAACCGATGCTGCATGACACCATACACGATCAATATTCCATCGTGAAGCTTCAATCTCTTTTTTTCAATTGCTATTAAATCTGCAATGCCTACTTATCGATGTAAAACTTAATAAACAATCTGGATAAATCCATATTTCTTAATTTTTTATGATTTTTGCAATAAAAAGAGCTTGTAAAAAAATTTGCGACGGGGTTCTTCCTCCACCCAAAAGGCCACCCACTTGTTTTACCATAGACATATATCTTATACTTGCTTGTAAGATGATCCACCATATTACTATTAATAGTATGAAATAAATCTCTATTTCTGTTGAAATAAAATACGACGAACTCGAGTGAAACTTTATATTGCCATTCCTCGACATAAAAAAGTACAAAAAAGGATTAAAACCACTATAGAACATCGACGACGCAATCAAATGCGTCGTTTTTGCATCAAAATGCAGCCGATCACTCTTCGTGTGCATTCTTGAAGCTATAAAATGCATTATTTAGGAATTATTTTCACACAAACAATTACAAACACAAAGCAAAAGCATGCAAAGAAGAATAGTTTAGCAAGATTCGAAAGCCGTTTTGTAATAAGAGTTCGTAATCGTTCGTAAACATGATTGCGAGGCGCTAATTCGTCATATCAGCGGTCCGAAAAGCGGACCGATTGGATACACAGACCTTATGTCCAAATTTTTCTCTCAACATGCGATGTACAGCATTACGACACCGTTATTTCCCACAAGAAAAACCATATTTCAGCTAGAATCGTTGATAAATCGATAGCGTTTCTTTTATGATACTGTTAAAATTTGATCCGAATGGATGAAAGCCTTAAAACTGAGAAGATAGAGTAAGCACCAGGAAAGCAATAGGAAAAACTGCATTTTCATATGCAATATTAGCGTGAGATTTCAGCCCCATTATCAGAGTATCCACATTGATATCAAGGGACAGAACTTATCCGACACTCGATTTTTTTTCTGTATAATTGGCAGTTTTGTACAAATATTTTCGAGCAGTTCGTATTTAATGCGGCTAAATATTTTAAATTGGCCCGAATACCATTCATCATCAGTCCGACAGTTTCTGGATAGGGCACATCAAAGATCACAAGACGTTAGTTGGACATATCACGAGCGCTCTTTGATGCTCTTCGTACGGCACCCGATCATTAAGTGTTTACCTTAACCCGAAAATAATTGAGTCCTGTCAGTTGATCCTTGTTCCCTTCACAACTATTAAACACATATCCTTTCGAATTAAATCACTGGTGCAGACTGGCAAAAAACATATAATGATACCTCGTGCGCCGCAGAGCTGGAAGGCCACATATTTATCTTAATGAAAACGAAACCTATTTTTTTACATAATAGTGTATAACGATCAAAGTATTTTTTTTTATCGAGGAGAGCAACTATCCTAAATGGATTATAAAACGCGATGCGTGAGCCACCATCTGGGAATACTTTTGGCAAATACATAAAGAAAAAGGGTATTCCCTTCGTGTTGTAAATGTCCTGGGGCCGCGACCCCTGCTTGGTCACATGCGCACTCCAGACTGATTAATGGTCGACATCGCTTTTGGGGAATGCGATGAAACATGCATATGTGCATGCACATTACTTGTAATTAAATTTCGGCCTAGCATTTTTGAACCAGAACCTGATTAAAATTTTCCACGCCTGTAAGTTCGGGGAAATTGATGGATTTCCACCCCAATTTGAAAAAAAAAGACTACGAAACAAATACTGATTCAGCCGATCTGCACTGGGAGGCTACGTTTGTTTAAGGCCATTCAACGTGAGGCAAATTCAATGCTTACACGTGTTTCAACTCGTTTTATATAATATATTCGCACAACAAAAAGAAACCATTGAAATGTCGAAAACGCCATGAAAAAGCACCAGGGAATAAAATCTTAAGAAATCGCAGATCAAAGCCCATGTGACTTATGACGAAAGAAGAAACAACAAATGGGAATGTGCGTGATAAACATCAATAGCCCCTAACAAACAATCAAAGCAGGAGAAGTACAACGTGAGTTGTTTTTCGAAAATTTATAATCGCTTGAAAACAGTATCAAACATGTTTAGGTCCTCTACAATTCAACAGATAGAATCAAATCCATGTCGTATGTATCATACGATTCACCACGTCATACGCTCGATATTGAAGACAGCATATCCATAACATTTTCGTTGGAATTTTGACTTCCTGGAATACATAGAGTTCAGTTCCTTCTTTCTCCACAAGGATATGATGAGCAAGAAGTATTCAGAATTACTTCTACATACGAAATGTTGTGTTACCATCCTCATGCATCTGATCCCTGCCCGCTTTCTTTCTTTTAGAGATTCATTTTTCCGTGGAAAATCGTGGTGCATTCCATTGGCCGCCTGTTTTCGACGCGTTCCATTATAATTTGATCCATTGATTCTACTTCGCGAATATCATAAGCTGAAAGAACTTACATGCATCGAGGAATAAGGAAGGATCAGATTTAATTCGCCAGATTAACCAGTTGCCGGTTGAGTGATGACGCGCAGGAGGCGGGAGTCGGGAGAAGTGGTCGGTTAACCTTGGCTGCGGAAGGACATCCTTCCCGCAGACAAATCTCTCTCGCTCGTGTTGAATAAATTTTGTATTCATTAAAATCCTACACTTTTCATACGTTTCTTAGTCTTCATTTACACGGCGATTTGCGAAATCAATCACAAGAAACAGCCAAACAAATCAAATGCATGCATCTTCATCTTGATCATCCAAAACTCACACATTATATTAAATATGGAACTGATCCAAAAAACTGGATTGGGTCCCAAAAGTATAAAAACATGATCTAAGCATTACACATGAATAATGCATAAGGCGATCTTCGTCATCGCTAATAATTAACATCAAGCGAAGATGGCTTATTATTGGCCAAATACTAAAATTTTCTGATCTTTCTTCAACAGCATTTTGACTTTTATATTCATTTTTTTTGTATACATAACATAACTTTTTTAAATGTTTTTTACATTAAAATGCGTAACAACTTCTTACTTGACATATATTGTGTGAATCAGCATCGAGCTTTCGAAGGAATAAATTATACATCTGTTACATGGGGATGTACGAGCGTCGAACAGAAATAATCTCTTCTCTAGGTGACTCTTTATTCACACGAGAGAGAAAGAGAGATCTGGCTGCGGGAAGGACGTCCTTCCGCAGCCAAGGCTAATCAACCACTCTTGTCGAATCCCGCCTCCTGCGCGTCACCGACCAACCGACAATGGTGCAAGCGCAAGAAGCGATCGGTCGATATTGCAGGTGCAATGTCCCCAAAGCGCCACACAAGATAACGCTGTTAAAATTGTTTGGCGCTGCGTTTGATAAAACCCTTTCCTTTTCCTGAGACGATATAAATTAGGGAGATTTTCCTTTTCACTGTATGAAGATTCCTCAATGTCTTCACTTTCAGTTTCAGGAAATTCAATTTCATTATCGCTTTAACACAGTTCCATTTCGTTGTGTTCATTCACACATTGGATAGAAGATCTCCATGAAATAAGGATTTTTAATCATCATGTAGGTTTTGATTAGTTTTAAATATGTTACCTATATGAATTATGTTTAAGTATAAAATGAAACGTTTGGCGAAACAATCAGCAAAAAATACAAGAAGATCCATTGTTTTCAAGCAAAATTTTGTTTAGCGATGAAGCTCATTTCACAATGGATGGATGCGTTAATAAGCAAAATTATGGAGCCACATTTCATCGAAGATGGTGCTTGAAATCAGGGCCGTAACAAGTACGTGGAAAAGCAGGCGCCCGCCAAGGGCGCAAAATGCAGAATACCGCCCCGATAAAGAGTTGCACATGGTTTTTATTTTACTTGAGCATTCTACTTTACATGAATGAACACTGATTGACTGTCCGTTTTTAAGTTGTCTAATCTCTTTTTTCTACGTTATCTGATTGTAAAAATTAAACAACCCACCCGATATGTCTGAGTTCATAATCGTTCTGTAGATATGTTCAGTGTGCGTCCGATTGAGAGGTGCTCATTCGTTATATCAGCGCTCCGAAAAGCAGACCGATTGAACACACAGATCTTGTGGTCGCTCCGTCTTCTTTTAATAATAAATATGTACCCTGTATGATCTGTTTCATGCCCTTACCACCTGGCGCGGATTAAATATTATAACACCCTTTGCCTGATAGAAGTTATTCGTTCAAATAGAAGTATTTTTTGTGAATTTCTAAAGCTGATGATTGGATGTTAGGCGATGTGGTTGTCTAATTATTGAAATATTTGATGTGTTCAAGCTCCAAATGAGCATTCCTCTCTTAGAAACCCCCACGTAGAATCTGTCCGATGCGTAACAACCCTTCGTCTGAAGACCCACGCGTGCCCCGGGGTCCCGGAGGAGCAATTTTAGCGCAGTGCTCTAAAATTAAAAAAGCATCTGAGATAAATCTATCCGAGATCCCCACAAGTCGAACGGAAAGGCGTATAAATTCTGTAAATTTCGTCATCGGTGCTCTTTGCGCTTTTGGGGTCACTTTTTGCGGCCATCGCAAAAAGAAGTTCGGATGCTCGGGACCTTGAGATCGTTTTGCTGAAGCTCACTTGGTAAATAAAGCATCAGACATGGCTGCGTGATGGTAACTTATTGCGAGGGATTCAAACGAATTGACCTCCAGATCTCAATTGGCAATACAGCTGCTGGTCCATGACAATGTAGATCTTCGTCGCTCTCATTTTTGGATGCGAAACAATGAACGACGCTAAGATCGAAGACCACGAGCAGAATTGCAACAATCAATTGATTGAGAAGAAATCAATTATTATATATATACGTAACGGCGTTTTTGACATTCTTCCTTTTTACTGTGCGTGCTGTACACGTTATTCACGACGACCTGCAATCTTGCAGAGCCGGTTCTGCGTTTCCTGGATACATGGTCTTGTCGCTGTTGTTCTTTATTATACGACCTCTTATTTCTGCTGCGAAAAACCTAAAAGAATGACGGTATTTATTTTTAAGGACCCCGAGCTATCTTCGGATTTTGCGAGGAATTCCTACAGCATATTTAGAATTTCAAAAACGCGAACGTCTTTGAATGCTCGGTTTCGGAATGTTCGAGATCGGTCTTGGACGATAATTGGCAGCATCGATCGTTGCACCCAATATTTTTTGTGATCTAAGCTAATTTAGCAGCATTCTAAAAGGATTCTAATATCCTTTCTTTGCGTTCAGTGTGTTTACCCTGTTTTGAGCATTTATCATTTTAACCCCCACGTGGACCCACAGCGGTGCTTATAAAAAGCAATCTTTTTTGGTAGTTAATGCATAAATTTTTAAACAACTGCGCATTACAAAAAGAAACAATTTAAGACCGAAGTTAAAAAAATAAGCACAAAACCAACCAAATGCAGTTAAACTTCTTATGAAAGACTTTAACCTGTATAGCAGAAAGATCGCCAATTTGCGAGCGAATTCCTGAGATTCAGATAAAGCACTCTTGTACATTTCAGTGAGTGGCCATGAAAAACTAAGAATTTAACTATAAACGCATTGTCATCCAGAAGAAGGACAGCTCAAATCGGTTTTCTTTGTCTTTTCTTACTATAAGCAGTCTTAGCATCATCTAGAAGCTGGCAGTAGTAGGTCGTATTAACCCTAAGTCTGTCATGTAGACAAACAGTCGATAAAATAACTTTTTCCAGTAGTCTAAAGCCCTAAAAGAGAACGGATAATGTTTGTATGTTCAATCGGTCCGCTTTTCGGAGCGCTGATCGCGGTCGGATGCTATACCCGAACATATCCACAGATCGATTACGAGCTTTCATTATAAAACGAAGTTGTCTAAATTTCATCATTCGAAAATCGTCGTGGTTCCAATGTTTAAGCAAAAACGAAGAAAATAGGGATTAGACAACTTAATATATTTTATAAAAACGGACAGAGTCTATCGGTATTGATTCATGTAAGATAGAATGGTCAAGTAAAATAAAAACCATGTGCAACTCTCGATCGGGTCGGTGTTCTGCGTTTTGCGCCCCAAGCCCATTTGCGTCCGTGGCAGGCGCCTGTTTTGCCACCCCTCTGTTACGGCCCTAGTTAATCGATTTCAAGTGTGTTATCGACAGTGTTGACAATGCGACTCAGTGTAGTAAATACATCATAGTAATGGAAAGATTAAATTAAGATTCTAACACATTCCTCAATATTATTTTGACTCAAAAGCCGCGACTTTTGAAACGGCTGTATACCATATTTATTGTCGTATAAAAATGAAATAGGTACGCCATGTGAACCCGATGCTAACAATGCTTGAAGCAATCGCATTGTTATTGTGGAAGCTAAGCACTGGGTTATTATTTCACCAGCTGGGACTTTCGATTTCATTTACGTGTCATAAATCTATCTTTGATGAAGTCACAATAGGGATGATTAATTAATCAATAGACATGTGAAGAAAATGCTAACAGTACTCCGGATTCGATGCTGCGGACCGATCATCTGGTGTCCTTATACAAACTACCGCCATTATAAACAAAAAGAAACAGAAAATGGCGACGCACGCTTCCTGTTGTTCCTTATATTCACATCCTGTTTCTATTTTTTATCACCACTGCCAAATTTTAATCGCTTCCGTGTCGGATCATTTTGCTAAAATTAATTTGCAGAATATCTTCTGGAACTCGCGCTACACAGCTTACAATAACAATTTGATCATTGAAGCCTAAATGATGACCCGTGCAGGTCCTTATGTTTTCACGGCAACTCGCTGCTCCAAATGTATCATAGACTTCACATTTTGATAAGAATCGCCTTCAATCAAATACTCTTAGCTAAATTGATCTCTTTCGATTTGCAAAGAGGGACATTCAAATATGAACCGGAATTTTACTTTTTTAAATAACAGATCGACATGAGCAGCACAGCGCGTGAGAGAATCAGCAGGTTGGAGCTCAAAAGGGCGATATCTACACGCACAAGGCCTAATTGGACCAAAAAAAATTGTGTATGTACAAAATTAAAGTCATACACGGCATCCTGCAGCGAGCATCAATGAGAATAACGTTTGAGCCGTGCGAGATTACGTCAGTGGTATCGGAACAAAAAGGCATAAAACAGGCGCCCATCACGGGCGCAAAACGCAGAATACCGACCCGGTCGAGAGCTGCACATGGTTTTTATTTGAAACCGACACTGATTGATTCTGGACGTTTTTGTTGTCTAATGCCTCTTTTCTTCGTTATCGTTTAAACATTGAGCCGATCTTGTAGCATAAATCCGCAATAAAATAAAGACCCGATCAGTCTTCTTCAGACAGCTTCGTTTCATCATGAGAGTTCATAATCGTTCTGTAGGCATGTTCATGTATGGCATACGATCGCGAGGCGCTCATTCGTCATATCAGCGGTCCGAAAAGTGGACCGATTGAACATACAAACATTATCCGTCCTCTTTTAGGGCTTTGGACTACTGGAAAAGTTATGGCTACGGTATTTTGGTACTCGAAAAGTATGTTATTGATTGTTTGTCTACGTGACAAACTTAGGGTAAATACGACCTACTATTGCCAGCTTCTAACTTAACTATTGATAAAGCGAAAATAAACAGGTTTTTTTCAGCAACTTGACGATTATAATGCAACACTTCATCTGATGAATTTGGTATGCTTTTATCATTTTTTTGAAAGGATAACAAACTTAATCTATGTGTAAAATTTAAATATAAGAAGCAAACTTGCTCCATAAATATGGATGATACATTTTAATAGTTTTGTTGAAAGTCTGCAAATAATAGTAATACACTGTGGTACCAAGATGACAATTGCTAGGAAATGTTGAAGAGATCCCGTTGTACTGGATGCTTTGTTGATGTTGTCCTTTATTTGGAATTTTTGCTGAGCACATAACATCTACCTGTTCTACTTCTTTAGAATTTGTGAAATGGGTCTAATGTATTCTGGTCTCAGGTAGATCATTGCCATACCAAGGTTTGGTTCAGTTTTGTGCGTACATATATATTTCGGCAAAGGTTTTTAATTCGCAATTTATTCGAAATGATCCAGGAACAATGTAAACTACAAACGGTCCGGTGGAATGTTCCCAGTTTGATGAATCGTCCGGTCAGTTTTTTTCATTAGCGGGACGCTGTCGTACAAGCGGCAAGGTTGCATATTTGTGCATTCTGAAAAACAGTGACCATGAAAAGTGGAAAAATGTGGGGAGTAAGAAGGGTAGCTGGTGATGCTCCCGGCTCCTGGCGGCTCCTGGCGGCTCCCGACGGCCGGGACGCTCCCCAGGCGGGACGGGGGAAAAAATACTGCTTCAAAGTTACTGTTATCTTGGTATATCCTCTTCAGGAAACGGCCTCAAAAAGTATCATATTTCCTGCGAACATCATCAACACCTCCTTTCTTCATACTTTCTTGGCCCAGAATTCCCCCTCTGAGCTATTGTTACGTCGTGCCCAGAAAGTATCACAAATGCCAAGATGCGAGCTTCCATCTCTGAATTTATCTTTGCGCTAATACTACACGCGCGCGGAAGTCGCCACCCCATAGAATTATATATTAAAATGTCGAGCAAAAAATCAGCGATTTTTCTATAAAACTTTTGCGGGACAACATCGAGTCTCCGTCGAGAAAGATCGAGTGAAACGTTAGTATCGAAACACCTCTAGCGGCCATTTTATTTGCCATACATTTTGGTGGATCTCCACAATAAAGTATGGGGAAAGGGCCATAGGAGAAACGCGCGGCAAACTCGATACTTGATGAGTCCCTGGGCAACCCTTCGTCTTATCGTGCGTCTCACTCGCACGCGCGCCGCTCCTGGACTATCTCATATATCTTAAGCCGGGCTTTTATCGTCGTCCCGCTCGCACTCGTGCGGCAAGTGCCTCCTTACTCTCTGTCGGTACGGAATGTCAAACTTATTACAATTCGAACCCTTTTATTATTACTAAAACGGATTGTTATTAGTTTTGCATTTTGGTTAGACATATTTTCAGCATTTTTTGTAAGGCATATTAAATATTTTCATTGCAAATTAATCGATTCGATTGACGCGATTTCCATTTCAAAAATTGCTCCCCAATTTACACACCCCAATTTCATGTGAATCGACTAAGACAAATTTCGGCAATTTTCAGAATAATTTAACCAATTAAAATAATCGATAAAAATACGCAAATTTTTCATTTTAAAAATAATGATTAAGAATGCTTCGTCGGTGATTTCATAAGCTCGCGGTAATCCAGCCCCAGTCAAATCCGTCACCCCCTGTAGTCCGACATCCCAATACAAGTATAGTACATATGCACGGTAAATCTTCATCAATGTAAAAAATACGAAAATGTAATTCTGGCGCGCTTAAATCATAATAAATCATTTTGTAAGTTGCCAAATGGATCGTCTCCACCATTGATTGTAAGCCAGGCAAAAGGCAAATTTTCAAGAAAGCTAAACATCCAGAGTGGTTTCTTCAGGAAATAAATAGGTATATGCCTAATTCTGAGTCCATATTGGCCGTAAAATCAAAGTCGTTTTACAAATAGATAACAAAAGAGAAAATTTTGTAGCTAGCAAGGAATATTTTGATGCTTTCCAAATCGGGAACAGTACTCTGCTCTATAGTCCGACAAATTCGATAATCCGACACTGCCTTGCAAAATAGCTTTGCCTTGATCAGTTTTAGCCGTTTATAACATCATTATCGAACATATACTGACGATCGGTGGCGGATTTACTTATAGGCGCAGAATTTTCATCCTTTGATATTACAGTTTCGCTTTTACGCGACATGTAGAAATTGTGGTTGAAATAATATCCTTCAATTGAAAAACTAGGCCGTTCTCTATATAAAATTTAAAACTTGAATTACGCCAAAGGCCTCTCTAGTGCTAAATCCACCACTACTCATAATGATTATATACATGTCAATGAATACGATCTGCATTGGAAACTAATAATTGAATATAACACCATAAAATCACAATCATTTCAATGTAAAATATTCAGTCCTAGACCAAAGCGAACTTAAATACATAAAATCATTGTATGTAAAATAGTACAACACAAAGAATATTTGTTTGGTTTCTCACCGTTGAATTTTCAATAAAAACCAAGTGTTTACCTTGATCGTTCCCATAATGTCCTCTGCATATTTGAATGTCCTTAAATTGTTTTGTTTTTAGCATTATCCACGCTTTTCCTACGATCGTATAAATATGCATTAGTTGATTATGTGAATGCAAATTAATTATCGATCTGCGCCCATAAGGCGATGTCAAATGCTAATTAAATTCACGTTTTCTATTCAAGTTTTACTGCATTCGTAGACATGTATCCGATGAATATGATTATCAATCACAAACGAATATTAACTTGAAAATGAAAATTTTTCAAATTGAAATGTGAATATCGACTTTGCAATGTTGCAACGATTTTATGTATCATAATCTTGCATATTCGCGTTTTGTTTTTAATTATGCATTAAAAGTAACTTTCGCTTTTATTATATTAAATAAATTTATTTCAAATGGGTGCCGTCCCACATTTTAAATATGTCTGTACCGCTCCGGCTATAGAATTCTACCTACTTGTACGTTCTTCTTTTTTCTCTCCAGACTGAATAACGGTATTCATATAAAATGTAACAACCCCATAATTATTTTAAATAAGTTTTATTTAAGTAATTATATTTTGTTACGTTGCTAAATGGCCAATTTTTTTTTTTTGAGACATCACAATGATAGGAAAATTTTCCACGGCTATCATTTTTTATCTTCGATAAAATTCAAATCGTCCCTCGTGTCTTAAAAAATCCATCAGAAAGCTTTAACATAATACAGAATATCAGTTATTGATGCTTTTTATTAGAATACAATACACTAATACTAAGAATATATGGCAGTTTAATAAGAGAGAATGTATCATAGGAAATGTATAAGTAAAAATACATATAAAGGCCGTATATTATACTTTAATATTGATAAAAAATATGTTGATGATCGTCAACTGTATTGCTAAATAATGGATATGAACTATGAATTCATTGCTATGTCAATCTAATATCTTACGTATCGAAAAATCATGATAATCTCTAATGGTAAAAATATTTTTATTGCATCATAAGCTAAATTTCTAATTTTTTTGAATCGATATATCTTTAAAAATACATTTCAAGTCACTCTATTAAGTGTTGAAGCATGTTATAAATTTATATAGGCGTAACTTATTTGTTTTAATACATACAAAATGTATGTTTAAACAACCTTCATGTTACGATGAACCCTTCATCAAAGACACAATGACTCCTGTATGATGTCAAATTATACGTTGTCACATGCCAATGAAGTTAAATATAATTAAACAATCGCTTAACCTAACAAATCTATTTAAATATAAAATGAAAACAATCGTATTGGCTGATCAGTAGCGGATTTAGCATTACATGGCATCAGGGCAGAGAACGGCTATATTTTCAATTGAAGGTTGGTAATAAATATAATAATTAAAGCAATTTGAACGCATGGGATATAACTTTGATATGATGCATCAATCTCTAGTATTCCATCGGATAGAAAGCTTTTTAATTCCGTCACTAAGGAAATAAGGCATCAGCTTCGAAAATCAATTGCATTTATATTGTTCGACCGCAGCGTTGTATTGAAATCGTTACCTGTGCTACGCTAGGAAACGCTACACACAGAGCATCTTCCAGAAGAGGCGAGGTTTCCATAGGAAGATCAGCTTCAGACGACGTGCACCCGAAGGTGCATTGGAAGAGGAAAGACTGGGTTATTCTATATTCAAGGCCGTTGTCACCACAAGTCTAACCTCAGGTTTAAAAGGGATCTGCAACAGATGATTGACTGCAGGAGCTACCCTTTTCCCGTGGTACTCATACTGATTCGGTCATTTATACCCACGGAGACGAGTAGCCGTTCGAGCAGCATAAAACCGTTATCCACTGTATGCTTAGGTTGTTGAAGATAGTGCTGAGCCTTTGACACATTCTCCACCAACTACTGTAATCGGCTGTTCTAAACACCCTTTTATGAGTACGCAGCACAGGGTGATCTGCGTACTCAATTCATGTTAGGCTACCCCGGCTGCGTTTGATGAGCAAACGGACGAGGCTACTGCAGAAGAAAGACAGCTTGAATCGGTTTTATTCGTATTTTGTTACGATAAGCAGTGTTAGCATCATCTATAAGCTGGCAATAGTGAACCGCATTCAATGTCTGTCTGTCATTTAAAAAAACAATCAATAAAATACCTTTCGAGTACCAAAATACAGTAGCCATCACATTTTCTGCAGACTGTTTTTCGACTTTCAGACCTTCAATTAACTTTTGGGCCCAATCAAAACACGTTTCAAATCAAAACACGTTGTAAACGTGAATAGTATTCTGACCTGTAGGTAGTCCCGTGATTAAGCAGTCGGACTAGTAACTCGATCATTTTGACTTAAAATTTACATGTGTATCATTTTTAAAGCATTTCCTATGAAAAACCATGTCAAAGTGGTTGGCATAAAAGGAATTGCTGAAAGCCACTTCAAAAAAATACATAGATGCTATTCCACGATGTCATTTATTAATGTAGGTAGTTCTAATGATATTGTCACCAGATCGCTTACAAATAATGTATATTTTATTGTGGCATGTCAACTCGGACTATTATTGGTAATTAAGATGCTAGAAGGCAATCGAGAAGCGTCATTGTTTGCGAACGTTGCATTTGAAGGCAACGACGGCTTTGTTAGGAGACGATTTAAAATTTAAATGCATCGAATATTACAAAACGATTGAAATGCTAATTGCGAATTAAAAATAAATGAGCGCATTTTAAATAGCGACGCGTCAACGTTTTGCGCGGACACCGTCGACTGTCTAGGAGTCTTTTTTTTCCTGCATGAAGAGCCGCCCGAGGAACGGAAAACAAAAAGACTGGATTTATTTTTTATTATTTTATTTATTCTTTTTATTTTTCTATGCGCATATTATTTTTTGTGCATATCGGTAGGGCACAGTTTAGGCACATCCTCAACATACAGCACGGCCCTGGAACAAGTCGGAGAGGAGACGTCTCCGAGACGACGTACGAATTCTATGAAATATGCCCGAAGATTAAATTCGAATATTTTATATATCGAAAGATCGGACGGGGCGCAAAACGTATCCGTCGTCGGGCAGGCAATGGTCGCGTCGAAAGTTTTTATGGCCCTGCGATTTTTATTCAAATTACCGGCGGCCCTAATTCATGCGACTTTTTGAGCATTACCCGTATTTTTATCGTCGGAGCTTTCATCTAACCTACATTACGAGATAAAATAAATCGTTCGACTCGTAAATTATGTGCGATTCAACGTATCGGGGCCCCGCTTTTCATACTTTGTTGCGAATTTATCCTTCGATTTAAAACGGCGTTCAAATTGCGAAATCAAAACATGTGCAAAAGTAGTTAGATTGCATGTAAAATACAGTTTAATCAGATGCACGTAGAAGTCCCGTTGATTCATGTCTGACACGAAAAGTCACCTTCCCCCCTTTTGACTCACCTTCGAAACATTTCCAATTGACCCATAACACGTTTTTATACATTTCAAATGAATTCCAGATTTATTTCATGTTGACAGCAAATTACAGGTTGACAAATTTAAATAATCATCGCCAGAGGACTGTTGACTGACAATGACTTGCCCTTTTAATTTTGTTCTACCCTTTCAATAAAAAATTAGAAAGAAATACATATCTGAATTAATAACAAACAGGGGCTGTAGCAATACCAGAACTGATCGATCATATACCAGACCTTCCATATACATCAGTACTCAATTAACTCGTTCGTCGCTGCGTCCACCGTATATATTGGATGGGCGTTGATAAAATGTATAGTAGAATGATCGCCTATTTGGGAGCGAATTCCAGTGATTCAGAAGCGCACTCTTGTACTTTGAGCTCGGAGAGAGACAGAGTTCGGTAACTGTGCGTGGGAGACAGAGACGGAGAGCTCCCTGCGTACATCGTACAATTGTATATATTATTAACCCAAATTCGTCGACTAATAATGATATGTGAATGATATAATGAATCGATTTCAATTGTATTGTTTATGTTTACTTGAAGAAATGACCGAATACTGTATGCTATCAACAGTGTTTATTTATTTAACATGTTCGTCGCCGTGTTCACCAGGTTTCCTCTTGACTGAGGATCTTGACTATGACCATTTAGATTTTGATTGTTTCCAAACCTGTCTTCCGCCGTCCGCAGGGCTATAGTGAGAGTTGAGTCATTTGCCTCCTTCACTTGGTCGCTCCATATTCGTGGTGACCGTCCTATTCCTCTCTTCTCTGACACACTGCCCACAATTATTAATCATTTCTTAATTTTCCCCAACCCGGTGAGCAATGTATCCAAAAAACTTTAGTATTCGACACAGACAGGCGGATAAGAGTCTATTTTTGATTTTTAGTTCCGTTAGGATGGACTGGTTGTTTCTTTTGGTAGTCCACGGAATCCTCAACATGCGACGCAAACACCACATTTCGAATGCTTTCTTTTTTGCGCATCGTCCATGTTTCCACTCCGCATAAAAACAAGGAGAATATGAGCGCTTGGACTAGGCGGAGTTTAGTGGTTTTTGAGATTTCGCGGTTCCTCCAGATAGGAGTGAGTCATTTGAGCCCGTCTTATTATTTCTTTACTACAACCTCCATCTTCACAAATTTGTGAGCCAAGGTAAATTAACTTTGTTCGTTTTTGAAGTCCCTGTTTTCTCAATTTTCATTATTTTGGTTTCATCTTGTTTATGAATGACCCACAGTATAAATATAATTGCCTTTCGACATGCTCATCCAGGTGGTTTGCCAGGTGAGTGATGAATGTTCGATAAAGATGACAAGAATGTAAGCAATATATCAACCAACGTCCTCAGTAATTAAGAGCGGCGAGTGACCATTGAAATGCAAAGACCTATCCGGGTCGCAATTATCGTCTAGAATCGAATCCATCTTTGAACGATTCACTGTGCATTCTCATGGAGTTTATCAATAATTCTGCTGAAGCAAATTGGCGAATCTGTATGAGCACTGAATAAGATGGATTTGTACGACCTAGAAGCTATAAATAGCCTTTATTTCATTTAATACAAAACAGGTTCAACGCTTTTTTTCCTTATCGTGCTTATTTCACCTTACAACTTCGAGAGGTCATCATGCAGCTGCCAAGTGCACAAATACTCAAATGACATTATGTGCAATGCTGACGCATCTTCGTCGTCAGAAAATTCAATTGAAAAAAGATTGAGGATGACTGTCGATACTTTTGTTTCAATTATGTACAGCTACGTTATATTGCACTCCATAAATCTGAGTCCTGGCAGCGTGTATTATCTCGAGATTACAGAGGAGATGCATTCTAAGAATTCCCTTTTTCGGCATTTTCTCCTGTCGGAATGTGTCTAATTGCATCGGCCCCATTGTAAAATCCCTAAAACAATATTGCGCCATTGTGGATGATTTTCGGATTTATGACAGTGTCCTTCAATTGGACGTTTCTCTGGGATTTGTGATAATAAGAATTGCTTGAAAAGACTTAATTCCTATACCTATGAATAGCTAGAATAACTGCATTTCTGAAGAAAGAAAAAAACAATTAAATTTCCAATAATATTTTATGTATTTATGGAAACAATGGCGTAAATACTAATTGGCGAGCTTAGGCGATGCCTAAGAACAGAAACTGTCTAATCTGCGTATACAGTACATGTATGTTTTTCAAATTTTTATATTTACCTTTCCCTACCGGTGATGTATTTACTACACATCGACTCTAATAACGGGAATATCAACATGAAATATAATAGATACGGGCTTCAAAATATTTGTATTCCTTCGTAATATAATTATGAATCACATCAAAGTATTATAGTATATAAATATTCATCTGCAGCGACGGAAATAAATAATTTGTCGGGAAATCGGGAATTTTGCGAGTTTTAGTCCGTGTCTCGGCAGATATGAATTTTATCTTTCTTCATTTGCAATCCATGGAAACACATCCATTTTCGTGCCATTGAATTGATTTCCATCGGCTTTTGGATCAGATATGCATATCTGAATGCAAACGATCTTCATTTTGTGAGTATCGATTAGCAAATGATGTCAGACACGGTGTCATATGTATTCATACACACCAAACCAATGTCAAAATCGCCAGGGTTAATAGTTCATTGGCATATAATATTTTTTGCTAAATAACCAAAGTACATGCCGTACTGAATCTTCAACAATTCGCAAACGCGTCCAGAACAAAGTGAAAGGTTGTCACTGATTTCCAAGGTCTGTTGTGCCATTTTCAAACGAACAGCTTCTCTTGCGATAGAATGCGGTGTTCTTCATGATATTTAAAATGTATGCCAACGATCGGAGTGTGTTCCTTCAGCAGAGCCGTGACCGTTTTGTGACGCGGGCGCAGATATTGACTTTGTGAAGTGGTATAAATATAAATTTGTCCCGTGAAACGGGGGTGGCTGATATCGCCCATTATCCTAAATGAATTGCCATTACTTTGGCAATGTTATGGCATTAAAACTTTGCCATCCCGACGTCCTCCCCGGCATCCCTATCCGAGCAGAGCGATTCGGTGCCCCGTCACGGTATCTGTGCTTCCATTTCAATCCTATTGATGGTAATGTTTTTTAGTTTTCCAATTATACAATCTAATTACAAACTACGGTAACAAATGTCACCATCATTTAAGTCCAGTGGAATAATTTGGGATGCTTAATTCTTTTTAGCATTCCAAATCTGTAGTTTTGGGCTTTCAAATGCTCAGATATTCAGTACGCGTTCGCGGAATTTAAAAGCCTATTGATTTTTGCTAAATATTTGGACCATAATCATCATTATTGGTACAATATTTTCGACTGATTGTAAAATATAAAAAACTCACCCGATTATTCTTCTTCGGATAACTTCGTTTTGAAATGAAATTTTGTAATCGTTCTGTAGACGTTGATGTTCAGGTATGGCGTCCGATCGCGAGGTGCTCATTCATCATATCAGCGGTCCGAAAAGTGGACCGATTGAACATACAATGGCGCTTCATGCCCTTGTTACGGCTCTGACAAACAGGGACTGTAGCAATACCAAAACTAATATATGTCTTCTGCAGATTATTCAATAGAAAGGCTCGAAATTTTTTATGTTATAGTGGCCATATCAGCGATCCGAAAAGCGGACCGATTGGACATAAAATATTTTTTAGGTGGTCACGCCAAATGAGATCACGAATAAGTTTAGACCTCCCACGCTTAAAGCGCAAGTGGCACTCGAAGCTGTGCACTTTTGTTGAGCGGGTTAGCATAGTCCCGAATAGTGAGACCAATAAATAGCTCGGATTATGTTTCATCTGGAATAGATGCAAAAATTCGGCCTTATTGCTGTAAAACATCACCAAACACTCGATTGATACATCATCACGACGCTGTTCTTGTTCCATTGTGAGCAAACGCGGCATCCGCCTTGAGCACAGCTTTCTCATGTCCAAATGTTTAGTCAATATGCGATGTACAGCATTTTTTGGAAGGCTTACCGTACCTGCTAGCTCGCACACTTACAGTCGACGTTTTTGTGGATTTCCTTCGCCATATCTGAGGTGGTTACCTCATTTGTACATCAAACTAATTTAGTTGCATGACTGGCAATAAAAATAAATATAGGTTGACTTTCCAAAAATAAAAAGGTAAAAGAGAAAATGGAAATGGGGAAATGGTTGAATGCAAAAGTAGTAATTTCAAAGCAAAGTCAGTCATCAAATGATGATATTGAACTAAAAGCTTCGAAAAATAAGGTCATTTCTGGATATAGTCAATTTTGCATGGGAAATTTCGCCTAATCCAGCCTTCATACTGGACATGAATCCAACATATTAGGTCGTCCCGAAAATAATCCATTATTTTCGCACACACTCGTTTGAGTTCAATGCATGTTCTTTTTGTGTAGTTTGTTATTATTTTTTGTACATAAATCTTATTTTAATATTAAACCAAAAAAGAACAAATTCGATATAATATGCTGGCTTTTCCTGATTAAGGAATCCAATCCCGAGCCAAATCGCTGCAGATGAATACTTATATACTATAATACTTTGATGTGATTCGTAATTATATTACGGAGGAATACACAAATTCTGAAGCCCGTATCTATTATATTTCATGCCGATATTCCCGTTATTAGAGTCGAGGTGTAGTAAATACATCACCGGCAGGGAAAGGTTAATATAACAATCTGAAAAACGTGTACTGTATATATGTATGTGTGAGGTGTAGGATTGCTGTTAGATAAAAATTTCAATCCCGAACTTATCAAGAAATTCAATATCGTATTCTTATTCCATCGCCGATTCTAAATTTGTATGCAGTTACGCTATCCACTGAATTTGCAAAGGCATCGATGGCGTCAACTGTTGGAAGCATTTTCAGATTAGCATAATTCGCCATAGTCTTGCGCCGCATTAGCGGAACGCCGAAAAGCGGGACTTCGACTTATTGTGTCTCGTCCCCGGGAATTCTGTCATCGTCTTATGAAATTCCTTCATCGACGAGCGCTCTTCACAAATTAGCATACGAACATACCGTATTCGCGCAAGTATTTAAGCGAAAATGGAAGTCACTCAAGAGTCCTTGAACGGTTTGAATTATCTACCGTTGGGTGGGTACAAGCCTCCCTCCTCACCCGACGAAGAACGGCACACACGTAATTGAAAACAGGAGTTCAATTAAACGGCGCATTGTGAATTATTACACCTGCCTTTCCCCCACTAATAATATACACTAGGTTTAAAGCCTACTGGTGTTCGGCATCAGGCATTTCCAACTAGCTCCAATTTTTCATCCATTTTCTTATTTAGCAGTCCATTTGTACAGCATCCATGATCATTGCTATACGCTAACAGTAGAATATTCATATTTTAATCTGATCCCATATGTTTGGATTTATCTATCTTGCGCACCCATGTCGATGCTTTGCAAAATGTGGCAAAATTGAGAAGTTGGTATTAATCGAATCCATTGTCTATAATTATTTCCTGAAGGTGGTGTTAGAGGAAATAGCAATTCCAACGGTGTTCAATCGCGCACATACCCTTAATTGATGTATTTCGATTTTCTAGGGTGTGTTGCCAACCTGGTGGTAAAATAACAAGAGCGATTAAGTGTATCCTTGAGAAGCTGCAAATTATAATACAATATTAGATTAAATTTTTTTCGCATATTAATTAATATGATGTTGCATGCATAATCGTAAAAAAACGCAATGCTTCGCTGCGAATAGATTTCTTCTTCCCAAGGCCGTAATAAGGGGGTGGCAAAGCAGGCGCCCGCCAAGGGCGCAACTGGGCTTGGGACGCAAAACGCAGAATACCGACCCGGTCGAGAGTTGCATATGATTTTTATTTTACTTGAATATTCTACTTTACATAAATCAACACTGATTGACTCATCTAATCCCTCATAAGCCCGTAATAAAATAAAGACAACAATATTTTCGACCTATTATAAAATATTAAACACCCGATTAATCTTCTTCGGACAAATTCATTCTGTAGAGTTCGTAATCGTTTTATAGACATGTTCGGATATGGCACCCGATCGCGAGGCACTCATTTGTAATGTTGACGATCCGAAAAATGGACCGGCTGGACGCACAGACCTTTTTGTGCCATTTTCCTGGGACCTATGATCTGTGCGATCACGGAAGCCCCCTCAGAGGTTAACTAACATAGATGGTTCGCGCCAAATGAGATCACGAATGAGTCTAGACTTTCCCCCACCCATAAAAACTGTATATTTATTTATCTTACTAATTTATGCTGCTATCTTAGTGTCCCCATGTTTCTTTGTCTCAGGTGTGAAGGGATATACCCGGATATACCTGTAGCGTGGAAGAATTATCTTCCACGTGTAATGGCGCTGTTAATCTGAGCAAATTTAATTCGCCAGATTAACAGCGTTCCGTGCACCATTGCCGATTGGGTGGTGACGCGCAGGAGGCGGGAGTCGGGAGGAGTCGTCGGTTAGCCTTGGCTGCGAAAGGACGTCCTTTCTGCAGCCAGATCTCTCAATTTCGTGTTGAATAAAAAGTTATCTAGAGAAAGGTCTTTCTGTTCGACGCCCGTCCATCCTCATCCATCGAAAGCGAAAACGGACTCGTGTGCTAACGCGGCTATCCCGAGAAGCACGTGGGAGCGAGGAGCCGCCCGGACATTCTGGCTATGTAGCGCCTCTGCTCCTCTCATGTTTCATCCTCAATTGGTGCAATTGTCATGTCAGCGGTCCGAAAAGCGGACCGGTTGGACACACAGACTTTGTGGTCACTCCGTCCTCTTTTAGGAATTTTTGCGGCATTTTCTATGATCTGCACGATCATAGAAGCTCCTTCAGAGGCGCACTTACATAGGTGACTCGCGCCAAATGAGGTCGCGAACGATATTTATCTATCTTACCAATTTATGCTGCTATCTTAACTAGTTTTTTTAGTTTTAAGTTAGAAAATCGGCGGATCCCCATGTTCCTTTGTCTCAGATGTGAAATGATTGACCCATGTTTCATCCATGGCTATGATTTGATGCAAAAACGACGCTGTTTTTGTTCCATTATGAGCAAAAGCGGCATCCATCTTGCGCACAGCTTTCTCATGTCCAAATTTTCACTCAATATGCAATGTGCAGCATTTTTTAAAAGGCCTGCCACGTCTCCTATCTCGTGCACTTGCAGTCGACGAATATCCAATTTTCATCACTATTCCTGGTGATTACCTCATTTGGTTGACCATTGCGCTATTCGTTTTGGCAGCCCGTACGGCCTCGTTTAAACTCTGCCATCCAACATCTTACTGTTGTAAACGAAAGAGCAGACTTATTTAAAGTAGAATCGGATTTGAAATTAATTAACGATAACCAATTTTTTCCATGTTTACAAATTACTCTGAAAACGTTCACTGTGGATGGCTGCCAAACAAATACCAAACAAAGTAGCATCTTGAAACTTAAGATTTATATGATAGACACTTTCTATCGTAGTATTTTTTTTAAAAACAACAACCGGTTAGTATTATTTAACTTTAAAAAACTCTCATTACGGCTCTGCTTCTTCCAATACCTCCCGCTGTTCTTCAGCATTTCAGACGCTGAAAAATTGGCAAACTATGTAAATATTTCCTTTATCGCATCCCATCTTGCTATTTTCAGGACTGTTTTTAGCTATTCTGATGATGAAACTGAACTCGATTAGTTTCTCAGCTTATGCGTGTTTATAAACACAGGTTAGCTGTAGGGTTCTGCAGCTGCTTTCCTTAAACACATCTCATCAACAAGAACTGCGTTCTTCTAAAATACACACATCCTTGATGCTACACACACTACCATTATTGCTTCGGATTGCAAAATTTTAATAAACAACCTCCGACATCCAATACTGAACTATTTGGCACATGTCGAAACATTATGGCATCAAAAAAAAGATTAGCAAAAACACACAATCTTACATCAACGTTCAAGTTCGTATTACACAATTCCGAAAGAACGGAAAAAAGAGCATTAATCCTGCGAAAACGTAAAAATACAACGAGAATCCGTCTTCTTTTCTTAAAATTTATGGGTTTTACCTCCGGATGAAATTACCTACCCGTTTAATTAAATCACAAATACCAGAGGAGCAGAGCAAAGCTCGCATACAAGGATAGCTTAAGATTGAAGCGAAGTAATTAATTTATAATGCCGAAGCAATTTTTCAGCCATACGAAGACTTGCCGACACAATTTCGATGCGTACAATCGAATTGGACGGACAAACAAAACAATTCATATGCGTGAAAACACGGCTTGAACAAAAAACACAATTGGATGACCGTCGACTGTAAGTGCTCGAGTAAGCAGATATAACCTTTCAAAAAACGCCATACCATTGCATATTGAGTGAAAATTTGGACACTGAGAAAGCTGTGCGCAAGACGACTGCCGCGTTTACTTGCAATGAATCAAAAGCAGCGATCTTTCAATCGAGTGTTTGATGATGTTTCACAGCAATAAGGCTGAGTTTTTGCATCAATTCAGGAAAAAACATGGAGTAAATCACTTTATATCTGAGACACAGAACCATGGAGACCCTAGCTGTTTTTACTGAAACAGTGGCATAACTATTAATTGGGGAGCTTAGGTGATGCCTAGGGGCAGTCTAAATCTATGTATATATATGTTTTTCAAATTATTATATTAACCTTCCCCTATCGGTGATGTATTCACTACACCTCGACTCTAATAATGGGAATATCGATATGAAATATAATAGATACGGGCTTCAGAATTTTTGTATTCCTCCGTAATATAATTAAGAATAATAAGTTTTAATCCGTGTCCCGGCAGATAGGAATTGTATCAGTCACATTGATGGTATAATACCATTGGTATTATACGAAAATGGGGGCTCACGCGGTCATCAATTCGAAGTAGCATTTAAATATGTGATGACGATACCTCCAACGAGTGTGGAGGCTGAGCGTGCATTTTCAGTAGCAAGTAGCATTTTCAATCCCGAAATGCCGGGATCAAAATTTTGGCTCGGAATTGGATTCCCTAGTCTGGACTCATTCGCGACCTCATTTTGCCATTACAAAATATCGCAAAAGGATCTAGCAGAAGACGCGAGTCCAATCGGTCCGCTTTTCGGACTGCTGATATGACGAATGAGCGCTTCGTAATCATACGTCTAAAGAACGATTACGAAATCTCATTACAAAACGATGTTCATTAAGGATTAAGGATTCTGGAGGGAGTTGTGATTCAGCAGTCGGATGGGTTCTTCGAATGAAAGATGTATTTGTTTATATTTATTTTATTAAACATCAAAATAACTTAATAAGTCTCTTCTTAAATTATAACATCAGTTTTGATCCCTTACCGAACACATCCCGCCGTTCATCTCGCGTCTTTCAGAGGATAGAAGATAGGGCGAAGGACGCGGCTCCGAAACGGAAGACGTGTAGGGCGTCGTCTTAGATAATGCCTTCGTTGGGTCTCAACGAACGTATTTTTTTTCAATTAGAAAATAATTGGAAGTCTTCCAACATTGGAATTGCACTACAAGAGAAGTTTCGTACACTCCACCGTCTTTTTAATTTCTTACTACGTTAAATCGTGAAAAAATATATTTTTCTTCTCTCTGCTTCGCGTTGCGCTTCATTAACTACATCCTTACTTCAAATTAATTAATTACATACACGGGGAGGAATATAGTCTACGCTCACTGGAAGAAGACGGGCTCGCTAAATCGGCAGATTTACAGCCCAAATCTTTGATCGTTTCGGCCAACGCATCGACACCACAAATCCAGTATATTCTGCGATGTTCGACAGGCAATTGTAGCGAAAGTGGAATACGAAGAACAGTAAATACGATACGCATTATCGTCCCGATTGGCTATGCGAATAAAAATTGACACAATCAAACATTAGTACTAAATAATAAAATAATAAAGCTAGTTATTTTAAGTAAAAACAAAAATGAAATCTTCGGCAGGAAACCGCTCTCTACGTTTATACATTATCTATTATCTGATCACAATTGATTTGTACGTTCTAAAATTAAAGACATAATCGAACCTCACCGACGCCAACGACGAAGATTAAAAATATGAAACGTAATATAGACAGGATATATCTTTTCGAAGAACAATAAGTAACGCACATCGATGAACAAAAAACACCTCGAACACTAGGCACACGAAACAAAAATGATCGAAACCAAACAATCATACACGGTCGGGTTTTTTTTTCTTGTTGTTTGTTTGTTGTTATTAGCTAGATTACAAATTTAATACATCAGTCCATTTACTCCATTACTTAGTGAACACCTGGAAAATTGATAATTTTACTAGCAACATCAACGAAATATATATGAAACATACATAACACTATACTGTATACAACACACCATCGTCATAAATAAATAATTGAAAATTATATTCTCGCTCCCGGTGCGAAACACCATCGCCCTTTGAGGAGGACGCCCGAACGGAATAGGAACACCTGAGGGACACCGGGGAGGGTAACTTCACACTATCATTTATATAAATACAACATTCAAAACAACGAAACTGACCACAATGCGAGTCTCGTCTCATATAAATAAAGCCAAAACGGAATGACTGGTTGCGCTTCGGATATATTGATTTATTAATTGTCCTATCTTTATAGAAAAAAGTTTTTCTTTAAATATTATATATATATATATATATATATGGAGACGTTCAAACATATCACTTTCTAACACTGAATGCTCATCGACGAGATCCGGCTTCATTGCATCCATTGCATCATGCATCTGCAAAGAAAAACATCTGATTAAAAAAATATACACTTAACCTTTCATTTACTATGGTGTATTTACTACACAATCGAGTTGTAGTAATGGGAAATTTTACAACTAATAAATACGGGCTTTTAGAATGTCATATGGTGTACTAAATACGTAGCATCGTAAGGGAAAGGTTAAATATGATGACAGATAGCGACTAACTGGATTGGAGGATCATAATGTGCGATCCCATTTCCTGCGCTGCTACATGGTCTGTTCCGGGTTACCCCGGACTAACTATACTAAGAGAGTCCTCCACTGATTTTTAGCCCCCCTAGAAACGCTACGCGCACTCCAAAGGAGGCGAGGTTTCTGCAGGAAAACCAGCTTCAGACTAATGCACCTAAGGGTGCGGCGTCTAAAAGGGGGAGCAGCAGACTGCAGGGACTACCTCTTTCCCATGGTACTCGTATCGGTTCAGTCATTCTTAGTACCTAGCCATGGAGACGAGTCGCTGTTCGAACAGCCTAAAACTGCTCTCCCCTGTTTGCCTCGGCTGTTGAGGATAGTGGTGGGCTTTTGACATAGTCTCCACCAACTACTGCAATCGGCTGTTCCACACACTATTTGTTAGAAACGGACGAAGCAAATTAATAGCATAGGAAGTCCAACTGGTTCGGTTTGCAGTCCTAATATTTCATTTACAGCAGAATCGCGATAATCAGGCACCCCCAGTAGTCCGAAATCCCAATACAAGTATAGTACGTATACAAGTCCGACAAATTGGACAATCCGACACTGCCTTGCAAAACGTTTGTCGGATTACCGGGGGCCTGATGTATATCATAAGGAATACCTGAAGGAATGACAAAGGACAAGGAGCAACTGATAGTGGTGTATACTTACGAAGAATCAGGGTTTGGTGTCGCTGGAGTCGAGATCACTGGTGGGCGGCGATGATCGACTGGGTCGGCGTTTGGGTTTGTACTCCGTTATGACGACAGTGACGCTGTTGACGGTGACTTCCCTCGTCTGGGCGCTGGAGCGGTCGATGTCCCGGAGACGGGCGGGTCTGGAGCGACCCCGACCGGCGGCACCGGCGCGCGGGCCCCGCTTCTTCGGTGCGGCGGCCCCCGCCGTGGTGCCGCCGCCTCCGGACGCCGCCCCGCCCGCGCCCCCCGGTCCGCCGGCGCCCGCCGCTCCCCCGGCGCCCGGATACTGCTGGGCCGCCTGCTGGGCCACCAGCGCCTGGTTCAGTCGAGGCTTCCGCGTCGACGTTCCTGTGTGCGATCATCAGCAAAGCGTCAATGCAACAATTACAACTGCCATTTTAAAAGTCGACCAATCAATAGCAACTCGGAACGAAGTCCAAAAAATACTAATGGGGGGATGCGAGAAGAATGTGCGCCGCGAAAGAGGGGTGGATTACTCAGGGAAGAGCATGCAATTAAAATACATTACGAAGGGCAAAATATGAGCATTCCCGTTTACTGCGGATCGATCTCATCAAACTCTTCAGAGATCGAGAATGATACAACGACCCTAGGCTCCGAATGGCAACGTCCATATCGCTTAGTATTTTCAAGCAAAACCGAATCTAAAAAAGGCCATATGTGAAAATCGAACCGAAAATGCAATGTAAAATGGGGTTAACGTCCTCCAGCAACTAGACTGGTTCCGTACCCTCCGATAAAAATTCCATCCTCACCAGCGCTTCCGAAAGTTTAGACTTTATTGAGATTTTGGAGCAAGTGTCAACTCTAAATATAATCATATGGACGCACGCCTTCTCTACTGTCAACAACTTGCTGCAAATTCATCCTGCACAAGACCAGGTGTTGCCAATTCAATCCAGTGCAAGGTCGCACACACCAGCTTCTCATACTCCATATCCTCATCAATTCTAATCATAACAATCCCTCTAACAAAACACATCAATTTCTTTTAACATTCGACATCATACTACTGTGTACTCTCGATTATCCGGTGTATCAAGATTAAAGGAACAAAACTCTTCAAAGGGACGAGGATGATGCTTGTGTCTCAACTACCAAAACAAAACCCGGTTCTCATGCCTAAAATACCTTGGTTCTCAAAACAAACGGATAATGGAGTTTAAGAAAGCTTGTTACACGAAACAGATACACGAGCGTAAGATTGTGAAAAAGGACCCGGGGTGATAAAAGACTGGAAACGCACAAGGAACTCATAAAATGAATCTTATGGTGATTGGTAAAGCAATAAAGAAAACTCCTTCTGATTTTGATGATTTTTTTGCTCAAAGTGGGGAAAAAAATGTAGAAACAAAATGTCGAGCCAGACTCGACATAGGACAGCAAAAAGTTAAAGCTATCGACGAAGATCGCATAGCTCCAGAAATTGAACTATATCATCTTATCCAGAGACGTCCATTCAATAAATAACATGGTATTCATAGTCCAGCGATCAAATAAATTTACAAAACATCGGCAAAGTGTTTAAACAAGAAGTATTACTACCTCACGCATTAACCCTTTGCACTCCCACCCTGTCGCCTCTCAGGGGACCACGTAATTCTAGCATATCAATTGAATGTCCCCTCTGGTGGGACATTAAAATTTATTAGTCATTACGGAGAATCAATTTATTCCAGCACGACTTTTTGAGAAATCGCCACACTGTTAAGTACCTACCACAATACAGAAGGCAATCTACCCGCAAAACATAGAGTAGCCGAGTAGCTGATAGGCAATGTCCTGGTTGGTTAAAGACGAAGAAACTAAAATTCCGTTCTTAGAATACGCAGTGACTGCAGACGATAAATGGGTTGTGTACGACAATAAGCGAGGCAAAAAAACAACCCCTAAATCAGATCTTACCACGAAAAATGTCCCATTGTCTGTTTGGTGGGACATTCATGGTATAATTTATTTTGTACTGCTGAAATCTGAAGAAATCAGAACATGGCACCATCTGATAAGCACTTATTTCGTTCCTTACAGATTTTTTTTTATTAAGGGATAAAAAAGTCGCCCGATAAATGGAGGAAGGTTTTGAATGTCCATGGTGATTATTTTGCAGCATCGTCGTTGTGTATACATTTGTATTAAAAAAAATCTTCATAAAAACGTTCTTTTTCCCGGGTACCCCTAATATTTCTGAGTTCTCCAGCTCAAAGACATGCTGACCAATCTTCAACAATATTGCATTAATTTATTTTGTAATATGTTCATTTTTTTAATTTACAAATCTTATCAGATTACGTTCAGTTGAATTGACATTGTGTTGTTCGGCACTAAAAGGGATACATTTGAAATATGTATTTAGAATTAAGTAAATACGTATATGGGTCTCAAATTTGAAAGAGGACAGGAGGAAGATGCGGGCCGTCGATTGAGAGTTCGGGAGCGTACCGTATGCAGTTCGTCAACCTCGCGTGCAGCATTGCGAATTGAAGCATAGCGCCGTCCCCGTCTTCCCGGTTCGACGGCGAGCGACAGAGCGAGAAGGCGATATATAACTGGACGAATTTTATGCAATTATCTAGAATCTGACAAGAACGTCACCGGTGTCCGCAAGATGCACTCGACAACTGTCAAATATGTCAAATAAACAAACTGTGTTCGTCGTTTGAGCTCGAAGACGCGCGAAGGCGAGCGCCGGCGGGATGAACGTTTTGAGGTTATGAGCTGTCAGATCCGACGATAGATCGCCGTTGCCGACTTCCCGGCGCGACGAATCCGCGGTCGAGCGCCGAAGAGTCGCGGAGGGAACGCGTCGGGACGTCGCGCGACTATGCGGGAGGCGTCGGGAGACGCCGCGACGAGAGGGCGGATCGTCGGGGCTGACCTTTGCGGACGTCGCACATGAGACACTTGAAGGCCTCGGCGGTGTTGCGGAAGGTGCAGACGCTGCAGTCCCAGCTGTTGTCCTCGCCGGGCGCGGCTCGCTTGCCTCGGCGAACGCCATTCTTCTTGTCCATCGCAGCGGCATCGCCGCTCGAGCCGCCGCCGCCGCCGCTGCCGCCACTGCGCGTCGGTAACTATGCGCGCGCCTTTGCCGACGCGCCTCCGGCCCCCAGCGCCGCGCGGCCGCCCCGCTAACTACGTCCGCTCACCGATAACACTGTCGGTAAACAACGCCACAGATAAGCGCCCCACAACAAAACAATGCCACATTCTGAATCTCCGACCGCATTTTCGATTTTCATTTAAGTCCGACAACAACCGCCCACTCGCACATCTACAAATGTCGCACGTTTATTTGAATATTTCACGCGAGATCTTAACGCATCGAATGATGACCCGATCCGTTTCGTAACGAACGACGCGAAAATTCTCAGAAGCATTGACCTAATACCGATAACAATTATATACATTATTATCACATTGAATAAATAATCGGTAAAACAAGCATTAAATTGAAATAGCATTTTATATTGATTAAATTATGTGGAGAGTTCCGAGTGTACCAATATCAGGTTGGCCACCATGCGCATATAAAACAATTATTACTGTCATACAAAAAAATTTAACCAAAACTTCGAACCGTGGTTTTTTTTTTGTTTCGATTCAATTAAAAAAACATACACTCAAACCTCTTTTTGTGCGATTTCGAAGTTATGCGGCTTTTTAAAAGTAATTTTATCTTTTTTTTTAATTTCATAAAGAGGAAGTATCGAGATATTTTGGATAAAATAGGAAAAAAATCATCAACACTAACCGAAATTTGAAAAAAAAATATAATTTGGGAAAAATACATTCCAAAAAATTCCAACTACTTACGGAGTTAATAGCTATTGCGGTGAGGCGGCAACTTGACCAGTCCTACCATAATGACTATCATACATTCACCTCCTCATTCGCTCGATATTGAAGGTAGCATTACCACCGAGTTTTATTTTGAACGCTCACCCAACGGGTATCCTGAGTGAACGTATTGACGAACACTTTCGCGAACGTCTCGATATGGAGTTTGGGGGGTTTGTAAAGACTGAGTAGTTTTCATAATTTTAATTTTAAATAAATAATTAGCCCTAAATACTGCTGTTTTATCTGGATGATTTTCTTCCAAAAATGTTTTGTAACTTTAACCACATTGAAGTATGAGCTCTAATATCTGCTGGCAACAGTTTATTTTTCTTCTTCTCCTCTTCCTCCGCTCCCGAGAGAAGCTCCTTTAGTTGACGGTGCTATTGTTCATGCAACTCCTTCAATTTGTCGACGCTGAGATCCTTGCTATGTTCTTCTTGAGACACCCTGTGAGTTTCAGGCACCCTACCATATCAAAGCTGTTTTTACAAAACTTTCGCAGGGTAAGCTGCGTGCTATCGAAGTAGAGTTATAATTATATATAATTATATAATTTATTGAAGTTAGAGATAACTTGCTGATCTATGTGCTGCAGGATAAGAGTTGTGTTGGGTGGAAGGAAGACAATTTTTATGCAATTAAACACCTCCAAAATATTATCCTGAACTCTCTCAGCGTGGGCAGGAGCTTTATCCATAATTAGCATGACTTTCAGAATAAGATTTGACTTTTAGACAAAATTCAACTCTAAGTATCAACATAATCTTCTCAGGGGTCTCATAGTCTTTCTTTGGAGTCAAGATAGGCTTCAGTTTCGATAATAACTTCCTCATTGGAGCCAAACATCTTTCAGAATAGCAGTAGTCGCTGAGAGTCAGATCTGGAGAAAACAGTGAATGAGAGAGCAATTCAATGTGCAATTCTTGCAATTTTGCCATTATTGAGATCGACTTGTTTTGTTGAAAGAGCACTTTATTTTTCTTCGCTTGGGGTTGTTTTTCTCAGTTTCATTTTCATATCATTCACTTTCATTTTTACGCATTATGAAGAACATCAACAATCCAATATACTGCTGAATTGTTGGAAGCATTCAGCAAGCTACCAGGATGAAAGTGTCAAACAACACTTTTTAATATCCATTTAGACATCATCATCATTGTTAGCTTGACAATCCAGGAGGACCATGACATATATTTTCCATTTCCATATCTTGCACGATTGTTCTCCTATCAAAGTAGCTATACCGTCCTCGATGACACGGTTGTATCATTACATTTTTTGATCTTATTCGCATTAATTCCCCAATTTTTTTCTTAATTGTTTGTGACGAAGAAACTGAAAATGAGCACTTGCTAACTAATTTATTATTATATGGTTCAATTCCCATTACAAATGCTTTATAAATCTTATTGTAAATCTTTTACAGTATTAGCAGTGCCTTTTCCCGAATATTTTTCTTGAATTTCTTGTATTCCTAGAAGTTTCTTTCTCTTATTTTTATATATTTATAAATCTCATTAAAACACATACTTAAGGCAATGAAAAATGAAAACCCACCGCATAAAAATCTTTTATCCCCAGAAAAATCTCCTATGGAGATTGCCTATCTGATAACGAGTGACGCCTTTTAAAGAAAAATATATGAAAAAACAAGTTTATGATTAGCATGTCTTATAAAATTAGCAAAATATTACATTACTTGATTTCTTTGGCAATTGAAGTAATTGATATTCATATAAATTCTGCACATCGACATTCATTTACTGAATGAAACGTATAACGTTACAAATTTCCCATCATAAATTTAAAAAAAGTTCTTCGAAGCTCCATTTCATCGAGTTGAAAGTGCATCCTGAATTAATGCCATAAAAAAGAGCTCTACAAATATGAACGTCCGGGAAAATGATAGCTGAAAAAAGCAGAAAAAGAAGAACTGCGCCCGTGTTTGGATCTGCTAAAATAAAAAGAGGACAGCCACGTTGAATGGACCCGGGTTAATTGTTACGGAGCAACGGATCTTCTCAAACTTTTAACGGGTTTAAATCTCAAATTTAAATCCAATTTAAAAGCGCTGATGATTCAATTGAAGACCGTTGGTCTTGGCATTCTTTTCTTCACAATTAAATGCTTAAAGATCTCTTTATCAACTTAATAAACTGAAAGATGATAGTTGAATGGTTATATAAACTAAAAAATATACAAAAATGGTATGAATGTGATACTTTCCTGTGGATATACATTGAATAAGAGGTTACTTCTTAAACTCTTGCTGAACCAAACTAAATTTATCCTGTTTTTTTGATCTCATGTAGATCAAAACTAACACCATCAATATAATTGAACAGGACCATCCATGCGCATCTATTTTGCTTCAAAATGCTTTAGATTCTGATGCCCTGCAAGGGAGAAGAGTTGGTGAAAGGTAGAAGATGGTGAGGAAAGAGATGTTGGACAAGTGCGAAACTCCGAGAAGAAATACAAGATAGCTGGATCGTTCGAGATATTTGTTATTTGTTTGAGATAGAAGAGGCCTCAGCTGCAAGACTTCTCGATGAAGATCATTTGCAGGATATACCTGGTGAAAAGAAGGGCGAAGATCCCGACCCTTCTATTATTCATTTCCGATGAAATCCCTATCAAAATACATTCGAATTTATTTTAATTTTTAATGTCTTGAAGATAAACTTTGTCAAACAATGGTCGTCTCTCACCATTGAAAGCATTTTAACAACCGCAACAATGATATTAAAAAGACCACATGCCATAAATCCACTTTGGACACTGGAAAATCTACTCTCGTAGTCGACATGGTTTTAATTTTCCTTTTTTTCAGTTTAGTTGCCGATATCCGTCCGGGATGCTAAAAAACGTGAAAAACTTTTGCTCGTCGCAGGGTTTTCACCGCAGATATTGTTCTCGTATTTTAATTTTTCAATTCTGCATGACATGAATAGATAGACCATTAAATTCCATTGATAGATTGAAAATTGCCTATTAATGAAATGATTAGCATATTGAAAGATGAATTTCACCCGAAGCCCTATAAGATCTTACAGTGCAAATTTTCATGGACAAGCGCAAGAATGTAAGGCTTCAGGAAGTACTGAAACATTGCCAATAATATCTTTTCGTATTAGAAGATTAACAATTGCCATTTAACCCGAGTTATCTAAAAATCCACCAATAAGAAGATATACGATTCAAAAGAATAAACAATAAAATATCGTTTGGTTTTAAAACCGGAGTACATACACGCTATGCTCTAATATAAATCCAAGCTTGATAATGAACCAAGTATCTGCTTTCTGTCGTTCAGTTATTTTTGCCTATTAATGTGTTGCGAAAATAAAAGGCCAGGGTTACCGTGTAAACCTGCCAGTTTACTTCAGAAGAAGTAAATTTTGCACAAGAGTGGTGATATTCGGCTAATGACGCCACTCCAGAATATTCAAAGAGGAATAATAAAATTGGTCAACGAAAAGAATAATGCAAATATTTTAATTATCAAAACAAACGCCTACTCTCAAGACAACACGAACGAAAGTCGTCTTATCCGACGATAGCTATTTCAGTTAATATATTGAGAATTTTCGTGTATACCTTTTCGGCACGACTTTGCCATCGATGCACAAGTGTATGATGAGACGCAAGACACCCGTCTCTGTCTCACGATTTCCGGTCCGATAGGGCTAAAGATGTTTGAAAATGGCAACACTTGATCTGGCGACCCCTACATAATGATTCATTCTGATTAATATATCAAAAGCTTGTTTGAATATTTTATACAGTTTCCGACGAATCCCAGCTCGCTTGGGTCTGCTATTATGAATCATGGAAACATAGTTGGAAACAAACTATGTTTTGGTATTGGAAAACAAACATGGTGATCAAAGAAATGTATTTTGAATTGTTTGCTTTGTTATTTCCTATTCACTAACGCGAAGAACTTTGAGGCTTCAGGTTCTTATTTTATCCATGACATTCATAAAATGCTCCATATGATTAAATTTATAAGCAATGTGGGAAGAGTTATTTTTCTGGATCTATCTAGAAAACACATTTGATATTGAATTCTACTAGAAAGGGATTAAAATTGATCTGTTGATCTATAAAATCGAGATGTGTTTGTTAAACAAAGACGTGCTAGTGATAAAAAGCGTTAGGGGAAGTCCTAATGCGTTTATTGGTATAAAAATGATAAGCATTGTCGAGCATCCGTCATACATGTCCATGACCTCCCGATCTTGATCGATATTTATGTTTTATTAATATATTTCACATTATTTCGTTTATTCAATACAATGATGTTTAAATTTCGCATTTATTTATCTTCTTCTTCTTGAAGTGTTCTCTCAAAGAAGTTCTGTCTCAAAAGAAGATATTTTTTTCATTTTTGGTGCAAATCAAGACTTTTCAGAGAGATCAGAAATAGCTAGCATTTAGCTAATGTTTTTACTATTTTTTGGCATACAATTATGAATATTCTATGCCAGTTTTCTTCTGTGCGATAAAAACATTCATTTTCGTACTACAAATTGATCCACTCAATGAAAGAAGCAAGCCTTTCTCGCAAGAAAAATGATAACGTTTTGCACGTTTGATAAAATAATAAAAGTTTATGGGGGAATTTATTTGAGTATAAATCCATTTCTCTTCCTCGAGTGGCTTTATTAAGTTCAGAAGTAGCAAGAAACAAATGGAATCCTCGATAGAATGTCGACATTGGAAAATGCGAAGAAAATGGGGTGTCTGGGCGCAGTTATGACACGGCGAAAATATTTGTGGGAAAAATGAGCAATAAAAAAAATCCTCAGAGCTGTTATTGAGCCCCTAGCTCGGCTTGGGCCGGCGAAGGGGGAACTACTTGTTGCTATCGGCCCGTAGCCCAACGCTCCCTTTGTATTCCATCCATCTCTCCCCGTCTCTCCCATCTCACCCATCTTTCCAGGAATCGGTGTAATCTATTTGCGGGAATGTCGTGTCATTTTTATGCTCCTGATAAAGCCGACGTGTTTTTACTTTTTCAGCCGCTAATCTAAATTCATCATAAGGTGACAAAACTCGTCGGATGAGACTACCTGGTGTAGAGTTTTTTTTTTAGGACAAATAGCATTCGTTTGCAACAGGTTCTTTCAGAGTCGCATGCTTAAATTTCACTTTGGAAATCTGCAACAATCTCGCTTATTGCCAATGAAGTCTTTCAATTGAGAATTGATTGCTACGAAAGAAAAACCATCGCCAAAATGTTCCGACATTTTAATTACAGCACTCATAATCGATGTTCTGGATCGCAAAAACTGCAGCAATGTTTTTCCTTATCGTTGCTAAACACTTGAGTTTCATGGAAGGCTTTTTATCAATATTTTTATTGCTGTTCGAAAACAATTCTTAGGATTTCTATGAAGAAAACAACCATAAATTTAAAACATTAACCAAAGAGCACCATTAAAGCAAAGAGATGCCCAAGTGGCAAGATCTTCAGAATCGCAGGGCTCCGCTCTTTACATCACCTCCGACTAACGACGATCATATCCCTTTGAACGAGAGTACGTCTCTTTCAAATTTCAGCTCTATTCTAATAGCTTCAACGGACTCTCCCCCACCTTTTACGGCGAGAGTCTTAACAACAAATTATGCGGCCAGCTTTATTTGACATTTGAAGCATTTGATCCACGCAACAAACTGTTTAAAGAGCTTGTTTAATCGCTCTAATGTGACGCTTTAAATACTTTATTGTGCAAAAGTTCCCACGGACATATAACCGACGCCAAATTATGTAATTAAATATTTAACGACATTTTATCTTCAGGTAAAATTAAGCGATATACAAATAAAACGAATTCTATGAATTATTCCTTGGGGCTTAATCTCTTGCTGGGAATCTTCAACGACATGATGCCGACTTACTTACTACTTATTGTAGGCATTTTGTAAATATTATACTTGGCTTTGGATACATGATGAATTTAATACAAACCACAAGACAGCAGATTTTTGAGCAAGAAGAATAAATACACCTATTGTCAGGATTCGTGATAATATTGCAATGTTCTGCAAAACTAATCATCAGATATGATTCAGACAATTAAAAAAATGTGCGTGAGATTCTCGCACGGTTAGAACTCTTAGGAAAAGTTAATTTTATGCATTGGTTTTTTTACATTAACGGAAAATGTTTGCTAAAAGATTGCGCTGTGTGTTGTGTAATATATAATAAAATAGGCTTGCTGACCTAGTGATTCTCTATAATGTATGCGACGGACAAGGACACACTACAAACGATTCTGCCTCTCTTTCCGACTAACTGCCGCTTGGAGTTCCCATTTTCGTGACGTTCAAGCCAATTTGCCCTACCGCGCTCATACAAGTTTCAATATAAAATCTAGCAAGAATCTTTCCACTTTGTGCTATAAATATCACCATTATGCAAATTTTATAATAAGTTAACTACATTATTGAGTAAATATCCAATCAGCTTGAAAATTTGATCTCATCCATATTCATTTTCAACACGTTGCTAAAACTTGAAGCTGTCAACCTAATTGACCTTTCGTAGCAGCAGTTTTCCCTCAATATTTTCTTATTTATTTTATAAATATTTTATAGTTGAACTTAAATTTTTGATGATTTTACTTCAAGTAATTCCATTCAATTGTCAAATGCTATTAATTTAACGAGTAAGTCTTTCAAACTCAGGTAGTCATCCCACTAGAACAGAATGAAAACAACTAAAGAAAAAATAAGAAGCGTTCACTCAATTAGAGTTCATTAAAACAATTAAAAGTTCGTTCAGTGATTAAAGAATTATTCAATTATGAAGTTTATCAACTTCCATTGTATCTAATGAATTTATAATATTGTCTACTATGGATATCATTTTTGCTTAAAAAATAAAAGGGGAAATTTAAAAAAATCATGTTTATTGCCGTTATAAAAATTATGGTCGCATAAAAACAAGTTTTGGTCGTCATTTTTCAAAATAATAAATTAATTATTTAATTCAATTAAACAAGAGAAAAATAAATTTAAAATGACTTAATGTATAATTTTTTGTCGTCATTTTATTATCATTTGTTTTTTTGTTTAAGAGGAAGTATTTTTGTCTATGGCAACACTGTTCAATTATTAGAGCTGCATTAAAACGTATTTTGTACAAAATCCAAAGTATTCCCTCTCATTGGAAATGTTCGCGTATTCACGTCGAGAAATATAAGGCTCCTATGGAAATGAGAATTTCAGCATTCCACTCTTTTCACTGAAATGTGAAGAAAATTCAAAAATTCATTCGAAAAATTCAAAATTGGAACGTTCCTGGGGCAGAACTGCCTGGACTTGCCCGCCTTTTTTATCTTTTCTTTTTCTTATAAGCTCAGCGGACAGCCGTCGTCTCTTAAAGTTTCCCTCGCGACGCTAACACTACGAGGCGACGGCGCTGTCGAAACTTATACGTCGAAGAAACGAAGTATGTACCGACTCGCCGCATAAAGTATTTGAATTGTGGAACGTTTGACAGCAACGTTGGAAATCGAAAAATTTATGGGGCGATCAGCTGTAAGCTAGATAAGGAAAGGACTAGTCGAGAGTGGAATTGCAAAAGCACGGCTTTAAAATAAGCTCAATATCGTTACTCCATTTTTCAAGACGACATTAAAATATTTTATCTTTTTTGGATTGCGTGTTATAATTTAATAGACACTAAAATATTCTTAATTCCTTACATATACTGAAGATCGTTTTCTCTTATTCATAATAAATTTCTTATTAAACTCAAATCATTCAAACAAAATTTTAGACAACCAGTATTTTATATGCATTTTTGAAGTGACACTTTTATAGTCGCGATAGAACAAATTGAGCTTAACGTCATTAAACGCTTTCCCTTCTCCGACTCCAGAAGAGATGAAAGAAAGAGTGATTTGTTTCTACTCGCTGGGTCCTAAAAGCCAAAAGCAACAAGCATACGCAGCACGACATTCATCTTTCTTTGACTCCAAGCGGCTGTTGATCAGAATAAAAAGTATAATCGTTCGTAGTGTGTCCGTGTCCGTCGCATATATAACTTTACTATATGTGTACAGCATAAAGCAACCACTTGATCTTATTAATATTGACCTGATATTGAATTCAGGAGACCCGCTGAGTGAGCGTTCGAAATAAAATTCGGAGGTTATGCTACCTTGAATATCGAGCGAATGAAGAGGCAAATGATGGCAGATGAGATGAATGTAACCCCTTCCTGTGAATGGATATTGAAGAGGACCATAGTTCTGCAATGAACTGTTTGTGGCTGCACTATGATGATAATGATGATGACATCAGTAGCAAGTCTACTTTATTATTTATTACACAATACACAGCATAATATTTAAGCTAACAATTTTCTTTAACAAATGGAAAAAAAATTCATAAAATCAACCTTTCAACCAAAGGTATACTTCTTCTTCTTGAGAATACTATCGTTCAGAATGTTCATAAATTAATGGCTGCTATGCAATCTCGTGGTTTAAATTATAATCATCACGTATCCAAAATTAAGTATTTATTTTAATGCAAAATTGATATTTTCACAATTAGTTAGTTATTATTGAATTGTATGGCTTATAAATTTGCTTATATTATATAAACTTATAAATGTTAGTGTTTTATTATGCTATAACTATTAAAATAACGAATTATTTGTATGCAATATGTTAAAAATTAATTACATTTTATTTGAAAACGTTAAGCAAAATACTAATATGCACAAAATAATCAGATAATAATGATCGAAATAATGATTAATCGATATCTTTTCTTTATCATCCGAATGTCAATTATATAAACATTGATGCAGCTAATAGTATTTGGGTCCAAAGTTTATAGATAAGTCAATGTTTCAATGTCTAAAATCTCTCCGCGTATTAGAATGCGTTCGATTAAATTTACAACAATGACGAATACGCAGAGTCAATCACAACAGAAACTTAAAAATAAATAAACTCAAAATAAAATCAATATCAATTTAAAGCAGTGCCGTTTCTTCGCTGCCATAGAGTGAGAGGCAACATGCATTTGAACGGGCATTGAAAAGAGACGGAGGATGCCGTCCCCGTCAGGGGCCAGTGCGTGTCTTCGATGGTATGCGTGAGCAGACGTCGGCGGCAACACTGGCTATGCCTTACTCGTTATATGCGCACATGTATTCATATCGTACGGAGCTTCTCAAATGTTCAATTTGCCATAATGTATTTAAACATTAATGTTTCATGTGATATGTTATCACGATACTATTAACGACTACAATAAAAGTTTTATAAAATGATGTTTTTTGGGATTGAATCAAAATGGGAATCATAGTTACATAATTTAATTCCAGTAAACCGCTTCCGATTCATAAAAGTTCATAAAGATAAGAGGAGGTATTTGAGTAGAAATTGATTAGAGTTAATATATTGTTTTATTAATACATTAGATCATACATTAAAACAGATTTACAATTATACACCAATACCATTATACAAATAATCATTATAATCTATAACTAAGAGTACATTATTCATTTTCACAGTAATTTTCCTCAATGCAGAAGATCATGATCACCTTGAAGAGATCTTCGCAGCAAGAAAGATCAGGCATAGATATGATATGAAAATAGATTAATTAAATAATAACGAGATCTATGAGCGAGATTTGAAATTATCATTATTTTTAGGCGATATGACGAACTTCGAATAAATCAATAGATTATTTGGAATCCAGAAATCAAAACAAACTTGATTTGTGACATTTGATCAGAAATACAGACACATATGATCACTTAAATCCATTAAAATGGGCTAATCCTCCGTCAAATTATACAAGTTATACGACGACGAATTATAAAGCATAGTCATTCATATCCATAATTGAGATTCGATTAGCTTACAAAAGTAGCCGTGTGTGTCTATATTTCTACCCCGTACTCCCTTTTATTTACTTATATGAACATCTATTGATGATTGTAATTATTAGCACCAATTAATTTTTGGCGCATGTTCTGGATAGAACAGCATTACCTCTGCGATATATGAAGTGTGACACTGTTGAAACTTTCAATGACCTAATCTTCAATATTCAATCTCGATACTGGATAACAATGAGCTCAAATTTATCATATTATCTGTTAAGGGATCATCGCTCTTTGATCTACATTTTTCATACGTATTTATCAATGCTGAACAATAATAAAGGTCGGCATAATTATGCTTAACTTCTAGAAGAGCTTTTATCCATTCCATTAAAATAGCCTTCCGATATTACCCCGGGTGAAGTTCTTTAGTTATTTATGGATGAAACAGTGATAAGTCTTTTAGTCACGGAAACGACCACAGAAAAGCATAAAGTGATATCGTAAACTCTCAATACATTTACTAAAAATAATCATAGTAAATCCTCATTTCGTAAATCAAAAAAATCGAAATAAGATAATTGGTGTCACATTATTTCAATTCCCCAAAAGGATAGGAACTCTGAAATATAGTATAACTATGTGGTCTTTCGTGAATGACTATATTTTATGGCTGTACTTAGCGAATATACCTTTATATTTTATTTTAATTCGATTTAATCAATTATTTTAATCAACGTGTACCATCCGGGCTTGATACATAAAATTGGAAAATAACTGTCCACAAATTACTTCTTTATTCTCAAATCATACCTGATAAAGAACATTCTACGACAAATACGAAGATGAAGCCACCACACTGCACGATATAAAATCCGGCATCCTTCCAGGCAGTATACTTGGTCCAGTTCTATACCTTCTATACACAGCCAACATTCCGACAACAGACAACACAACAATTGCCAATTTCGCCAATGATACAAACTCTTCTGATCTTGGAAACGACCCCGCGTCTCAACTACTGCAGCATCATTTCAACAACATACAAAAATGGCTCAAGAAGTAGCGCGTACAGGCTAATGAAAACAAATCTACCCATGTCACTTTCACTAAATAAAAGAAATATGTCCTTCTTTCTCACTAAAAGACTGCGCACTACCATATGCAGATGTAGTAAAATATTTCGATATGCACTTGGACAAACGTTAAACATGGAAAATGCACATCACTAAAAAAAGAAAGCAACTCGAAACTAAAATGAGAATACTATACTGACTGATGGGCCAAAAACCGGTACTGTCCCTAGAAAATAAAACGATTATATACAAAACCATACTAAAACCTATTTGGACGTACAGAATACAGCTCTGGGGTATCGCATCGACCTTCAATATTGACATTCTCCAACGCCTTCAGTCCAAAGTGCTGCGTACTACAGGCAATGCTCCATAGTACGTGACAAACGACATAATACACAATGAACTAAATATATCTTCAGTAAAACAGGAGATTGAAAGCTATAGTCAAAAATATAAACAAAGAGTAAACACACACCCCAACCACATGGTCGAAGAGTTAACCAACTAAGCCTCCGGGGGGCGTAGGCTGAAAAGATATATGGTCCATGACCTAGAGAAAAGATTCAAATTAATGAACTCCTCGTTAATAAATGAAGTCAACAACATAAACGTCAAAGGAAGAACTTAATATCTCTCAGGGGATAGATTGTTTCTATATTTAAAACAATATCATCCGTATCCGTAGAATATATGAAGGATTACAAACGAATGAAAAATAATTGAAAATATAATTTCACTCCAATCTACGCGATCAGTGTTATTGTTTCAGTATGTTATTTTAAAAGGGCATTGAATAATATTCGACTTTTTGAGAAGCAGCGGTTTAAATGTATGCATAATAGCTGTTTATAGTAAGGAGTGCAAAAGATGTATGTGTGAGTGCGTGTGTGCGCACGTGTGTGTGTGTGTGTGTGTCGCAGCCTTAGGTACAGTCAGCCCGCGCGGCTGTCCTGTCAGTGGGACAGCCGTGGGTTGGTACAGTCCATCCGCGCTCTCATCGAGTACACCCCCTCCAGCGTACACTCTGCCCACCGCTTATCAGCGTCCCATTTGTATATTACGTAGAGACTCTTGGCTCGTGCATTATCAACGTTATTGCATATCTTGTTATTCGACGCGTTCGTAAACATACCATACATATTGCTAAAAACAACACAATGACCTCGTTTCTTCCGCAAACGACAAAATGTATTCTTTAATTCGAGGACGCATCACAATCGAATTAATTGCGATTGCAATTGGACCGTCGATTTAAATTGAACCGAAGAGGGTCTGCTCGATCTGTCGGATTAATTTTGAGGTTATGTCACGTAGATCTTCGGAATTGTTTTGAAATTTGCGCTTATTTCGGGTCACGGATCTAAATGCACAAACTGATTTGAATTTATTCGCGCTGTATATGATTTGTATAAGCTGTGAAGTTTTCGAATCGGTTGTTATGATTTTAAATGAAAAAATAAATTCGCAACGGGGGTGACGGTGAAGCGGATCGAAATGTCAAAGACGGAAACGCAGCGTTATTGCCAACCCAAAAAAAATATCGTATGCGACTGTTTAAATAAAAATCATGCGAGCGGGGTGACTTTGCATATCATTTGAATTTATCGATAGCACATTTGTTATCAAAATATATTCGCTCGTGTGCCGATGCGTGAATTAATACATCGCTTCGTTCAGTCGTAGGCTCTAGCTGAAATTTCAAAAGCAACTTGTCAAGTGTCAGGAGTCGGTTCGGAGGGCGCAAAAGAAGGGGGGAACTTCGAGGACAATGCGAACAAGTGAAGGGGAAGGATTTTACCTGTATCGTATAATTACGCATTTCGAAGAAAGGACTGATGGATAGGCGGCTTTCGAATTCAGAAAATGCACTTAAAGTCTCAAATTTCAATCGGCTGTAATAACTCAGTCCGCGTTATTAACAAAATAAAAAATGCATGCAAGTATGAGATTTCATTCTGCACATTGAATGTGTCTCGTTCCTGGGAAAAGGCGACATGTGGTAAACGCACTAAAAATATGCATGGAAGCCATTGAACAATATTACAAAAATATGCAATCGACGCATTAAAAAAGTCGCGACGGCTGGGGACATCTATCGAGTAATTAAAAATTTAAATATTTTGATGTGTTGTGTAATATATAATAAAATAGGTTTGCTACTAGTGTAGTAGCGTCTATACGTCAATATCGCACCTATATCAGCTTCTAGGGAATCCAATTCTGGGATCCCGGACAGTTTTGGGTGCTATATGTTTTTCAAATTTTTATATTAACCTTTCCCTGCCGGTGATGTATTTACTACACATCGACTCTAATAATGGGAATATCGATATAAAATATAATAGATACGGGGTTCAGAGTGTGTGTATTCCTCCGTAATGTAATTACGAATCACATCAGAGTATTATAGTATGTAAATATTCATCTGCAGCGACGGAAATAAATAATTTGTCGGGAAATCGGGAATATTGCGAGTTTTAGTCCGTGTCCCAGCAGAAAGGAATTTTATCAGTCGCATTGATGATGGTTTACGAAAATGGGGGCTCTGGGGGCTGGGGGGGGGGGAATTAGCATTTAAATATGTGTTGACGATACATACAACGAGTGTGGAGGCTGAGCGTACATTTTCAGCAGAAGGTTGCCAATTGCATTCAAAAAAACATCATTGCGCTCAGGTATTTGTAATGAGAGTTCGCAATCGTTCTGTAGACATGTTCGAGTATGGCGTTCGAACGCGAGGCGCTCATTCATCATATCAGCGATCCGAAAAGCGGACCGGTTGAACACACAGATTTTGTGACCACTCCGTCCTCTTTTAGGGCTGTTTGCGGCATTTATGGGAATATTTAATATATTGCATTTATAATAGTAATGTTAGATACTTGCCACGGGCGCTTCATATCATCGTTACGGCTCTGATTCCTTCGCCAAAATCGAAATCTGAAGAGCCTTTCAGCGTCCAAGTTGAATTTAATCCCCGGCACATTGCAGACGTGCATTGTACGCCCCCGATTGTACGGTTTCGTATTTGTATTCATTTATCTCCGTACCGAGAATCCGGACACAAAAGGCATCCTTATCTTTGTGTACACCTTTTTGTATAGAATGCAGCGAGTACCTGTCTTTTTTTGTTGTTGTAAATCTGACAAAATTCCACATGTCGACATTTCTTCCGCGACGTCGAGCTTTTGCTGCATTTTATAGATTCACCATTGGACAAAAGCGACGTATGTGACCGATGGCAAAGAACACTGTTGCCCATATGGCAACAGGTTGCCACCACATTTCGATGGGCTATTTTTAGAGAGTTGCCTAAAATTGGTCACACGAGTGCAATCGCTCGTGGATATCAAAAAAAAATTCGACTACCACTCAGGACGGCCTGTAAAAATCTCTCCGGCCAGTCGCCTAACTGTTATACGATGTGACATAAATATGATAATAATCAAAACCGGTTTTCCGTATTCTTAATGTCGTCCATTGCTGTTTTCCAACTAATGGCAATCCGTATTTATTTACAACGTACGGACCGAAAGAAGAAGAGTTGTAAGTGCGTAGTCATTTATATTTGGGATGTATTTAATGGAATTTTGCCTCGATCGGATGGACCACTTTGCCCGCATCTAGAAATATTGAACCCCTTTGCGAAAATCACGCAAGGGTTCCTCAAGTCCCCTTCGCTGTTTTTCAGCTAGAGGATATATTTTCCCCATAGGCTTCCATTTCAATATACATAATTAATTAAAAATCATTGCATCCCATAGGTTGAAACATTTTTTAATTAAATCACTCATTTGACCCTTTATTTTTCTTTGCCCTTGTGTTCTTTCAACTAAATTTTCGATGCTTTGCGATTCAAACCCTTGCCAAAGCGAAAAGATTCTTATTCATTTCATAGGAAATAATTTAAAATAAGCTTATCATTGAAAGATGTTGGAAGGACTTGTTCTCACGGTCGTTCTTATTCTTAACTGCTATTAAAAATGCCTAAAAACTGACAAAATGAGTTTGAAAATAGTGAAGTCAGTAATTATAACATATATATAGTTTATGGAAGCTATGATATTCTTTGTATAGTTCAGGTAGTCAATAAAACGATAAGAATCAAGTAAGTTTTTCACCTTTTGATATTCCAGAGGCAGAACCAATACACAACAGATAAAAGAAGAAAATTATAGCCGAAGGATTGCACAACGAGCAATTTCGAGATGCATTACTTCAAGCATCATGTAGGACTTCAATCTAGTTCTTGAGAGGAAAGAAGAAACTGGACTCCATCTACTCCATAAAACCAATTCTAATTAAATCTACATGGTAAACTCGAAAGGTTTTCCACAAAACCAGCCATTTTCCATATCGAGATAGTTGACAAAGCGCTCTTCAATAACCTCACTAGAAAACTGGCTGGGTGAGCGTTCATAAATACAAATCGGAAATCATCTTGCCTTCAATATCGAGCGTAAGACGAGGTGAATGCACGATAAAGATGATACAAACGTTTCCTATTCATGTGTATATTAACGAAGATGAGCAACTTCTTCTGGTCTAAACTGGAAGATATGGATAACGACGACATATGCTTCCAACAGGACGGCGTTTCGTTCAACACAGCGCATGCTACGATGAATATTATGCATGAGCGATTTGAGGGCATGACTAGAGGACACGAGGGTAACTTCTTCAGACAAAATATGCCCGAAATAACATTAAACATCGAGTGTTTCATCATTTAGTCTGGGTCTGATTTTGGTAGCCAGGCAATCTGCTGCTGAAAATGCACGCTCAGCCTCCAGACTCGTTAGAGGTATCGTCATTACATATTTAAATGCTAGTTCGAGTTGATGACCGCGTGAGCCTCCATTTTCATATAACACCATCAATGTGGCTCATAAAATTCTCAACAAATTATTTATTTCCATCGCTGCAGATGAATACTTATATATTATAGTATTTTGATGTGATTCGTAATTATATTACGGAGAAATACAAAAAAATTGAAGCCCATATCTATTATATTTCATATCGATATTCCCATTGTTAGAGTCGAGGTGTAATAAATACATCACCGGTAGGGAAAGTTACAAGTTAACAATTTGAAAAGCATTTATGTACTCTATATATGTATACATAGATTAGACAGTTACTGCCCCTAGACATCTATTTGAAGTAATACGTTCAATGGTCAGATCCTTTGATGCGGCCACGAATCATCTTTGATGAAGATTCATAACATATTACATACAAAACCATCAATAACATTGTTAAAACCTTCATATCATTAATAGCATAATTGCCCAGTTAAAAAGAATTTTAATACTGATAAGCAACATCAGGACGTAGATAATACATTAGCTTGATTTCTTTATAATGTGGGTCAGGAAGCTAACGTTCTACGACAGGAAGTACGGTTCTATGACGAGTCAATATCTCCAGTGATGGAACAGTACATTTGTTTCCGAAGCTGAAATTATGTTCACGAAAAACTGAATCCTTATCAAGAACATGTCAAAATGCTGGTCAGAACCCTTGGAACGGTGATGCATCAACCGATCTGAAAACGTATAGAATCGTACATCCACAAAAATATTTCTGAGGAATGTCAAGTCGCCTCGCGAGACAGCCTCCTCGATGGTAGGCTCCATGTAAAAAATATTACCTGGAAGGAAAAAAAAGGTAGGACGCGGGTCTGACAGCTTCTGCATGCGTTCCATGCTCACTACCTGCACCCAACTCTCAGCAGCTTCTTCATTTCATTTTGCCACAATCATAGGCCAACTACAATCATTTTGAACTCAAATATGCACACTTCCGGTACAAATGTACATATATTTTTAGATACACAAGATACAAATAATCTTTTATGGTCACCTTGATCAGTTTTATCTTCTTTTTACTCAAATTAAACCACTTTTGCGGTCATTCTTATACATTAATTTACGTGCATTTTCAGCAAGGAAGTACAGGGATAGGTGGTGCAAAATGAAAGATGTAAATTGACAAATAAAATATTTATTTGTTTTAAATATCCTGCGAGAGTAATGTACGCCCGCTCGGTGAATTTAATAATATTTTCCTACCTATTCATACATTTGTTTCATTGGCCTATCTAAAAAGCTAAAAAGATAATTACAGTTCAATCAATGTACAAGAATGTTTATTTCACATTTACAATGAGACATATTTACAAACGATAGCCTTAGAATTACGTATTTTGTCTTCGAACGATTCGCATCCGCAGCGCGGCGCGATTCATCGTCGGATTTTACATTCGCACATATTTACAAAGCGCAGGCCGTCTCGACTTCGGACACGGAAACGTCGAGAAATCTAAGTTACTTTGAGATCGAAGAGTCGAAATTTCCAGATTCGAATGCGAAACGCCGCGACGATCGACGGGGGACTAGTGAATTTTACAAAGGTTGTTGTGGAGAACATTTTGAGCGCATCGCAACGCTCCCGACGTCGGCGACGAGCCGGAGGACAGGACGCCACGTCGCGCAATCGACGTCGTCAGAACTCTATCTCGTCATCGCGCACTGGGAACTTGCGGATTTCAAACACAATCGACGCACTGCACGTACTCCTCATCGTCAACGGATGGATCCACTCGCATAGGGCGATGGGGATCGAGCCAGATCGAAATACAGAATCACTGCTTAAATATTGTACGATAATAATCTGCAGCCGTTCGTAGCCGACGTCGATTGTCAACGAATGCGCTGAACAGTTCAGAGATGGTGAAAAAAGTTGACCTACTGCATTATCGAAATATTTACACGGAAAGGGAGAAAATCAACGGTTTTTCAATAAAAACGGAATAAAACTAGTAAGGCAACTTTTTCGACCACCGATACGCAATATCACTCGGTACGATTGCAATTTATAAAATCTAATGGAAAAGCCGCGACTCGGCGTCGGCGACGTCCGGTCCGCGTCGTATACGAGACGCGCGAACGACGGCGGGACTGCGCCCCCCGTCTTTCGCATTTTTTTGGTTCGCGATAAAAAATACGCATATAAAACAAAGTTACGGATACGTCAGTTCGGTTAAAAATGACTACTGTACACTCGCGTCGGAGTGCGAGGGCGAGCGCGATCAGCTGAGGTGCCAGAGGCCCAGGTTGAGGAGGGCGAGCGCCGGCAGCTGGGAGAGGCGGCGCAGGCCCGCGGGGGTGACGCGCGGGCAGCCGTAGAGGTCGATGCTGCGGAGGCGCGTGAGGCGCGCGGCCACGTCGGCGAGCCCCTTGTCGGTGACGCGCGCGCACTGGCCGATGTGCAGCGTCTCGAGCGCGTGCAGGGCGCGCGCCACGCGGTCCAGGCCCTCGTCGGAGATGCGGCAGGCGCTGAGCGACAGCGAGCGCAGGCGGAAGAGGCCCTGCGAGATGTGCGCGAGCGCGCGGTCTCCGATCTTGTCGCAGAAGGACACGTCCAGCGAGTGGATGCGCGAGCCTCCCTCGGCCAGGTGGGCCATGCCCGCGTCGGTCACGTTGTCGCAGGCGCGCAGGTTGAGCTCGCGCAGCGCCGGCATCCGCGCCAGGTGCTTGAGGCCCCCGTCCGTGATGGAGACGCAGAAGGAGAGGTTGAGCGACGCGAGCGCCGGCAGGCCGCGGGCCGCGTGGCGCAGCGCCTCGTCCGTGAGGCGCTGGCAGTCCTGCAGGCCGAGGGTCTCCAGCGCGGGCGTGCCCGCGGCGGCGTCGCGGTCCAGGCCGCACAGGTGGCCGATGCCGCGGTCGCTCACGTGCCAGCACGAGCGCAGGTCGAGCCTGCGCAGCTTGCGGAGCCCCCAGGCGACGAGCAGCAGCCCCGTGTCGGTGACGTTGCCGCAGCCGCCGAGCTCGAGCACCTCGAGGTTCTTGAGGTGCTGCGCGATGCGGCCGAGCGAGCCGTCCGTGATCTGCTTGCAGAGCGACAGGTCGAGCGTCCGCAGGCGCGGCAGGTCCGCCGACAGGGCGTGCGCGAGGCTCGCGTCGGTCACGTTGTAGCAGCCGCTCAGGTTGAGCGCCTCCAGCTCGGGCACGCCGAGCACGACGTCGCGCAGCGAGCGCCGCAGCGACAGCACCTGCACGCGCCGGATGCCGCGGCGCGCCAGCGAGGCGAAGAGGCCCGGCGAGGGGCGGCGCAGGTGGAGGCGCGCTTCGACGCCGCGCCACACGGAGCGCGAGTAGGCCGCGTCCCTCCAGGCGCGGCACGTCTGCGCGGCCCTGCCCCGGTCCCTCACGGACAGCCGCGAGAAGATCAGCTCGAGCAGCTCCGGGTAGAGGCGCGAGACGTGAGCGGGGCGCGACCGCGGCGGCGCTCGATGGCGGGGCGGCGCGTCCGTCGGGGCCGGAGTCGGCGCCGCCGGGCCGAGCGGGGGCCTCCAGAGGCGCGGCGCGACCGTCGCCCCGTCGACGTCGCTCCAGCGGCCCGGCGGCTTCTCGTCGTGCCCGCCGTTCCGCCGCGCGCTGTCCGCGGCGGCGGCGCGCGCGCGACTGGCGCGCACTATCGCCTCGTACGCGGATCCCATGACGTCATGGTCCGTCCGGCGCGGGAGACGGCGCCGTTCGAAAAGCGCGGCCGTCCTGCGGGCCGGGGCGCTCGCGCGCGCGCTCAGACGGGGGACCGGCGGCCCGGCGTCGGAGTCCCGGCGAGGGACGGACTCCCCGAGCGCGTCGACATCGCGACTCGGACTCGCGCGAACTCGGTCGACGGCGATCTCGCGCTGGTGCGACCGTCACCTCCGACGGTCCGCGGAGAACTGGCGGCCGGCGTCGAGCGGTCGGCCGATCCGCGCGACCGTACCCCCGGTATCGATCCCCGGAGCCTCGACCCCTTCGCTTCCGCCCGTCGACCGATCAGAATCCTCATCGGGCGACCCGCTACATTTCATCAATCCAAATATATCAACGATCATCAAATCAAATTAAATCAATAGTAGGAAAATCTCTCTTTATTCGTATCGTTTTAATCATTTCATTTCATTCAAGATCATGAAATATGTTTTAAAAATGTGAAAATATAATGATGCAGGTTACGATATAATGATCAAAGATTAAATCGCCAATTCTTGCTTATAATTTCCAAGCGAAGTGGGGAATATATCCACCTCACCAACAAATTCATTATAATAAGAACGTCCGAAGAAGGTATTTTTTGCATAGTTTGTTTTGTAAAAAGTGGTATGAAAAGTGTGCTTTGAACGTGAAAAGATCCGTAATGAAAATATCTTAATTAGCTAACACCTTGACAAATAAATAACAGATCACAAATATTTCTTTGTAAGATATTTTTTTACGATACTTTGGATAAGTATACAAAAAGCTATCAATTTAATAGCATATTATATAAATATAACGTATTTATACAAACTATGTTATACATTTGTATCATTTTCATTTGATTTATTCATTCATTAAAAAGATTTGTGGTATTTTTTAAAATTAATATTATTACTATTTAGATTAAGCTCCAATAACAATAAAAAGATATGAATTTTGATTTGAATATCATAAAACGTCAATTCATATTTTAAACGCTTCAACTTTATACTCGTATATGTAAATATAACAATATGAACAATATTATATTAAATACTAAATCATTCATTATACTTCAGATTTCAAATTTATCTCTTAATGTTGATGGACTTCCAAGAAAACGTTCTCGACTATTTTCATTTGATTTCATAATATCGATACAATATCGCAATATAACACCGTAAAGTGGGCGAGTCCTAGCCGAATATCGGGGCCCAGTTATTTTCGGCACCTCGCATTTCTTTTATACTCGTCTTAATACTCCCCCTCTTTACTCTACTCGCGATCTTTCTGGAAGACAATTTCATTGCCTAGTTGTTATGGAATTTTAAGGTAATTGTCGCTGCTCTTATCACTGAAATGTTATTGTGCCACGCTTCTAGAATGTTCGATCATTCGTATGCTTTTGTAAATAAATAATTACTATAGTTTTTAAGATACGTGGATTATTGAATCGGAATTTGCTTGTAATTTTGACCGTGAGAACGTTTTGGAGTGAGTCATTCAACCGTGTATCATTACGCTCTTGTAAAAATCCTTCCCTTAAAAAGGAAAAGGATACAGGCTTGCACGGTAGCCCCGTCTCTTATGTTGATGATTTTTCAACCAGTTTTCTCTCCACAAGTTTTTGAGATCATGCTTGAATAGTTATTGTGGAGCGTCAATAGAGTCGCATCTAATCGAAAGCGGTAGTTGTCGTCAGTAGAAGCAGGGGAGTTGTATCGTTTTGCCTTCCATGCTCTTGTAAATAGATCCATTTTTAGCAATGAATGCTATGGATAATTTTTATATCGATAAATAATTTCAATACTTAATAGATGAATTAGAATTCGGTGCCTAGCGGGTCAATTAGAGTATTACCGCAAAGTGGGGATGAGAGAATGAGAAAGCCATATCGGGCGAAAACGAAACAAATATACGACGTTAAGTCCGTACCTAATGTGAAAGATCTCAACGACCGCGAACAATAAATTTAAAAAAATATGTATTGGAATTTAAAAGTTAATTGAATAACTATTTAATTAAAAAAGATAATCTTTTATTGTGTTTTAATCGCAATGAATCAAAATGACTAACGCACATTTAGTAATAGAAATAGAAATTCATCGATCAATATTTGAACTTGAAGATTAACTTCAGTGCAAAAATTTATATTGACAAATTGTATTCATATGAACGACACAGTATTGTCAATGGCATGTTCAAAAATTGGTATAATGGGAGTTCCTGGACCATTCAAGTAATCTTAATATATCCATAAGTTGAAGAATGGGAAACCAGCACGATAACGAATATGATACATTAATTAGGAAGAAAATATTTTTCAAATTAATATACTAAATGCAAATTAATAATTATTGATTTTTTTTGTATTTCCGAAGATAAATCTATTTATTAGGATGTCTGAAAAACAAAGATATGTATTTGTATATTAAAATGACTTTCCTCATGGTAACAGGTAACATTTTTTTATTTAAATCCAATCTGCGAATGAATGAACCCAATTTCGAATACAAGTTTACTTTGTGTCTTCTGTATATTTTTAAAGGCCAAAATATGATAATCTCACGATAAATATTTATCAACTTGATATTCAGTATACAGGAGTGCTAAGATAGCATCTTTTGTATTATCTACATATATTAGAACATCGTATATCTTCCCAATTTTGATCATCAGTCGAATTAATTACTGACGTCATATTGCATTCCATCAAATTTATAACGGAATAAACAAAAATGATTATTACTCACGATCAAAAAATGAGATATTCATATAAATCTTCTTCCTAAGATGCCACATCCGTTATCAGACATAAGCGATATTGAATCCAGATTTGCTGATCAACTCAAATGCTGTATCAACACTCGATCAAAAGTGATTGAATGGTTGGAAGATGGATGGTTCAAGTTCACATTAGATCCACGATCGACCGAACGAACGAAATTGTTGCTCTTATTTTCTCTCAACAACCTTTTTTGTTATTGTCATTGCTTTTAAAATATAAGCTTTATACCTGCTTCGGTCAAGTTTCTTTTCAATTTTAGTAGTGTAATAGTCAGAAAAAAGGAAACAATGCAACTGTCTTGTATATTTGTCCATCTATTGACAATTTTTTATGGTATAGATCAGTGGTCCGCGAAAATACTCACAAATTTTGGTTTGATTCCATTCTTGCACAACATTTTTATGTAGGAAGATCTATTTTGATTAATATTTGACCAAGAAATGTTTGTTTATTTTAAAAATTATATTTCAAGAACGATGTAAAGTGTCTAGGTATTACATAAATTTAAGAATCGCTGATGTACTTGAGCGTGTTGTGTGTGGTTTAACAATTTATGAGAATTCATACCATGAAGATAAATTTCGCCCTGTATGACGTGATGTATACAATAATATTTCTAGAAAATCACCCCCAAGAAAACATCTCTTTCAACGGAGAATTACGCCAAAAAATGTCATGTTATTCTCAAAATTAAATTTACCCTTCTATCAATAAAATCAGAGCCGTAACTAGGGTATGAAGCGCCCGTGGCAAGTATTCAACATAATCCCCTCCCCCGCTCGGAAATCCAATTTATTTTTTGAAGTTAACTGATATTATTATAAATGCAATATATTAAATACTATTATAATGTGTGTTTTAAAATAATATACAAAGATAGTCATAAAAATACCCGACCTAACTTATAGATGGCGGTTACTATTGTAAAAAAATACTATAATAGAAAGTATCTAGATGCTATGTTGTTTCCATGATCGTACAGATCATAGAAAGTGTTGTAAAAGCCCTAGAAGAGGACGGAGTGGCCATAAGGTTTTGTATGCTCAATTGGTCCGCTTGTTGGACCGTTGATATGACGAATAAGAGGATTGCAAGTATATATACAAATAGCAGACTAATACCCGTGCGAGGCTGGTTTTCAAGCTAGTAGAACAAGCAAGTGCTGGTAAGCTAGGAGGGTAATAATTTTAATTTTTTAATCCATTTCCATAGAAAATGTATGAGGGTTTCATTCATTGACAGAAGGGTTAAATGAATTTAATATGTGGAATTTTTCAATTATAATCGATTTTTTGCTAAATTTGTTTACTTTACTGATTAATCACAAATGATTCGCATTTTTCTGAGCTAACCTGGAGAAATAAATATTTTTTTTGGTCTTGAAATCATTAGATTTTTATGGAAGTTCAACAAATACAGTAAACCAATAGATGATAGATGTTTTTATCAAATTATCTTAATTATGCAATTGGCCGAATAAATATTGTTTGTTAATAAAGAATAATATTTTATTGGGGAAAAAAAGTCAATCACTTTTGCAGCCGATTAATAATATAAAAAAATATATTTATTCTACCACTCACGGACGTTCGGTTATTGCTATCTCTTTTTTGAGATGAGAGGCAAACAGGCATGTTACCACCCCTCTAGTGAGAGTCACGTGTGCTAGCAAGAATCAAACATCAAGTATGAAGCAGCAGCTAGAAGCCACCTGCCACCTGCCGCCACCCACCGACTGTCAACTATCACCTGTCACCCACGCAGGACGACTCGCTTATTGGCACCAAATATTTACCCATTTGGTAATGCCGCCAAAAAATGCGCGCGAAAAATCTCCCTTGATAATTCAAAAATTTAGATTTCCCCCAAGGGTAGACGAGCATCGTTATAAAGTTGGCAGCATTGCATTTAGGTTCGTAGGGATGCGATGTTTTTTTTTATGGTGTTTTTGCTTCGGTATGTCTGCTTTTATTCGAATTCTCAGAAGGACGTATACCTAGTATCTACAAAAAATCTGGGAAGAAACCTTTCTTCGATTTATCGAATTGTCGAAGGCTCCCAAACTTTCGTCGTACATCAAATAAAATATTGCCTGGATTAAGTGGCGTGCATAACTAAGAGATGCACGCATTTGATACAATCAATGAACGTCACGGTTGAGGAATCAAAGACATCATACTCTCAACAAGGACGACACAACATCAACTTATCAAGAATAAATGGCAATATATAATGCTAAATGCACACGAGCATTTGGGAATCCCAGGTAAATGTTATGCATACCTTCGGAGCTCGATGCTGTTACGGTCTCACAGTTCTGCTGCCGATTTATACTCGCGAGAAAAACTCAACTTTGAGAATATTTTGTACCTGCTTCGACATCTTATAATAAATTGTCATACGCTTTTATGTAAATATTTACATCCACAAACAGCGATTCAAACGAGCCTTTATCTGATATCAAAGATATATGAATAACTGGCATGAGACATTGTGCATAAATATAATCAAAATGCAAAAATGCATTCAATTTAAATTGTACAATAAATATACCAAAACAATAAAATTATTATTGAGACATCTATCGGCGAATAGATAAATAATATTATTTTAATTCGTTTATAAATATTAAAATATTTAAAATTAAATTTATAAAATATTTACACGCTAAAAAATCAATTTAAATATTGCATTAATTTCATTAAATTTAATAAAAATATATATTTATAATTTTTAACGCCATCTATTGGATATATATACAAAAATATTTATTCAATTTCAAAACCTTTTTATTTATTATAATGTGCACGTCGATAATATTTAAAATGTCATTTATAATGATAGTTTTTTAAAAATAACAATAGATGTCATTAGTACCGCAATTTTGAATTTATCATTTATATTATATATTTTTTACAGCATGAACATAATATAAATTATTTATTGTTTGGCGTGTGTGTATATAAATGTCAATTAATAAGCGTCGAGCAAAGGTCAAAATGATTTCATGGTGTACTTTTTAAAAGGACTTCTTTTAGACGATGATTTATTACCGTTGTTCGAGCATCGGCTTGTCTCTTATAAGATATTATCTCGATACATGTTAGTTGCATTAAAACAAATCTATCGATGGTTCTCATCATCAGGAAATGATGCTGGTCATTAATTTCACAAGGAAAAGTCGTCTCGTTCGAGCTAAATGCAGGGAGATAAAGGTTATACGTACAGAGTATCATTACGCCTCGATTAATTTAAGATGAAACAGGGAAGATTGAAGGATGTTTGATATGAGAATTTAGTGCTTTCTTATGTCCATACAAGAATAATTCAATGGAGACATTTTTCTCGATGGTTTAATAGCCTTAAGGCTATCGTGTATGGGTTTATATACATTTTTTTCAACAAGGGATGAAAGCTTAAGTCTTGCATATTCGATCAATTTGATGGTGAACAATTTTGGGTCGTATTTGGAGTTTTTGGGGGGGCATAATTTGTAAAGCCTTGAGAGGAGTAGCCCTAGTGTTAATGCTGATAAATTTACAAGTTGTAGCTAAATTTATTTGTATCGTGAGCAGATTAGTCAGGATCGGACTGAAGCCGCTGCAGCCGGCTGCATTCTCTCACTGCAATTAATTGCGGAATGTAACTGGAGAAAATGCATCCAGTTGTAGCTCTTTAATAAAAATTTGAACGTGCTCGTCATTAAGCGCTCTCGATTAAGCTCGCATTTATTTGCTCGGGTATAATTTATTGCGCCGCGCTTATTTACATTATTTATATAAATAATTGATAAGAATCTCTTGCTTCTCAATGTGATTTTTTCGCGCTGGAAATTCCGCTCCGCGGAAATGAGTATTCTTCCAGGAGTGGTGAAATGCTGGTGGCGTTTTATGCTCCCTCGTATAAATTGCGGAGACAAGAGGCCACTTGTGGATGTGGGAGAGGTGATATAAATCTTCCTTTGAAGTGGATGAAACCCCTGTGCATCACAAATGGTGGCATTACATCACTTCCCCTGAATAGACAAATATAATTTTTAATAGCCTATTAAACCCCTAGGAGTCATTCTAAAGAAAAGCCACAGAAGCTGGCAGAATTTTTCAACCCACAACTTTAAAAAATATATAAATTAACATTATTCAAGCAATATACAGCATAATATGTATCAAAGTTTTATTAAAAATATTTTTTATCATATTTATTATACATCTCATCATATTATATTTATTATACATGCAGCATAACTACAAAAATATTAACATCATTATTTGTGTGCATTATTATATTAAAAAATGATATTGATCGTTGGCAATGTAACCCCAGTTTGTTTTTGACAGCTTTGAACGTTTGCAATTGAAATTATACGTTGGCAATACGCTCGCAGTGCTGCCAACTCATTTTGCGCCGAACGACCTACATCACCATCTCCCCCTAACGCCGTTTATTTTAATCGATAAAAATCGCATTTTTCGACGTCGACGGACGATTTTTTTAGAATTTAAATTGCAAATAAAACTGTGCCGGTTCCGTTCGTCCGTTATCGCGTTCATCAACTCGCTGCACAAGATTAGAACAATTCTTTGTTGCCCCCGAGAAATATCGCGGACGATTTGGGATCCGGAGGGGTGTACGCTGTAAAATATTTGTCATATAAACGACTGCTCTCGGAAACTATTTGCCGCAGAGATGACCCAAAATGTGATTAATGCCGCTTTATAAAATAATTTAAAATACGGCGACGATCGGCGTTGAAACATCGACGGGATTTCGCGACGCTTTTGCGTTTGGTCCCCTTTTTTCACGCTCAGGAGCGTAATGAATTTTTCATGCTTAAAATAAAGATAGGCGATATGTCACCCCAGCCGAATAATTTTGCGCTTAAATGCTACAAATTTATAGCCGTGCAGATTACAACTTGATTTTATTAATACACATCGCATAACAAACTTCGTACAACAAAAATATTTTTACTATGCCTATGTTATTCCCGCAAATTTAACCAATACATTGACAAAGTTTTATTGCAATCGGATGAACGGTATGGCAGCGCATTAAATACGGACAAACAAACATTGTTTTTTATATATTAGATATTATTGATTTGTTTTCTGTTATTTAGTCAATCAAAATCATTTCCATTAGAAATCGCGATTATATAAAATCATGTGGTACAATGTAATATATCCAAGCTGGTGAATGATTGAATAAGATGGACCCAGTGTCCGATTTGAAATATATTGCTTTATAATATGCATTGTGTCCTTTTTTACAATCGCATTAAGGCTTGAAGCCATTGTGCGGCACCCTATGAATATTTTCGTTTCGCCGACAAGTTAAGTATATTCAGTGGACTAGGGTAACTTGCGTGCCGGAAGGGTGAAGGGTTGAATTGAAAGAAATCCCCTGGATCTAAATACGCATTATAGAATTACCCGGGCATACGGTTAAGGATCAAGGATGATAATGATCACATGTTAACAAAGTTGCATTGTGATTCACCCCAAATGATTGCAGTTTTGGTCTTTTTTCCATCGTGTGAAACGCGGTGCGTCTTCAAGAATAGTTACGTGCCGACAAAGATTGGCCAATTTGTCACGGTCTATATGTTTTTTTTAATATACGCTAGATCTGTCTATACATTGTATGCCCGAATGTCAAAATGGTCTATTAGTAAGTGAAATATAGTAATAAATAAGGCTGAAATGTGTTTGGGTGCCATCTTGCTGCGTTCTTCGTCACGGCGTTTGACCAGCGGGTAGGTTTGCTCCTCTTTTGTGTCTCCGGTCGAAACCGCAGCTCTTTGTTATAATTTTATTTAATTGCGTCCTCTTTTTTGTTCCTCCTTCCCATGGATTCCCATGGATGAAAGTTTGGGAAGCGCAGCCGTTTGGCGATATTTTAACGTCGACGAATCCCACAAGTTTAATGTATAACACAACATTTATCATTATTAATGCATCACCAAAAAAAATGGCGTTTGATTAAATGTATGTAGAGGAATTTATCCGCATACCCAAATCAGGCGTGACAAATTCGAAGACCAATATACTTTATTTAAGTCGTTGGGATTTAAAAAGATTACATCGTAAAAGGGGGGGAGACTGAATGTGGAAAGATTGACTCCACTGAGCCAATAATTCATGTGTTAAGACCAAAATCTCCGCTATGTAATATATAGGCAATAGTAAATTGACAATAATCCTGATCCATTGATCTTATGATATGATATTTGTGTGAAGAAGATGTTTTTTTAATTATGGAATCAAACATATATTTTTAATATTTAACACGCTCGTCGCCAATCGTGCATCGGTGTTGTTTCACACAAAACAGTGGCGTAACTATTAATTGGAGAGATTAGGCGACGCCTAGGGGCAGTAACTGTCTAATCTATGTATACATATATACAGTACATATATATCTTACAAATTGTTGTATTAACCTTTCCCTACCGGTGATGTATTTACTACACCTCGACACTAATAATTGGAATATCAATATGAAATATAATAGATACGGGCTTCAGATTTTTTGTATACCTCCCTAATATAATTACGAATCACATTAAACTATTATAGTATTTATCTGCAGCGACGGAAATAAACAAATTGCAAGTTTAGAACAGGACGATCAAAGGGTAAAAATCACAATATTATATTGCATACATAATTAGAGTTTAAACCCCGATTTAAACTCTAATTATGTATGCAAATTATTATTTTTAACCCTGTTTTCAATAATATTAAGGGTCGAATGCATGATTAAATTAAATAATATTATAATATACGAGCGAATCGATATGAGCTTTGATAAATCGGCAGTTTGTCACGAGCGAGATGAAGAATATTTTGGACACGGACAATGGACAATCATTATAATTATTCATTACAATCGAATAAAGGGATCAAAAAGGGTTCAACCCCATAAATATAAATGCTGAATGCTTGCGACGTCATATTGCATTATCGTCGTAAATGGGCTATATCATGACGTTATACGAGGGCCATCCAGAAAGTAAAGTTACTACATTTATGAAGGATCAATTCGTCCTTGCCCTGTCGTAGGTATTAGTATGCAGAGTATACATCAAATACTACAATAATGTATGTTTTAAAATAATATACAAACATTCGCAAAAGCACCCGACCTAATGTATAGACGGCGATTACTGTTTTAAAAAATACTATGGTAGAAAGTATCTAGACGCTACGTTGCTTCCGTGATCGTATATATCATAGAAAATGTCGCAAAAAGCCCTAAAAGAGGACGGAGTGGCCACAAAGTTTGTATATCCAATCGGTCCGCTTTTCGGACCGCTGATGACGCATGAGCGCCGCGAGAATTTACTGTGACTGAACAAAATGGCCGACAAACACGCGACACCAAACAAACTAACCGTTAAGATCCTCCTTACACGCCAGGTGCATTTATAGCGAAACAAAAAAATCCCCCAGCCTTAGGAACCCTTGTAATCTTACTTTATAGATGACCCTCGAACATATAATTGATTAATTTATATTACTTTAACCAATAACATTTAAATTCAATCTTATATGCATGAGCTATGTCTTGATTTACGCGGTTTTAATGCTAAATCAAAATAGTTTGAGAATGTTCGTTGCATTGCGTCGAAATACATTGAAGAAAAATATTGAAATAATTAGTCAATAAAAATTGACATGGGTTTCATTGGTATAGTGATTTATCGCTGACGAGTTCATCTGTTGTTGTACATTGACACCCTGCAGGATACATCAGGATGCGGACTCATGAAACGCATCATTTTGGCAAGGACTCTTAGCCGCATCGAAAAAATCCGAGAATAATGCCCCGGCTCTTCGGCGTTTTAAATAGGATATTAGTGGAGTGTTTTTGTGTGAGAAAAAAAACGGGATCAAAGGAGGAAGAATTCATTTAAAGATGGCAATAGAGAAGGCCGCTTATTGGACACAAAGGAACCTTCGTCCTCGACTACCTGATACCGGTACCATAAACGCTGTCCCGAGGCGAACAGAGCGTCAAAAACCGGGATAAACAGGATTGTAATTAACAAACCAAATAGTAAAGAACGGAATGCTTTCGAGGTAAAAACGAAACAAAAGACACGACGTAGATGAACTTTTTGGCTTCAAATCTAAATAAGATACGGATGAACGTGGATGCAAGTCTTTGAGGATATAAATCAAACGGGAATATATTTCTGGACGGTTTCATCAATAGCCTGCTGATTAAAATGCTTATAAATATATCGTGGGCCATCGAAGCGAACGTGTCAATACTCGCGCGCGCATCCTTTATCTTCCTGTCCCAGCAGCCCAAAATTCATTTCAACAGACCAATATGCGCCAACATGGTGCATCCATGCAATGTTTTTATATGCCTATGTTATTTCAGCAAGTGTAAACAATAAATTGACAAAGTTTCATCGCAATCGGATGAACGGCATGAGAGCGCATTAAATACGGACAAACAAACATTGATTTTTATATATATATATATATATATAATATGATTTGATTACGAGCTCCGTTTTCGAGACATGAAGCAGCTTATTCTAAATTTGGTACGTTTTAATACGTTGGCCTAGCTCGAATGACCGTCGGCGCGTTGAATGCTAATGTGTATCATAGACATGTCAATTGTTTCGGTCTGATGACACATACCCTGTGCCATGATATTCATTGGCAATTAGTGGCATTTTTGTGCATTGTTAATGATAATTTAAAAATGAATATAATTGCAGACATTCCATGATGATTATCCCCATTGCAGTTGGTTGTGTTAACACCATGGGCCTTGCACCATGCAAGGTTTTTACAATGAACTAATTGCTGCAGAAGGGTGAGTATATTTTTGCCTCAGCCCCTCCCCCCTACTCGCCGCGGACGCCGCTGAACAAAAAACGTTCGGCTAATTTCACCGGTGCGTTTGGTTGCACCGCGCCTTGTATGCGAGCTCCAGGGGCGTCCGCGCATTCTTCATTATATTCGATTATTTTGCGGTTTTTTTTTGGCCGCATGTACGAACGTAGCCATGCCTTCGGATACATTGTAGCGCTTCTACGAAGCACATTTCAAACGCACAATACGGAGGTCTTCGAGTACCGTTTTACGACATTCGTCATGGCGAAGTTAGATTAGAATATTGCGCTCTCGAGCTTCCAAGAAATGCTCTTACGCTCTAAGTCAGCTGCATCTCTTTGATTGAAGAAATTTTTCCAAACAACGAAGCAAACATTCGAGGAAACAATATCAAACAAGAATAGGCTCTAAACAGTACAAGGATTCGAGTTCCATCTTATCTAACCAAAGCGAAATCAAGAAGGGTATATACTTTGTCCTTTGCAATTTGATAATGGATAGACTTTCTCTATTGAATATTATCGATTAATTCAAAGCATTAAATTGTTATTGCTTTGATTATCATTTCTGTTAAATGTCTTACAACGCAAATTCCGCATAATAAACAATAGTTGTTTTAATTTAAAAACCTTCAATGATGTACATACAATAATTCTTCAAGGTTTCATCGCAATTGGATAAATGGTATAGGAGCGTATACGATACAAACAAACGACAAACTTTCAATTTTACAAATATAGCTCAAATTTGTCGGTCGCTTCATGGCGGATGCCCCAAGGGCCGCATTTTCAAGCATTCCAAGCGCCGATTTATTGCGGAAAAATGTAAATTTACGTGTTTTAAGAAGATAAATACGAATCAATTGGATGGCGTTTAGGTTGTTATGAGGCAGGTCTGAGCATGATCCGGTGCATTTAGCGTTTATTTGCATGGATTGGCAATTTCGGTAGACCGCACGTCTCATTGCTTAGAATATTATGTGTCCCTTGCTTGGTTTTAGGTCAACAATTTTTTTAAAGCCGACCGTTATTAGTCTCGGGGCCCTGTCTCCATTGTGCTCCATCCATCTGTTATTATTCTCCTTATCTTGCTGTTACTCGGCCGTCAAATTACGGTCAATTTTTTTCGACGCTGCTTTCATGGCACAATGCCGTCGAGTGGACAAGAGCGTCTTCTGAAGATGCGAATGTTGCAATTTTGTGCTGTTGAAAATCGGTGAAAGGAGCGCTCCGTGGCGAACCGAGGTGCTCCTCGGCGTGGCGAATTAGATTTCTAGGAATCCGCCTTTGATGGAAGTCCTCTTTCATTGTCGGGAATCTGCGATAATATCGTTTTGGGCTCGCCCTACCCAAGTGCAGATCCCCAACACCTCCGCCATCACTGCAAAACCTTTGAGAAAAAGTTGGGTCCGCCAGCTTTATTGGTGCACCGCCAACATCCCATCCACTCAACACTTTACCTCAGTTGTCTGTCGGCTTCCGACCCTGGCGGTTGCTCTTATCCTTCGGGCTGGTCCGGTGCAGGTTCTTAGGACTAATTCCTCGATTTTTGTTCGTGACCGCGAAATTATCATCAATTCGCACCGGAGCACTTTTTGTTGCTATTATACACCCGACGCGTTGCGATTTCGTGCCCGAAAAAAATTGTGTTGTTGTGAAGGTGTAAAGCGAGCTTTAAAAAAAGTGAAAAGTATAATTAATTCTAAATTAGTCACACATATTTGCGATTGTTGTCCAAATGCACGCCAACACATGATCGAAATACGTTCAAATTTTGATGAAAGACCACATCGACTTTAATGGTATTTATAACCACATATCTAATTTTATTCGACAAACCACATTTAAAAAAATAATACATAAATCTGTATACACAACGGGGATGATCTATAGATCTAAAATGCGTGTTATATGATTTTTTTTTTGAACTGACAACCCAAAATATCAATTAAAACAAAGCATTCGATATGCACGATTGGCATTGCGATCGCGCAAAACGAAGGTCATTTTGATTCATTTTCGTCGGGCGATTTCGGCTCAATTTATGATTTTTTTTGTTGTTGATAATCTTGTATATAAACATTAATGTTTGTTTGTTTGTATTTAATGCGTTGCCATACCGTTCATCCGATTGCGATAAAACTTTGCCAACTTATTGTTTAAAGTTGCTGGAATAACATAGGAATAGTAAAAAAAATGTCATTGTAACGCATGCCGGGTATTATAATAATTTTGCATTTCGGTAGAAGTGCGTCCGAGTAAAAATGTGTTAAATTTGCATGCTTGATTGCTGTAATGGAAAGCGTTGTGTAATAATTTATTCGATTTAATTTAAGCAAGAAAATGAGATAAGATTCGTTTCGTCATTTTGAACCTCGGAGTGGTAAAGTGATGTTTTGAAGAATTTCTCGGTTCGAGATCTACGCATTGTTTTGATTAAAAAAATGATCAATTAGGTTGAAATGTAGCCTCTTTGATGTTTGAAGATAAACCCAAGTACCAGTCAAACACCAGAAGAAGGCAGACAAGTAATGAGAAACGCAGGATGACCCTTGAAGCATGAGGTTGCTTGAGAAAGTCTCTTACGGAGTCTATTTAACAGCCTGACTGTTAATATTTAACGAGAACGTCTAATGGCAAACTCATTTTGAAATTTACAATTTACAAAGTCCCACAGCGCCAAAACCCATCGGATTTTCCCAACACCATGGCGGATTTATGGCGATCCTAAGCCCCCGTAATTAAAATATCGCCAGACCTATTTAGTTGTAAAAATAAACACGTTTCCTAATCCGAGCTTAATGAATCGTTGAAAAAAATCGTATTTTCAACAAACCAGAGCCATTATTCCATCTTATAAATATGTATGAAAAATTATCATTAAAGCGAGTAATTTATTTTTTAAGCAATGCCCCGTATGATTGATCCATTTTAGTGTTTTCTGACACCTTTATGATGATTCTATAATGAACGAAACCGGTCCAGCCGATGAAAATATAAATTCTTCACAGTGCTTAAAGCGGCATTTACATAATTTTTATTATAAACGCCGCAATAAAGCTCGAAAATGATTTTTTTTCTTCGCGATTTGATTTAATACGCGGCTTTGATTTAAATAATCAGGCGAAAATCCGCGGCCAAATTGCCTCCGGACGATCATATTGCACAATATCAATCGATAAATTAAGATAAACGTCCATCAACGAATGCATCGGCTTTCTAAAGCGTCAATTATGCAGATTATCATAATGTAAAAAGTGGATAAAACCATCGAGAATGTATTTACGCTCGCATAACAAAATGCGTACACAAAAAATATTTTTAATAGACCTATGTTATTGCCACAAATATAAACAATAAGTTAACAAAGTTTTATTGTAATCGGATGAACGGTATGGCAGCGCATTAAATACGAACAAACAAACATTGATCTTTATATATCAGATGATCGTTCGTCGCGGTGGAATACACAAGGATTTGAATTTGCAAATCCTGTATGTATAAACATCGACAAAATGCTCACACATAGACGAATGCCCATTAAAGTCCATCCATTTGCGAATGTTGCGTTTGAAGCGATGCTAAATGGAACTCATCAAGATTCGGATGTTACGGCACAAGTTATGTTAGCCAAAGTGCTTTTTTTTAATAACGAATGTCTCTGTGTAATATACGAGACTAAATATTTATCCCGGATACTTTTTATTCGGGCGGCCAAAATTGTAAACGCTTAAATGCAAACCGAATCATCCAAACGACACTTTATAAACATGATGTGCAGATGGATGATTCGTCCGTGCGTTTGTATGGTGCGGTCCAAACGCTTTTGTATGTCGAGATTGGTCCCAAATTGCGCCAATGTATTTTGGGTGCATTCAGGGAAGCTCTAATGTCGTGGTTATATTATCTTTTTAAACGCACAGATCCATTGTCAAAAGGCGGCCAAAATGCTTGTATTTCATTGTGTACGTCTCGCATAACAAACTGCGTAAACAAACAATATTTTTACTATGTCTATGTTATTTCCGCAAGTGTAAATAATACGTTAACAAAGTTTTATTGCAATCGGATAAACGGTATGGCAGCGCATTAAATACGAACAAACAAACATTGATTTTTATACATTAAACTATGTTTATATTACTTGCGCAATCCTTAGCAATAAGTGGACGAAGTTTTACTGCAATCTAATGAACGGTATGGCAGCGCATTACATACAAACAAATATAGACTATTTTTTTATATATTAGATTTGTCATAAACCTCTGCCGCTGACTGTTTTGGATTCTAGAGTACAATGACACATCCACGTCCCATCACCCGTCACGATAGAGTCCAGAAAAGTGTCCCTCTCCTGTGAAAAATAATCCAAAAATTCATGCGCGCGACGACCTCTCAATCGGAAGAATTTACTGTGACCGAACAAAATGGCTGACAGACACGCGAGACCAAACAAATTGACAGTTAAGAACTCTACCAAAAAATAATATCACGGGGAATAACATTTAGCCAAAAGATGTACGTTTTGATGTGTGCAAATTCGCTTTAAAATCTTTAGATGCGCGCGCATCTTTTAATGTATGGAAAATTGAATAAACGCCAAATTGAATTGTTAAATTTATGATTCTCATTATATATGCAAATAATGTTTTTATAATAAATATTTTGACATCTTTTACAAAGCCTGTTTGTCATATTAATAAAATAACACCATAAATACGGGTCGCACAGATCTGTGCGTTTCATCACTTCAACTTTACACACACACAAAATACGCGTTCAATTTACAACGCATTTATTTAATGCATTGTATAAAGGTATATTATATTTAACTCAAATATTATTGGATCTAGACCAATGGAAGAGCTTAACACTTTATGATCCGGACGCATTTGCGTCGCATTTCAATGAAAAAAACAACCAAAAATATCTTAATCGATTTGCGTACATGGCTTCATTGGTCACGCTATTGACCACGCGGATCTCGCAAGGATTGAAGGTGGCTGAAGTGCGCGACGACTTCTCCAGCGGAAGAGTTTACTATGATTGAATAATATAGCCGATAAACACGCGGGATCAAACAAACTGACCATGATCACAAAGATCCCAAAGCCTTTGTAACGCGTTATTTTCTAGATCAGTGGTCCCCAACCAGTGGTCCACGGTCTAGCGGATTTTCCACCGGGCCACAGAAGAAATTCAATATTTGGTCTACTTAATGACATTGACCTATTATATCCATAGAAAAAAAATCCAGTGGTGTCAGATCCACCCTAAAACAAGACTATATTGCGATGGTTTTTAAATCGCTCCTGTCATATATCTAATATATAAAAATCAATGTTTGTTTGTACGTATTTAATGCGCTGCCATACCGTTCATTTGATTGCGATAAAACTTCGTCCACTTATTAAAAAGGATTGCGCTAGTAACATAGGCATAATTTAGTATATAAAAATCGATGTTTGTTTGTACGTATTTAATGCGCTGCCATACCGTTCGTCCGATTGCGATAAAACTTCGTCCACTTATTGTTTGTACTTTTTCAAATAATATAGGTAGGTTTGAGCATCGAATCTACATTTTATCGATGCACTTCTGCGTTGTAAATAGAAGCGTAACAGTTTTTTAGAGTGCTAACTTAGGCGTGTTTGATTCATTTTCAGCAGCTTAATCTTTGACAGCACGTTTTCTTTGGGTTCTGAAATTTCTATTCTTGCATCTTATTATGCAGTCGTGAAAGCGTCGTTATTGCGCTTTCGAAACGTGAGGCAAATTAAAGATTTTCAGCGCGTACGGCAAAAATCGAGAAGATTTTCCAAAATGCAAATTATTTAAGCGCAATTTTGATATAGATCATTTGAATTAACATTCATAGATTGTTGTAGTATGACGGACATGAATATTATCGCGGTGGGATTTCATATTTTGAACATTCCTAGGCCGACGAGAGATCTACGGACGCGCCTCTTGTAGATCGATCATTGTTTTTGATTAATTGTGAACGGACGAATTATTGACCGAAACTCGTTTGTGATCGATAATTGAAAGTTTGTGATTTGTGACACATGATTAATCTTCGATAATATTGGAATTTCGAGTCGTTTTCCGAGTGTTGGTGATATTTATGTGAAAGAATCCGGTGGAGATTTCTCGCGTGCATACGCGGACACATTAATTAGTTGCCGGTGAGCAAAATAAATACCTTATTACAGTTAAGTGACCAATTTATTTATGTATCGGCTTCTAAAGCTTGCGTTTTTATTGAAATTTCGAGAGACTTCAGTACAAAAGCGTCGCGATAAACTGATCGAAGCCGCTGCCGAATCGATGGCTATCCAAATGCGCTGACACGTCTTTGATTGCACAAAACCCTTTTTAATGCGGGAATAACGCTCGAGTGTGCCCTCGGAGGACCTAAATAAATATGAAGCAATATTTGACACAGGATCCGTGTCAAATTTCAACGGCCAATCGTAAATCGGAGACATATTGCATCTTCAAAACGGATCCATTTAAGGGACGTTTCTACACGTATGTCGGTGCGCGAGCGATGACATTCTTCACTATGGAAGTCCAAAGTCCTGAACAAGTGACTTACAATAAAAAAATTAAACATGTTTTTACTTTATATAATATTGTGTATAGATTAGACTACAATTAAAAATAAATATTGTAAAATAAAAAAAAATATCGAACAATCAAAAAAAAGTTTGTGTTTTTACCAATATTTTTTGTAGTTTTCGGTTCATTAAATAAACACTTTTGAATATTTTTAGATAATTGTAGTTTATATGACGAAGACGTTTATTATACACATTTTTGCCAAATTTCATAAATAATACTCGTCAAGGGCGTATGGGAGCACTTCCATGAGCTTGGAAAAAGTAGTTCGAGAAAAACGCGTTTAAAGTTTCTCTTTAAGAATTCTGTACGAATTTCATTTATATCGACTTGAAATTTACTGAACGTGTTCTTAAGCGTTGGTTCTTTCTGATGCATAAATAAAAAAATGATTATTTTTTAAGCAACAAGATAGAAATGTCCTTTACACGCCACTCAATAAGTTCATAGGATTTTCACTCGAAAAAATGACTCCAAATAATAACACCTTGATACGCGTTCAGATATTTAAAATTAAGCTTTCTTATGATGTAATGAAATATATTTATTTTATGTATCATTTTGATTTCAGGATATGTATGACTTCCGCAAAGGAATGGGATGGTCAAGAAGGCTAATCGTCATTGTCATCGTCTTCGTAGCTTCTGTCGCCGATGGAGCAAAAAACAAGACTAAAAACCCCCTCAACAATGGATCGTGGTTGTAAGTATCATTTGATATTATTTATTTATTAAAAAAATATTTTGATAAGGGTTGAAAAACGATGAGTTGTTATTTTACCAAAATGGGCAATGTACATTAATAAATTAATAGAGTGGGTTAGTTCTTCGATTCAGATTGTATACTAACAAATATAATATATCACGAATGAAGTATACATGCTTTTAGGGTTATACACATTCAGGGTCTTCCTTGGAGGCCTTCGTTTTGTAATGAGAGTTCGTAATCGTTCTGTAGACATATAATTCAGATATGGCGTCCGAACGCGAGGCGCTCATTCGTCGTATCAGCGGTCCGAAAATCGGACCGATTAGACACACAGGCCTCGTGGCCATTCCGTCCTCATTTAGGGCCGTTTGCGACATTTTCTATGATCTGTATGATCACGGAAGCTCCCTCAGAGGCTAAAAAAATATGGGGCGGGGGGCGCAAGTTAGATATTTGCCACGGGCGCTTCATACCCTCGTTACGGCTCTGTACATATTTATATATAAAAACGAAAGATCCACTGTATCATCTCGTATAATAAACCAGTAAAGACTTGTGTTGTGTTGAAGTCCAGCACTTAAAACAAACCATTCACTTTCGTGTAAGACGTCCACCGAACCGAAAAAACCGATATTTATACCGGTTCATTTTCGATTTTAGATCCGACAAAAATAACGAATCTTTTGTTATCGATTTCGGTTCAGTTCCGGTTCGAATTCCTGGTATTAAATCACTAATCATTAGTCTCACAGACTACAGACTGCCGTTCAGTACCTTTTTCTAAACAAGCAAATTAGTGATCCAGGCGAACTCATTGCGCGTCACGTAGCTTGTAGTGTTTAAATGGATTTCCTAGATCTAAAAAAGTGAATAGAAAATTGAAGAAGATGATTGATTATAAAATATCTTCTTTGGATCTTACGTCCTAATACAGGCGCGGCAGGGAAACTTCCTTATTTGAAACGCATGTCCTGATGCGATAATTATATCGAAAAAAATAGGATGGCACTCATTTAAAAGAGTGAAAATTAATGTTTTTTAACATGTTAGTTAAATAGCAATCATGTAGTGGATTGTCTTTAAATATTTCTTTGTAGTTTTCCTGCCGCACCTGTACAATATGGCACCCTAAGAATTTTGCAGTACATATCTTGGAAATTTCAAGTTTTTTGTAGGTGTTTTAAAATTATAGAGATTTAAGATTATTATCAAAATAAAAGAGGTATCAAATTTAAGAAAATAAATTTATTTTAACAATAGTAGTAGATCGAACTCTCAGATTTCAGGTAGTCAAATACATTAGTGGATGCTTGAAGTCCAGACGATTGAAGATCTTCGATGTTCGATTCAGTCATTGAAATTGATATTCCCTCTTCAATTGGCGTTGATTTAAAATTAATAAAAAATCCATATAATAAAATAAACATTCACACTTAACACTCGCGACGCTGCTGCGCCTTTCTTTACGAATTGCCGAATATCTCCGTAGAATTTTTAATGAGATCCGAATGGATGCCGTAGATCCTTAGGTCGTAGGTCAGGTGCTTAGCCTCGCTGGCGATGAACCTGAGACCTACATGGACTTGACCTGGACCTCCAGTCAACAGGTAGCCTTGACTTACACTTGAATCCTGACCGATGAAAACTCGAAACTGCGTTATACAAAATGACGAGTCACTGTTTTCTAGTTTCTGAAAAAATAAATTAAAGCCTTCTTAGTTGATAATTTATTTCATCGCCCGGACTCATTTATGGGTGCTCATATAAAAAGGACGAAAAGGCTCTTAAGGATACGTCGCACGATAAGCTTCCCACGTCTCAATAAAATACCGAGAAGACGCAGCTACCACATTACAACAGTTCTTTATGCGGGGGCACTTGATGTGTTAATATATAAAATTAGCAAAGATTACCTCAGGATAATTTATGCCCATTGCAACATCTTGTCGGGGAAACTTCCACGATTTCGTATCTCCCAGTAGTAATTCATCACCTGAAATTGATAATTAATATGAAACACCGATAAGACCACCATTTTAGGCAGCTTGTACAAAAAATGACGATGTTATCTCGCGCATGATTTACAACATATTGACATGTGTGTTAATATTTTGACGATCGTGTTTGTGGACATTGAAAGAAATTCTAGCATAATTGCTTTGATAGACAATCTTGGAATATAAATTACGCTAAGGATTAGAGAATTTGACGGGCGTCGAATAGAAAGACTCTCTTTTATAAATAACTATTTATTCCACACGCGAGTGAGAGATCTGGCTGCAGGAAGGACGACCTCCCGCAGCCAAGGCTAACCGCCGACTCTCCCGATTCCCGCCTCCTGCGCGTCACCACCCAATCGGCAATGGGCCACAAGAGATGCACCTGAAGAGAGATGGAAAATGTCGCTGCAGTGATTTAAATAAGGACGCTACATTTTCAAATGGATATAAAACAAGTTCTGTGTGAGATATTCATTCAATTTAATTTTTATTTAAAAGAATATTTAATGGCATTAAATATGAAATATTATATCGTTCAAATATCCGTCGCGGTTTCGCTTGGTGGCACGTATTCGGTAGGTCCGATTTTATTAGACTGTCGCATAAATCTGGATGAATTTGCTGGATGGCGTTCGTTATGTTGATTTCGTGGGCATCATTTTTTGCGCTTTTTATGCATAAATCTGCGATTTAAGTTAGGCTCCAAAGGATAAAGCTTAAAGGCGTTAAATCGCAAGATCGATGACCAGTTCACATTGCTGCCGCGCGAAATAAACATGATTTTTTGGCGAAACGTTTCTCGAATTGAGCACTGATTTTGATAGTAAAATTTGATCATTTGCACTCATCATTCAACATTATAATCTTTTATGTAAATTTGCCATATATTGCTAAATAATTCACAATAAATTTTATATATGTCGCTTTAATAATAAGGCCATTATAATCTAAAAAAAATGAGCGTCTCTATTGAAATAGCCTGCATCTCATAGAGTAATTATGAGTAATTCAATGAAATCATATTAAAATGATGGTTAAACACAAATTTATGTGTTTGCGATTTGAGAAGCACTGAATTGGGATATCATTGTGTCCCAAAATGCTACAATATAATATCTGATAAGATAAATGATCATATTTTTGGCGAATAACTCAAACAATATCGGTTTTAAATCGTCTTTTTTTATGAGAGAAAAACTCACCGGGTAGTCTGAATCCTCTTCTGTATTCGAATATGTAAGTGTTGATGTTCTGCAGAGCATCCTTGAGGATATTGTCGCTGTTGATGTCGCTAGAAGAAACTGCGAAACTGTTGAGCTTGACGATGTTCTCGTCGAATCGGTTCGTCCAAAAAATAGGTAAATCTTCTTCCGCGTACAACACTTCTATCCTCGATGCTGAAATTATAAGCCACAAATATACGACGCGACTTGCTAGTTCTTGGGCTAACATCGTACGATTGATGACGACACATGGCGTTATCGTCGTATCAACGTATATCGGATAGATTTGGAGGCGTTATCCGAAAATATCGTGACTCTCAAATTGTATTGTTTATTGCAGCCTGTCCACTGTTTATGCAATAAATGATGAATACTATTAAAAACTAGACAGTCGGCTGACCAACTATTACTCACAAATGAAGAAAAACTGCTAAGGCTTCGGACTTTTGTTGCTAAAGATCAAGATGGCGACAAAACGCACGAAATGTACGTAACTAGATAATGTCACTCCAGACGCGATAATTGTATTTAGTTTCTAATAATTATGCAGAGATGCGATTTGTATTCGGAATACCATCAATCATTGTCACTCAAAAATGTGTCATCAATTTTTTTACGAGCGAAGAAGGCATCATCAATCGATGATAGCAGGCCAATTGAAGGATTTTCAGACAAGTATTACATTTCAATTGACATTATAATCTTATATTTTTAAATATACTATTTTCTAGGATTCAGTCTCGAGTCATAAATACGCATCGAATTTCGATCATAATCTAAAACGATTTTAATATAAGAGATAAACGCGCGTGATTGATGAATTTAGATGCGCGCGCAATTCTATAGATGGCGATTACTGTTGTAAAAAAAGCATGATAGAAAGTGTATGGAAACTACATCGCTTCCTTGATCGTACAGATCAAAGAACATGCCGCAAAATGTCCAGCAAAGTGGTCATAAGGCTTGTATGCTCAATCGGTCCGCTTTTCAGACCGCTGATATGACGAATGATCTAAGAAAAAGTTTCTTTATTATATTTTTGTGCAATATTGTTTTATTCCAAGATATGTTGTAGAATTACGACCATAATTATAAGATGCGAGATCATTAAATGCTATAAACGATCATAACGAATTAAATAAGTATGCTTCATTCGCATTATCTCCACCAGATTATTATGTCTGAGTTATGGTCGTGCTGCACCCATTTAATAAGTTCACCTTACGTTTTGCGAATGATACATTGAAATAGTTTTACACAATACCGATTTGAATGCCAGACTGACTATATTTACATAGAATTAATGAGTATGTTCGATAAATTGGTCCAAATCGAGGACATGAATGATAATGGTCGTCGAAAGGGTTGCATTGAATCATAAGCCCGGGCTAACCGCATAAATTATTCATTCATAAAGTCGACAATCTGTTCTATTCAATGCGCTTCATAGATAAATAGAACATTCTATTGAATATTTCACAATCGGAAATCAATGCGTCATCTAATCATTTGATAGGGTAATCGAATATTTGGATGTTTTTATCTATTGTGGAATATTCGCTGTGCAAAATATAGGTATTTAATGAATCATTCGTTCTGTAATGAAATGGTTTTGCGTGATTTTAATGCGAATTTTGATTTATGCTTTCTAAGCTCGCTGTGTGATTTAGAGCTTTCATCTGCTTCAGATTAGTGTCAAATCTTTGACAGCAACATCGAGAACTGACAGGCATTGAATAAAAAATATCTATTATGAGTCGCGTTATTACGAAAAAATGATATATCTTAATATGCTAATGTTATTATAATTATAAGTTTATAATCTCATAAATTATAGCGAGAAAAAAAAACAAACCAGTTGGATCTTCACGCCCCCGCCGTCGATATTAACAGTTGAGGAGTGCAGATCGAGGATTAAAATTAATAACCGCCGTGTCTGCTATTTGTCGTCTAATTTCTCATTGTAACATTAATGCTAATGGGGATATTCACGGATCGAACAAATGAGAGGAAGAAAAAGAGGTCCAGAATACAGATATAAGCTCCGAGCAAATGGACTCTTAACTTAATGACTGCAGGTGCACGCTATTTCAATTGCGTTTTATACGAAGATATTATCACTGCTTAAATTGCATTACTGCAACCAGTTGCCAAAGATGAAAGTCGATCTTTAGTAGGTATTAAATTTAAATACAGTCAGCTTAGCGAGACAGAAAAGGAACAACTAAATATAATAGGGATATTAAGTTAATTTGAGGAAGCAAGACCTCAGCAAGATATACGTCGGCCGTAAACAACGTGTTTATAACACTTTAAGCTCCGTCCCAAATTGCAGACATAAATCACAGACGTACGAGGATACTCTCATGGTTCTGATACAATCGAAGGATAGACCGAGGATGGCTATGTATATTTTTTTGGGACAAGAATTGTTTGACGAGCTTGAATCTTCTCTAGGAATTTGGACCAATCAATTGGTATTTTTTATTAACATTACATTACATACGGGGGAAATTTGCGCACGTTTGCCCACAGTTTTTGGTCACGCTGTATATTGAATAAAAAAAATTGCTGCGTTTCAGCCCCTTCGGCGTCTCGAATCACGGGATCACGGGGAAGCGATGGGGCTCCGCAGCCCCGAGACGAACTCGCAGCATACGCGACGGAAATCGATCATATGCGGTGGTTATTTATCGCCGATCGCTCATCCGACGACACCGAAAAGGAGGAATGCTCAAAAACAGAGCCGTAACGAGGCTACAAGGTCTGTGTGTCCAACCGGTCCGCTTTTTAGATCGCCGACATGACGAATGAGCGCTTCGCGATCAGATGCACATGTTTACAGAACGATTACGAGCTCTCATTACAAAACAAAGTTGTCTGAAGAAGACTGATTGGGTGGGGTTGTTTAAATTTCACAATCGGTCGAAAATATTGTCGTCTTTATTTTGGCAACGAAGAAAAAAGGGACTAGACAACATAGTATATATTATAAAAATAGACAGAGCCAATCAGTTTTGATTCATGTAAAGTAAAATAAAAACTAAGTGCAACTCTCGACCAGGTCGGTATTGTGCGCTTTCCCATACGTAAACATCACCTGACATATTAATATGCGTCCCGTATATAATGTGTTAGTATTTTCATTTGGGTGCTATCGAGGTGCTTAAATGATTCACCCATTCTAATTGATATTCTTATGATGCTGCAAGAAGTTGCATGTTTTGTTTAAAATATCGTTTTTTCCGAAGCTATGGGGGATTTTAGCGGCCATTTTGTTTAGTCACAGTAAATTCTTTCGCTGGAGAAGTCGTCGCGCGCTCCCGTCCGTGCAAAAACGGCGCGATCATCCATTTTTTAGCTTTGCAGAACAATACCGCCGCGAATATTCATACTTGTGGAATACGAAGTGGGTTAGGTTGTTCAAAATTGTTCAAAATTATTCACGAAGCATTTCCTGAAGGATTTCTCGATGTCTCTTTGGTGATATTGTGTCGATAAAACTTGGTTACAAGAAATTCGCACAGGATCGTTTTGCACAGGAGGGAGCTTTTCAGAACTCTAACACGCGGGATGCGGGATGAGACAATCCAAAAAGAGTAGGTGGCGGAGGTCTATGACATTGGCATACAAAAACGGGTGCCCCGACTTCAGAATTTTTATGTTGAATTATGTTGAAAAATAGTTTAATATATTTGTGATGATCTGTGAATCTCAAATAAATACAAACATTTTTAAATCCTATACAAATGTTGTAACCTCACTTTCTGGATGATCCACGTTTATCGATGAACTATGCATTCGAAACGAAATTGCATGCATTTTAATTATAAAATGCACCGACTACAATGTGTCAAATTATCATTGTGGGATGACCGAACTATATGATCGAAAAATATGAAATGCTTTTAGCTGAAACGCTTTAATAGCTTTTAAACCCTGAAGGAGAATGTCTTTCAAGTGGTTTAAATTGATCGGGATGATTGAGCTTTAACGATGGAGATACCAGATATCAATTTACTTGCTGAAAAATTCGATTCTGAGATTTGGTTTAATAACGTTGATAATGGAAAGACTCATATGTTAACACATTGTATGCGGGAGACTGTGATTACCATTACGGGATCAGTTCCGGAATCTCGGGAACGGTATTTTCAATAGTTTAAGAAATTACATTGATAAATTTGATCTAATATTACTCCATCACCATTAATGTGACTGATAAAATTCCTTTCTGCTGAGACACGGACTAAAAACTCACAAAATTCCCGATTCCCTGACAAATTATTTGTTTTAGTCGCTGCAGATGAATACTTATATACTATTATGCTCTGATGTGATTCGTAATTGTAATACGGAGCAATACAAAAAATCTGAACCGCGTATCTATTATATTTCATATCGATATTCCCATTATTAGAGTCGATGTGTAGTAAATACATCACCGGTAGGGAAAGGTTAATATAACAATTTGAAAAACATATATGTACTGTATATATGTATACATAGATTAGACAGTTACTGCCCCTAGGCGTCGCCCAAGCTCATCAATTAGTAGTTACGCCATTGTTTTCATGCGTCCAGATTTCGGCGGGAATGTCTCGATTTAGTAGCCTTCATCGAGTACTATTTCTGTTAGATAAAAATTTCAATCGCGAATTTTTCGGGATCCCGGAATCTAATCCCGGGATCCTTGTGAGTTTTCCATCTCCAAGCGTTGGGAATTTAAAGATTCGTATGTGAGTTCTGAATTAGATAACGAAGAAGATATCAACAGCGTTTTGATTGCTATTAATCAAGGAACATAATCGATAAATAGATTAACATTAAATCATCATCTACACACGTATCATGTCATAAAACATCATTGGCTCTAGCGTAATTTCGAGATCATTGCTGCTGATTGGTGCAATCTCATTGGCGCCATCGTGAGGGCTTAACGTCTATACTCTGGCATGCGAATGCTTTTGTCTTTCGTTCTATTCATATGGAAGAATTTCAATATGAGATCTAATATCCGCCAGATTTTTTCGATCCTCGAGCTGAAGACGACGATAAAAAAGATGGAAAAAAAGCGAATAGCTGCTTAACGGGGTTCGGATATATTCGCATTTTGCCGAGATCCAAGAGTTCGCAGATGGCGTGATATGTTTTATCAATCTGGTAATCGAAGCAAACGTCTCGCGTGCTATAAGAACGTGTAATGTCGAGACCTCATCAGGCTTTCATGATATACAATTATTTATAAAAAAAGGAAGAGAAGTTGGGCTACAATCGGAGCTGAGAGAGAAATAAAACCGGATAATCGAAGTCGATGTCATTGTATGTCTTTCTTCGGACGTTCCGTAAAAAATTCCTTCGAAAATCGCCATCGTCGTTTTTTTCTGGTCGCCGTTCTGGTAATTAATAATTGTGGGGCACTCCTTTGGCGATGAGATTATTGCCGATGGTCGCTGTGGTCATTCGCGGGTCCCTGGGCGCCAAATAAAAAATCGGGATTAAAGCGGACGAATTTGTTCCCGGAAAAGGGAGTGTTAATAAAAACGATCCCCGACGTGAATATTCCTCTCGGAATTGTTGAGTAATATGGTGGGCTTGCAATGTAAGAAATGCCTGCGAGAGGTCCATCGAGTCAATACATTAAATAAAATCAAAATAACAAGACGTCCCAACTGGATTCTTTGATATATTTACGCTTCTAAAACTGTGACGAAACGAATAGATATATAATTGTTTTTTTATTAATTAAAATCGGACACAATACCCCCCTTAATAAGGGTTGAAAAATCGAACACAAACATCAATCAAACGATTGGCGCGATTGAATATTTTTTCCGACAGTGCTAATGGTCCCGTTTATGGACAATATCGGATGGACACATCAATATATTGTATACTTTTGAGGTTGTATATAATTAATGTCTAATAAACGTAATAGTCCAAACACCTAGATTGAGAATTACAAGAGCGAACTACTTTAACAAGTTTACGGCCCGAGATTGGTCAGTCATCTTATTATGTACTCCCGTATAATTTTGTACAAAAAAACTCAATTCACCATGCTATCATGCTCGCTCTTGCAAGTATATCATGGATCGACAACCATTTCAATGTCCAACAAGCTGAACAACAATATTAAAACCATTGCATTGAAGATCCACAGTCAACAATCCACATAAGCTTATTAAAATGTCAATTTCACGGATATAACGAGCTAAAATATATATTTAAAAAATCCAGACTAAAACAACAAGAGATAAACGCATCATTGGTCATATACTAGCTGGTACTCAGCGCATTACTGCCAATTTTATATATGTTGGTTTTATTACAAATATGAACAAACATTGATTTTTATATATAAGATCTACTGTGAGTTAATTGTACTACATCTATATCATTTGAAAAAGTGCAAACAATAAGTCGACATAGTTTTATCACAATCGGAAGAACGGTATGGCAGCGCATTAAATACGTACAAACAAACATTAATTTTTATATATTAAATTATGCTTATGTTTCTCGCGCAATTTTTGGCAATAAGTAGACGAAGTTTTATCGCAATCTGATGAACGGCATGGCAGCGCATTACATATGAACAAACAGAAATTATTATTTATGCATTAGATATTATTGTTATTGGGACATCAAGTAAGACAATCTTTATAAAAAAACAATAAAGGTTCATAGTCAAAGTTGTCTTCCACCTTGTGATTGGTTCGATTTATTAATTCTATATCTACGTCCTGCACAGCGCATGCCATGATGCATATTCTGCACGAGCGATTTGAGGGCATGGTCAACTCGCGCAGCGGCGACGTAAACTGGTCATTGAGATCGTGCGATTGAATGTCTTTACACTTCTTCCTTTGGAGCTAACTTAACCTTTCCTTTACTGTGGTGTATTTACTACACTGAATCGAGTTGTAGTAAATTTGTAATAATGGGTTTATTTTGCAATATTACTACATTGAATCTCGATTTATTATACTATATATATTGATACATATATTACCGAATAATATAATAAATGCGGGGTTTTAAAATGTCATATGGCGTACTAAATACATAGCACCGTAAGGGAAAGGTTAAATCGCAAGTCTATGTACATATAAACCACAAACAATTGATACTATCAAAATCAACATAATGAACGCCATTCAGAAAGTCAGATTTATGCGACAAAGCCATCGAAAATTGTATCTCCTAAATAAATAAACTTGACAACCGGCTCGACCGAGCCGTTTCGAACCTATGATGGCACTGTGTATCTGTGCCTGTGAATGCTTTCGATTCCTTAATATAGAAACAATTGTAATAAATTACAATTGGTCAAAACAATTTTATATTTATGAGTCTACTTGTCATGTGCAAAATTAATTTTGTATTTTATACGAGTCTATATCCCACTAAGTCCATAGTTAACATAATTTAGGCCAGTTGTCTACGTGGGGTGCATGGTCATTCTCATGGTCAGCAATAGTATGTTTCTTGCACTAATGGTGATTATATAAATTTGCGAGGGCGAAACGCTTTGATAAATCAGAGATTTTAATGCAATTTAAGGGGAAAAAAATAATTATTTTACAGTCTATCGGTTGAAGATATTTTGGTCCATTGTTTCTCATCCCTGGCTGACGGACGAGCTCACCTAAAGTGTTGCTCCGATGACTTTAATTAATGGTTGCTAACATTGTAATTTTTTTAAGTGTACGGCAATTAAATAATTATAAAATAAGGGGGGGAAAAAACGTGTAGACTTTTTGTAATTCATTGTCAGCTTAAAATAATATATGCAGCGTAATTGATTATATCTGTTGGTATAGTATTGTACTGTGACACGTATAGCGTTGAGTCAAAACTTCCTGCGCATCCACCTCGACGATTTGATTTATCTAGGACAGATTGAAACGGAATCGTCGAGTGTCTCGTCGAGATAAAAACTGTATGTGAGATGTTTTGTAAGGAAGAGGTATTTTAATTGTTGCCTCTTTCCACTTTTCCCACGGATGCAATAACAAGCCCCTAATTTAAAAGAAGGGGCGAACTAATTAATCCATTTCATTGTGTGGCGCCTTCAATTTGGAGGGTTTGCCTTGAAAAAACATTTAAATGGAGTTGTGCATCTGCGGTCATCGAGCCATTATATGTAATTTAACGACCACCTTAGTCCACGTGGTAATAGGGAACATACAATTAGATTAAGCTGAAACGATTGGCATATTTTTAGCAATGCGGATTACCTTTATATTCTCCATTAATTGCCGTATTCTTATCATTGAAGCAATATCAATTTTAGTATTTGAGCATTTATTAGGTTATCCCTAAAGAAATCCATCATCAAACAATTCCAACCTCTCCTGCAAGTTTTGTATCCCATTTTTATAGAAAACTAGTGATTACCTGGCATGTGTTGCAAAGACACGTCTAACATAATAAATTGCGTACACAAACAATATTTTTACTATGCCTATGTTAGTCCCGCAAGTATAAACATGTGTTGGTACAGATCGTAGAAAATGCCGCAAAAAGCCCCAAAAAGGCCATAAGGTTTGTATGCTCAATCGGTCCGCTTTTCGGACCGTTGATATAACGAATGATCCAAAAAAAAGATTCTTTAATCTATTGTTGTGCAATCGTACTCATTTAATTTAAATATTTAAAGCTATAACTAGTCAGCTAATTTAAAGCTATAACGGTTTGTATGCTCAAATGGTCCGCTTTTCGGACCGCTGAATGAGCATTTTATCAAATAATGATACCGGTTTATAAATTTTTTGACTTGTTAAAAGGCAAAACACTATTTGTAAGAGACAAAAAAAACAGGAAAGAGATAATAAAATCGAATAACAGGAAAAGGTTTTCTGCTCAGAGCGACGGTTGCTTCCAATAAACGGTCCATTTATTAAATGCAGTTGGATGAAAGTATTGAATCTATTCGATCCCCGAAACTTGTTTGAATAGAAATCTTCGCACGAGGAGTTCTTTGTGTGTTTTTAATTGGACATGGCGCCGATGGGGATTATTTCCGTGGTTATCAACCGAAGACCATAATAGAAAAGATAAACCAAACCGAAGAATTTTTCAAGTATAAATAGCTTCCTTTATTGTTTTAAACGTCTTTCGTCAATAAATAGGTGCAAGCTTTGGAAATTAAAGATACACCGTAAGAGTGTTTGGTAATAATACAAGACGTTTAACATCAATTTTGAGGAATTCGAGAACGACGAGAAAGAATTCGGCCAAGAATGGTCTGCCAATTTTTAAGACCGACATTTTTTTCTTCGACCATTTTTTCTTGTTAATAAGAGATCATCATTTATTACGATCAGTTGGTCCAAACAGAATCTGCTGCGAAATAATTTGCTCTCGTATTATTTCTGCTCCTATTCGATCGGAGCAATATATCATCTTCGATTCGCGTTGTGAGATTTTTATTCAAAGTCATAAATTTGGCCGACTTTTTGCTGCATTTTTTTAGTGTCGAAAAAATTCGCCAGCATTACGGAACCGTCGATAGTCCTAGAAAACATGACCTTTTCCTTTTAATTGTAATTATCTGACCCAGTTGGTTCTGAGAAGCTGGTAATTAACCTTTATCTTGATTTAATTTACACGACTTAACACGACTTTTACTTCCAGTCCGCCAATATAATGCGCAAAGCTGTTAATTTACTGATTTATTAATGATTTTATTCAATATAATCCCCGCAAATAATTACCGCTATAAGTTATCGATACGACGGGATATTCAATTGGCAGAAAATTGGTTAAACTATTTGAGAATAAATTTATTTATGCACACATGATGATGCATAATAGATTTTAAGAAACGATCTTATAGAATCTAGAAGTTCTGACTAAATCACATGATAAAGACAAAACAAATATTGTGCAAAATGAGGTTTACTTTCTCAAGAAAAACAGATCAGTGGCTTCAAATAATTTATATTAATATAATAAAAAGCATGATTTTTATAAATTTTTCAACAACAGCTTAAAATTAAGATATACAAGTGGATAATTTTCGACTTCGGCCACATTATGATAGCATTGAACCCTTATGAAGTGTTACAAAGATCCGATGAAGCGATGTCTGGTGAATATGGAGGGTATTATGAAACCTCCCAATTCAACTCAAGGGTCGTTTTCGCTGTGTAAAGGCATTACATGATCTTTTTTCGACTTTAATTTATCCAATTATCGACAATAAATCCACTACAATAATCATATCATCTAATTTTAGCAATTTTTGTCATCTTACATAAAGTATTTCAATGGAAACGCTTGAAATTTATCAAATCATAGCGGCCTTGTTATTAAAACAACATCAATCAAATTTATTGTAAATTATTTAATAATATATGGCAAATTATTATGAATAGTTTTAGCGTTGACAAATGCGTATAAATTATCAAAATTTTAATTTGAAAAATTAATGCTCCGTTCGAGAAATATTTCGCCAAAAATGTGACCACCGAAATTGTGCTTTTTAACGCTCTTATGTTGCTTCTTTTGGAGCTATCTTAAATCACAGATATATACATATAAATTGCAAATAATTGATGTCTCTAAAGTTAACATAATGAACGCCATATAGCAAATTTAGTCAGATTTATGCGACAAAGTCATCCGAAATTGGACCTCTCGAATACGTACCACCAAGCAAAATTGCGGTATAAAATTTGAACAATTTTTTATTTTATAATAAATGCCATAAAATATTATGTTAAATGACATAAAAATTGATTAGATATTTTCCACACAACTTGTTTTATTTACATTTAAAAGTCGAGCGTTCTTATGGAAAGGCGCCATATTATAGTCAATTGGCTTCAATACGATGAAAATTCAAGCTTCCGTAATAATTTGAGGATTGCTTTGAAAATACGATGAAATATACTTCTTGTTTTATGTTTTGCAATTATGTTTTGATTAATTAAGTCTTAAAAAAATATTGATTAATCTTCGCAAAGTTTTTTTATGCGATTTTTGGTACATTTCATCACGTCGATTCGAAGTTATGCGGTTTTTAAAAACAACTTTTTTTATGCGGACTTTTTTAAATTCTACTTTACCCCGTGGAACGCATCTATCGCATAAAAACCCAAGTGTAATTCAAAAATACTTGAAGATGTTTGCAATATCCTGCAAAAAATGGATTCATTCCCGGCTTATATTAAATATGCCCATAGATCATTGTCGTAAAATGACAGTATATGTTTTGATATGGCTCGTCATACTATGAATATTTTAATAATATTTTCTTCTTGTATATAAAGGTCATAAATATTCAGATAGAATGAAAGGATAAACATTAACGTTAGAATGATTTACATTCTCGTGTTTATTCTATAATGAAATGTTTAGGATAGAGAGGTTCTTTCGGTAAATATTTTCCAGTCTGAAGGTAAGAAACTTCCAGTATTACCCTCAATTGAACATTGTGAAAATAACTGTGCAATTCTTGGAATTGATGTGAAATACTCTATTGAATTCGATCAGGGCTGATCAAATATATATCGAAGATATTAAAAAATATGTTGGTATTTTCCATATGTTTTTTTCCTCTGAATATTTATTTGATGGATGAGGTCATGTAAGATCCATCTCAAACACAAGGTGGCTGGAAAACACGAGTTAATTCCGTATTTTATTTCTCAAATTGTTTATATAGTGATGCTATTTACAAAGTTTTCCGACGATAAAACTAGATGATGATAGTGATAAGCAAAGCAAACATTTCGCCGCTTATCGCAGTGTATATAATGGTACGCTTACTGTTCTTCCATAATCTTCGATCGGTATCGTGCCAAAGTTGTCCATCTTGGAGCCGAAATATCGCCGCAATCATGGCCAATGCGATGAAAACTGTGTTCGTCGTCTTCTTCTTGGGATTGGCTTGCTCTCATCTGAGCCTGGTCAGCTCAATCAGCTACAATCCAGCGCAGTTCTGCAATGGTGTCGGAAGCAATGTGAATATTGCTTCTAATTATTCGCATAATCTGATCATGGGCTTCTTCCGCTATGGTGATAGAATCCTCTTCAGGCAGATATTCAGCAAAAATGCTTCGTTCTTTACGAAACCGACGGAGGTAGTGATGTATCCTCCTAGAGGCGTTCGTTCACATGCAATAATATCCTGCATAATGGCATTTGATCAATACCTTTACGGAAATGGGGGATACGCCACTCTTCAAAGTGGAGGAGTAGGCTCTAAAAATATGACGATGCTCCTCAAAGCAAAGCAGCGAGGAAAAGGCTACAGTTTCATCGTAGAGATTTGGGGACGTTGATTAAAATATTTTTATAAATTTATGCCATTTAAATGTATGTATGCTATTCTTCGAATAAATTATTTAAACAATGCCCATATTTTTATTTATTACTAGTGATTATCCGACATGCGTTGCAATGCCACGTCTCGCATAAAAAACTGCGTACACAATTTTTTTTATATGCTTATATTATTCCTGTAAGTGTAAACCATAAGTTGACAAAGTTTCATTGTAATCGGATGAACGGTATGACAGCGCATCACATACGAACAAACAAACATTATTTTTTGTATATTAGACTAAGGTTATATTACTCGCGAAATCCTTAAAATTTTATTGCAATTTGATGAACGGAATGGCAGCGCATTACAAATGAAAAAACAGAGATTCATTTTATATACTAAGAAGATTAGATTGAGTAAATCTGCAATGTGATACATTGGAAGTCTTTTCGATAAAGAGCGATTGTATCGATCATTCGATAGATAATGACGATTAGCGCTATATAATCTCAGAGCCTGGTTGCATTTTCATGGCAAATTTATATTATTACTTGACATCATAATCGATGGTTTCGATCGCACATTGCTCAATTCGCGAGAGAATAATTCACAATTCTATAAGGTAGCGTTTGATAAACGCGTCACGATCCATTGAATGACCCTGTTTATTGGTGTTAAAATGCTATTTTTTTTAATTGATTGCAGTTATATGGGAATGTATGGCTTCGAGACGTGGTCTTCCCTGCCACCGGAGCAACTGGGCGCTCCGGCGGGATCTTCAAATTCGAGTCCTTGCGCTCGAATGCCGGGTCTATCTACGGGACAGCGCCGATTGTGTGGGCTGTATAGGGATCACATGCCTTTCGTCGGCAGCGGTGCCAAAGATGCCATCGGAGAGTGCCAGCATCAGTTCAAGAATCGACGATGGAATTGCACTGTCACCAACAATACCAACGTATTTGGACCGCTCAGCAAAATAGGTAAATTAAAAATTTAGGCCCAAATAAATCATGGACAGAGACTACAAGACTAGACCCGCGGTAATCCGACAGACGTGTCGGACTATAGAGTATTGCCCCCGACCCCTTATTAACATCATCACACTATTCCTTGCTAGCTACAAAGTCTTCTTTTTTATTATTCCTTCAAAAACAAATTTGCTTTCATGACCAATATGTGCCCAGAAATAGGTTTATGTCAGTTTCTTTTCTGAAGAAACCACATATACCCTCAAACCTCTTTTTGTGCGATTTTTTGGTGTGATTTTGAAGTTATGCGCTATTATTCCTACCAGATTTATGTCAAAATTTATTTTTTGACTATTTAAAAAAAAATTAAAACCGTGACAAAATAAGGACAAAAAATGACTTGACTGATTTTTTTTAAACAGTCGCAATTTTGTGATTTTTTTAGTTAGGGACTATAGTGACATCTTTACTAATTATGAATTATAATAAATTGTTATTGACACTGGGTATATTATTTCTTCCGAAGAAGAGAGTAATTTTGAGTCATATCGAAAACTTTTTTGTGCGTTTTTGTATACATTTTATATAGTTGTTTCAAAGCTATGCGGTTTATAAAATACATGGAACGCATCTTCAATTTTTCTATGTAAGTCATATCTTTTTTTTTGTGCGATTTGACAAGACAGTTTCTCCCCGAGTCTCCGATGACAACTTGGGATTTATTACGAATAAACTCTCTAATTATTTAAAATTGGATCGTCCCATACCGTACTCACTTTTGCATTTTTTACCTTAACGAAGCTTTACCGTGCATATATACTATACTTATATTGGGATGTCGGACTACAGGGGGTGCTGGATTACATAGGGACCGGATTATCGTGGGTCTTCTGTATTATGAACCAAAACATTGATCAGATTTATGCTTATTTTATTTACAGCACTGTATTTTGTAATAACCTATCTGTTATTCAAATGATCGTTTCTTTTATCAAGACAAGTTAAGAATATTCTGCTTAACTGTGTATCTATTTTATAGTATTTTCCAGCATTTAAAAAATCTTAGTGACATCTGATACTTTGCTGTGTACACCGGTTTTCGTTTGCTAATTCCGAATTTGTCCTTAAATATTTATGATATACTTGACACAGTTAAAAGTTTCTTGTCATGTGATATTTGTTTTTCCTGAATTTATGTTCAACATGATTGTATCAAGCAGTCACGTTTGTAAGTTTAGTACGAACATAGTAAACACACTATAGCGTTTCGTGATAGAATGTAATTATTTCCTCAGCTTTATCGACACGTACCCGTTCAGATCACACGGATCTTGAAAGGTTTTATGGCATTTTTATGGCTGTAATCAAGTTGTCCTTTTAGATGATACCAAAGCAACTTTGCAAGATGCTAATTGCTCACCTTCGGCATTAAATTTTGCTTTTAGGCAGCCGAGAGTCGGCTTTTACGCATGCAGTCTTTGCGGCGGGAGCGTCCCTCTGGATTGCGAGGTCCTGCAGGGACGGTCGTCTCTCATCCTGTGGATGTTCGAGGGCGCCCAGACCGAGGGATCTGCACCGGGACTGGTTGTGGGGAGGATGCGGTGACAATCTGGAGTATGGATACAAGTGAGTGATCGTAATTTTTGACGGATAATGGCTACATGGAAATGGCAACCGTTTTTTTTCTAAAGCTTTATGGAATCCGGGGGTGATGACAAATAACCTGTCCGGGACAATTCTACCCTAATTGTAGAAAATATGTGCTTCTATGAGTGGGTCGCTGAGGGGAAAATAGCAGCTCATCGTCATGCTCATAAACTTAAATCAAAAATATATCATAAATTTTACACCGAAAAGAACTATAAATCCAAATATTTTTTCTTCTTTTAAATCTTTTCAAAATACTGGATAAAAGGAATTCATTGAAAGCAGTTAAACAAGCCCTAAGCCCTAGCAAATACTATCCGCTTTTTTACATTTTATCTCTGCTTTTACATTTTTGAAACTGAAATCAGGCGCCCGCCACGGGCGCAACTGAGCTTGGGGCGCAAAACGCAGAATACCGACCCAGTCGAGAGTTGCACATGGCTTTTATTTTTTACTTTACATTAATCCACTCTGATTGAGTTTGTTAATTTTTATAATATATTTATACTGAGATGATTAATCCCTCTTTTCTTCGTCATCGCTTAAACATTGGGTCGACCCAACCGGCATAAGCCCGCAATCAAAAAAAGACAGCAATACTTTCGACTTCTTCAGACAGCTTGGTTTTGTAATGACAGTTGATAATCGTTCTGTAGACATGTCAGCGGTCTGAAAAGCGGACCGGTTGGACACGCAGCCTTAGTGACCATTCTGCAGCGACCTGTACGATCACGACGTGGTCCCGTATAGCGGAACCAATGAACACTTCGGTTTAGCGGAGGGTCTACATGTTCCTTTGTCTCAGATGTGAAGTGATGGACCCATATTTCACCCTGAATTGGTACAATTTTGGGCAAAACTTTCTCATGTCCTAATTTTTCAGTCAATATGCGATGTACAGCATTTTTTGAAAGGTCTACCATATCTGCTAGCTCGCACACTTACATTCGACGGTCACCCAATACAATTTTGTGGATTTTCTTCGCCATTTCTGGGTTGGTTACTTAACTTGGTAGACCACTGCGCTGTTTGTCTTGGCAACTCGTACGGCCTCGTCTAACCTTTCCTTTACTATGATGTATTTACTACAACTCGAATCCAATAATAGGAATATTGATATGAAATATAATAGATGCGGAGTTCAGAATTTTTCAAAATTTCATATGGTGTACCAAATACATATCATGGTAGCGCATACTTCATATATTATTTTATAGGGGGCGCAAGTCAGATACTTTCCACGGGCGCTTCATACCCTCGTTACGGCTCTAGGCAAGGGCTAATATATTTTCGTAGAACAATTTGATAGTTTCATAGAAGTTTGATAAAATATGGTAGTGGGAGTTGGGAGAGCTACATATGTCGGTGCGCGAGCGATGACATTCTTCACTATGGAAGTCTTAAGTCCTTAACAAGTGATTTATAGCAAATAAATTAAATACATTTTTACTTTGTGCAATATTGTGTATAGCTTAGACTATAATAAAGAAGAAATATTGAAAAATAAAAAAAATATTGAACAATCAAAAAAAAGTTTGTGTTTTTATCAACATTTTTTGTAGTTTTTTGTTCATTAAATAAACATTTTTGAATATTTTTGGATAATTGTAGTCTATACGATAACGACGTTTATTATACACATGTTTGTTAAATTTTATAAAGAATGCTCATCTAGGGCGTGTGGGGGCACTTCCATGAGCTTGGAAAAAGTAGTTTCGAGAAAAACGCGTTTAAAGTTCCTCCTCTCCTCAGCTTCCCTTAAGCTTTACCGTTACAAATATATATATTTTTTACACAAAATATTAAAAAAGATTTGATATGTCTATTATAGTCTCAATATGACTCAATTAATCGAAGTCTAATAATATATTAAGACCCAGTGGAATCTGATTTTGTCATATAAATAAAATATGATTTGAGTTTGCAATCCAAATTAAGTCAAAATGTGCGGAATATAAATTACGTCGTAGTTTTCTGAAAGTACTTATTTTGTGTCACAAACACTGTACCTTTGTCGTGAAATATATCCCCGGGGTACGAGGCTACCGATACATCATTTTCAGGGAAGAATTCTAGTGGCGAACGTCTTCTGTTTGCAGCATTAAGAATTACAGAAGCCATTTATCATCATAATCATAAATATCCACAGAGGACACCTCATTAAGGGGGAATATTTACGAAATCCATGTTTCGCATGTAAAATGAATCCTGTGATATTCCCGTTATCAATTTTCGGCAAAAAATATCATCAACCCCGGCTTTAAATTGAATTCAAGTTTAATGCAAGCCGCACTCGTTATAAGGGGGCATTTTATTATCTAGATGATTTCCCCTTTGTACGTACTACTGTAACGCCTCCCCTAACAAGTGCTTCCAAATCTTTTCCACTAATTACTATCGTGAATCATTTTAGCAAATCAAAAATGCAATCATCCGATGCAACTAAACCTGATTTATAAGATTTGAGATCGCAATTTATGAAGGTCGCAAATATGTGCGTTCTTGGTTAGTCATCTTGATAAGGCCGTTGATACGAATCCGAGGCTTTTCTCGTCTCGCATGCTTATGTCTTTTTTACTTTAGCACATTTATCTATGCATATTTTAACCAGTTTGCGCCGGTCCAATGCGTATGTGTGTTTCTTGGGCGGCAATAAGCAGACAAAAAATGAGCATGCCTGATTTTGATGCTGGGTCGTTGCAACATCTCTTGCGTTGATCAGATTGGCTTTAGTTACGCTACCCCTATGCAATCCCTTGGCTTTGATACCCCAGCGCGTTCCATTAAATGTTGTTGATGCGTGGATAACGCATTTATGACTGACTGACTATTGTATGGGGTTTTGTAAGGCCACGTTTGCCATTACAAATTAGGGAACCGGACGGAGGCCCTTTTATTTACCGACATTAGTAGATAATCGGACTTCCCAATTTTGATTATGAATATGGGGGGAGAAAAAATGAAATATCAGACGTGGATAGAATCGGGACCTGACGTCGAGCAATCGCTGCGAATACACATGCAAAATAGAAGACAATATTTGTACTATGATTGGATTGACATACAAACATTGATTTTTATATATAAAACTATGCATATGTTATTTCCGCATGTATAAACAATAATTTGACAAAATTTTATTGCAATCGGATGAACGGTATGGCAGCGCATTAAATACGGACAAACAAACATTGATTTTTATATATTAGCAGCGGTGCAGGCCGGAGCAATTGAACTCTCAATTATTGACAAATAAGTTTAATTAACATTATATTTCTTCGTCTATAGGACATAGGTCCTGTATTTGAAACGTAGCAAAAGGCCTCTCTCATCCCAAAAAAATTGAAGGTTTTTCATTATTAGAAGTTACTAGGAGACTGGGACTTTGATGAGCAGGAAATCTGATGGATATTTTATATCATGATGATGAAATAATAAAAACTGTTGAGGATAAACAGGACAAAGCTGTTAATCAATAATAAAGACATTCACACAGTGTATTAAATGCGTGAATGTAACATTTACTTCCTTTTAATCACTCAATAAATAAAATTTTATAGCCAAAATGTCTTCAGTCTAGTAATTTATATACGTCCGAATAGGTCTTTTTTCGAAATGGTTTTCAATTAACACAATAATGTTCGATAAATCACTGTCTACATACAGAATATAATTGAAAACCATTGGCAAAAATGTTCATGTATTAAAATATATTTAAATGGAACAGTGTTTTGTAACCTTTTTATATCCATAGACTAGAAACCAATAGCTGATGGATGAGGTATACATTAATAAAATTACAATTTTGAGACAATGTGATATCCTACTGTTGCTTAGAACATAGGAACTAGAATTAGAACAATCAAAAACTATTCCAAAATATGCAAATTAAGTCATCAATTCTCGAACTCGAGGCTACACTGGGTCAAATTTTTGCTCTCACAGAACCTGCTTTACTTTTTCCAGCAGTTCTAAAAGGCACAAAAGAAACCTTCCTCTCGATAATCATTTTATTTCTGCATGGAGATGTTGGTGATGTGAGATCATACTCTAACATAGAATCGTGAACAGCCTGGAGTTCATAGCTATAAGTTTCATAAACGATCTTCGCTGGGTCATTCATCATAGTGTTTAGTTAAGTAGAAAGCTTCTCTGCTTCATGCAATCATGCTCGCCGTACGTATATAATCTGACATATTTGCTCCAGTCTATTTCTGGACTAATAATCTGTTAGGAACCAAATAAGTCCTTCCCTTAAATCTTCATTATGTATCAATTTTTTTTATGTTTTGTTTCGGTCTTCAATGAAATGTTCATATTTTAGATGTCAATTATTGGCAAACTTGGAAGGTTTCATGTCGTCACCGATAAAATTTCAGAACAATATTTGTATTGCATATTCCAGATGCTAAAAATATAAAAACATTCACCAAGAGGGCGCATTACATCATTAGAAGATACTAGGAGAGTAGGAATTTGATGAACAGGAAAAAACCAGACCGCCCAAAATCTACTAAAAAATGCTACAAATGTCTATTGTTTATGCTTCCGTAGGAACGCTCAAGTAATCAATATTTGATACAAAATTGGATACCATTTACAGCAATTGAAGTACGCACTCAGTTTGATTTCCATTTTTGCGATATTTTCGACAATAAAATACTGGCTTTCAAGTTAAACCAAATATAGAATTTATAGATTTTATGTTCAAATCCTATTCCAATTTAAGATTGCCTCAATTCAAGTTAAGGCGAGTAATTACTTTAATTCATTTTGTCAGATTAAGAAGAGTCGGAAAGAGTCATCGGTTGGCCTTGTCTGTGGGAGGACGTCCTTCTCGCAGCCAGATTTGCGTGCTTAACAAAAAGTTACCTAAAGAAGATAGTCTTTTTGTCGGACACCCATCCACCCTCATCTATCCGTTCGGCCATACATGATCCGAAAGAAGAACGTGCCCGTGCGTTAACGCGGCCATCCCGACGAGCGCATGGGAGCGAGGAGTCGCCCGGGGTCTCTGCCCCGAGAGCGCCCCCACTCCCAAATAAAAATACATTATATAAAGATATTTTTCATAGGAAAGCCTGAAATGAAATCGCTTTCTATGTATAGGTATACGGAAATAGAATTTCGCCGAAGAATTGCGCCCTTGAAATATTCACGGAAATTCCCCAAAACGTAAATAAAATAATAAAAAAACAGGTCAGAGGTGAAACAAGTAACAGGAGGGCATAAATGAGCGAGGCGTCATGAAGTAGGGAGGCTCTCTTTCGCAACGTAACATTTCCTCACGTACGAAGTGAAATACCCTTAAGGCCGTATGCCTCCCGTATACTTTTTCACGCTAGGAAAGGGCTTCAATTTTACATTTCAGCGGAAACGCTGAAAATTTTCAGCAACCACGGGGAAAATGTATGCGCCGAGTCCTTTATTTACGGCCGTAAGTTCGATGGTACAAATTTGAAGTTATCCTCGCGTTCGAAGGAGGCCGATTCGAACGCGCTGCTAATTTTTTTTTACTCTGGCGGGCTTAGGAATGTCTATCGAACGAGGCGAATTGTAACAGGACGCCATAAAGGCCGGGAGTTGAATTTCCCGAGCGCGAAGGGTTTATAGCGTAGCTCCCTTTTACAGCTTTTCACGAATGTGGGTTTTCATGAAAAGCTGAATTTTCACGTTGGATATGTCTACGGGAAAGCTCAAAGTCGTTTTCCACGGCATGAAACTCTACCAGGAACGCACAGGCACGAGGAGTTAGGGAATTTCACTCCCCCATCGACTTTACGTCGGTTGCGTAGGTCGTGGAAATCGCACAGGGTGTTCATCGTGCCACCTATCGAGCGCGATTAACAGGAGCAAAATGATTTAATTCATTTCGCCAAAATATTTATAATATAAATGCATGAATAAATAATTAATAATAATCATTTAACAGTAATAATTTTGTTGTCTATATATTTTTTTAAAATATTAATATCAACTAATATATAAAAACAATGTTTGTTTGTCCGTATTTAATACGCTTCTATACCGTTCATCTAATTGCAATAAAACTTTGTCAATTTAATATTTACACTTGCGGAAATAACATAGGTATATTAAAAATATTATATGGATGCACCATGTTGGCGCATGTTGGTCTGGCGAAATTAAGTTTGGACTTAAGAGATGGAAACAATGCAAATAAAGAAGATTGCATCGAAACATCAGATTTTGCGAGCATATCATTCTTAACCGATATTAAGATCAAATTTTGTATTCAGCCGTATGTTGAAAAAGAAAAAGGACGGTTCGAAGTACTGCTTTTAGCTTTTCCCTTTATGGGATTATTGCCAACCATTTTGGAATGGTTTTTCATAGCGAATACATGTTTTAAAAATGTGGTCGCCAGTCATACTTTCTATAGATTTGCACCTATGACAATCCGAACTCTTAATCGCGGGGCTACCTACAGGTATTACCTATAGATTAATTGATGTATGCATATGTAATAATATTATATTATGTATAATCAACGGTATGATAATATAGTAAAGCATTTATTTAATATAAAACTATTGATATTGCAAAGGGGTGTGCACTTTTTGAACGGGCTGTAGTAGCGGACGTCATGCTCATAAACATGATATGCAGCGAATTTAACCTACTACCCACTTTTATACCCGCGTCGTGGAAAATTCTCGCCTTCGACATCAAAATTTCCCCTAAAGCTTTTCCGTTATGACAGTTTTCACAAAAACATGGATTTTTCTGCATATTTCGGCTTTTCTCTATCAAGGCGGCAGAGCTGAGAGGAGCCATTTTCGCTTTTTCAGCCGCTGTTCCATTTTCGAGCGAAGCTTCGGCGCGCTGTTTGCGCTCGTTTTTTCAGCCCGACTGAAACGCGCTCGCTACCGTAAAACAACAAATAAATAAAAAACTTTAAAAATATTCCTATCTTTTTCCTGAAATGTCGCATATTTGAGATTTTTACATCAGGGCTGCATAACGTCAAAGGAGATCCCCTTCTCTGTGTTCTTTCGCGGATTAGAACGCTCCGGGATCGCGTTGCATGTTAAGCGCAGCGATTGCAAACCAGTCCGCTATAAATAAATTCAAATATTTAATTCAATCAATTATTTGTTAAGATCCAGAACTTAACTGTCTCTATTGCGCAATATTTTTAGAAGAGCATAGGCGTATTTCATTACCGCGCACATTTAAATCACCAATTAAAAGTCATTCTCATGTGTTGGAATGCCATAAATATTGTTGTTTAATTGGAACATTGGAATAATATCGACCCACAGTTGGAATAATATAAATATACTATTTTGGTCTTTTATTGGTATTGGTACTTGAAGAACATCAATAAAAATACATCCCGTAGATCTTGGAATGAGAAACACAAAAATATATTAATATTGATATTATTACTTCTGCAGAAGCAATATAATAATTTTCAACTATTTAAGCTATTATAATGATAAATTTACTATAGATATCTAGAATTATCTGATTTATTCTGATGTTCTGAAATATCTTTCCATTTGATCGAACAGTTTTGCAGTGTGAAAATGCAATTGCAAGACATTCACTTTTCAGTCTTCAAAAGAGATACAAAACGTTATTTTGTAGTCGTCATGTAATTCTTCGGCTATTCAATACCACCGTAGTCCAAAATTCTCAGCGTGTTCTATTATCTTGGTTCAAGCATTCATATACGTTAAATGGATTGAAAAGCGGACCGGTTGGACACACAGACCTTGTAACCACTTTTAGGGCTTTTTGCGACATTTAAGGGGATAAATGCGTAACCGGGGCCTTCTATGATCTGCAAGATCAATGTACTCAGAGGCTAACCTACATAGGTGACTTGCGGTAAATGAGGTCGCGAACGAACCTAGACATCCTCTCACCCATAAAAACTATATATTTATCTATCTTACTATATAAGCTAGTTTTTTTAGTTTTAAATTATAAAATGTTGTAAACAAACGCGGCACCCATCTTTCGTACAGCTTTCTCTTGTCCAAATTTTCGGTCAATGTTTAGTGTACAGCATTTTTTGAAAGGTCTACCCTATCTACCAGTTCGCACAATTACAGTCGACGGTCATCCAATACCATTTTATGGCATTTCTTCTCCATTTTTTGGATGATTACGTCATTTGGCCGACAACTGCGTTGTTCGTCTTGGCAGCTCATACGGCCTCGTCTAGCATTTCCTTTACTATGATGTATTTACTACAACTCAAATCTAATAATAGGAATATTGATATGAAATATAATAGATACGGAATTTTTCAAAATGTCATATGGTGTACCAAATACATATCATGGTAGCGCGCGGGTGTTTTTTATTTAGTATATTTTTAAGACAACAACCGTCATCTATTTGTGGATGATCCGAAAAGAAGAAAGAAGATAGTTAGGTGAGAATAAAAAGTCAACGTTCATGGGCATCGTTATTATTGTCGGAAAGAGAGTTTCCAGCTGCGAGACTACTGGGGAAGCCAGCGGAAAGAATACCCCTTCCCGTATCATGGCAATCGGTCGATTCTTCAATTCTTCCCTGCGCGTCCGTAAAGAATGAAAAGAGATGTTATTTGATAAGTTTGAGAAAAAAACCATAAACGCTAAAGTAAGATTGATATTCACAAAACCCTAAAAAATAGAAAAAAAGAAAATAAATTAATGTCAATGCTATAACATCATCTGAAAAAATGGAGCAATCAATTTCCTTTTTTAAACCCGTATATGCAAGTTAAAAGAATGATCATTTGACCATAATTTGACATTGAACATGTAGTAGTATTTTTAACGATATATCGATGTCTGACACTAATAGGAATATAGTAAATTCCAGTTCAGAGTCAATTATAATGGCTGAAATAGTCCTAAGAGGGACTTTCGTGGTAATTATACGACTTTTTTTAAAATTGGTGTTTTTTTGCAAGTCATGGATTGATAGCAAAACATGTTTTGCATCCCTGCATTTGTTAGAAGGAGAAAGCTTTGTGCAGTTGGAAAGTTCCGCTATCGTGAGCTTATTCTACCAGGACGCCATAACCGGTCGGCGGTGCGAGGAACAAAATAAAATGAAAAGAGATCGGCCTCTTCGTTGGCAAGCAGGGCGCTGAAAATTTCTTCAGCGACGCCCAAATAGAAACTGAGAAAATGTTTATAATTTTTTTTCTTTCTTCTGATTGGGGATTCAGAAGTCGAGGTTAGTGTTTGTGCCTCGGCGTCGTTCGGGAGTTAACATATTTCATTTTTACGTCGAACGCTGTTGATCCCTTTTCACAGGATGCTATCACGCTGCAGAAGAAAACTGCTGGGGAAAAATGCAATTGAAGAATTTTCCTTTTATTTAATTTAATCTGTCAGAAGAACTTGTGCTGAAGTTACAAATGCGTTAACATTTGGCAATAATTGATCGTTTACAAAAATAAGATTGTTGATGTTCGATCATGAAGATAAGCTGGAATCTGGAAAAACAATTCCGGGGAAAGTGCGGAAATTTTATGTGAAACATTGTAGTGATGAATTTTCCTTAGCAGGATTTGATAGCAGAGAAGAAGGTGGCGGAATTCGAACAATTCCAGATATTTCCTTTGAGCCATACACGGAGGGGAACTACTTTCGAACACTTCGGGAACGAGTTCCCGCATTCCAGCCATTTTTCTATTAGGACGTTATAAAGTCGCAGCGGTCTAAAATTCCTGCGAGCTCCGAACGCAGCTTCATGGAAAAGCTTTCAGGGCTTCTACGTCAGAGGCTCAAAATCTGCTTTTATTTAAATTCAAATTTAAACAACTTATTAACAACCACCCAAAAAAATAACAATTTAACCCAAAAGCAAATGTTTTAATTTAATATTAATTTCAATTTAATATTAATATAGTTGTTGAACACCAATTTACAACAAGAATTGGAAGGTTCTGAAGATGTTGAACAAGCGCGGGTGGGATAAGGCTTTAGCGCTAAGCTCAGTTAAGATTGCTCAAATCCGCTGAAAAATACCAGGGGTGCATACACCGCTTAGAGGTTTATCTAAACCGGATTAACGCTTTGCTATAACGCCATAAGGGTCTATATCATACTTTTATATTGCACTAGTAAAAGATAATCAAATAATTTTTAATATGATACTGATTCAAAGATTTGTTTAAAGTTTATTAAACGAACAATATTTCCAATGAATAATTCCGTTCGAGAAAACTGTACCCAAACGAAAAATAGCGTGTGTATGTGAAGTGATTCTTTAAATATCATCCTAATCATATTGCAGCCACATCATCTAATAAATTCATTCAATGGTACTAATTAAGACCTTTCTAACAAGCTTCGTGCGACGCCACTTAGATCATTGTTGCAATTATGCATTAACACACTCGCCGCCAATCGTGAATCGGTATTGTTTCTTACATTATATTCGATAGTTGGAGCATAAACAGAAGGAATACGATATTATAACGCATGGGATAAACACGGACATGTGGTGCATCTTCTGTCATGTGTTTTTTTAAATTTTAGATCGATAAGCTAGATGGGAGACTATTTCAGATGTCATTACACTTATCCCAGAACCTTCATTCAGTTGAAAAGCATACTTTTTCTGCAAACATATCAGTATTTTTTTTATACTCAAATCAGAAAATTCCGGGAACTTTTAATAATATAATGATTGTGGTCGGAAAATGGCAGGACGAATCCTACCGGCTGTGCCAATTTTGGTTATGTACTTTATGGATGGCAGAATAAATTCTTGTTGAGTGTAAGCGTGGAGATGATTGCGGGAAGTCTTCTTATAATTTAAACGAAATTTCTTCAGTATATATTTTATTGTAGATTTAAATGGTACAGTAATAGAGGAAATATTATAACGACTAGGACCAGAGGTCTTAGTACTGTCGCTGCGTTAGAAATGTTTCAAAAGCCGAAAAGACAGTCCTTTAGAGCTGTCCTCGAGGGACATGATGGGAATGTAACGATATAAATTGACTTGAAAAACCGAAGAATGAAGAACGATGTGCCGTCGAGGCACCGACTATTTAAACAGTAAAATTGTCTATTTGCAAAAATGGACATTGTATGAATTTTACAATAGAAAATAACAAGTCTGACGAAAAATTAAAATTAGGCGTAAATAGTTTCATTGGACATTAAAGATAAGCAGAATTCATTATTATGAAATATGATTGATATGCACAAAATATAAGGTTCATTGGATTTTAAAAGTGTAAGCAAATGTTTATTATTACGATATATGAAATTAAGAAAAAATAGATATCAGTAAATATTGAATATAAGCAGAATTGTTATTATGAAAGAATATGTTGTTATTTTAATTTGATATATATTTTTTATATTCTGTTTATTTTATATTTGCATTTGCTAACTCCATTAAATAGAAATGAAATAACTTGTTAAATCGTACTTAAGCGGAAGAAGAAAACGTCCATCGAAAATATGGCAGAGGAATGCCCGTCCACCATATACGGTGGACGCAGCGACGAACGAGTTAAATGAATCCTTCAAAATAAACCCATATATTAAATAAGAGTTTCATAAAATTCTATAAAATTATTTTGAGACAGTGCTCTCTCATGATATGAATATTAAGGCGCCATTGCGTACACGATGATATATTCAGCATTAATCTAAATAATTAAATATATAATTATATTGACTTGCAACAATAATTGATGTATTGCATAATTTATAAGTATTGATAATTTTACAATTTGCGCATAGATATAAATTATTTACCACTGAAAATTACTATACATGGATCATGGATTCATGGATCATTATTCGATAAACACTAAAATATAATATTAGATACAAATCAGTGCATATTTCATTTTAAATGCGATTATAATGTTTTATACCAACCTTGAATGGGTGAATAATCTTTCATATTACGAATACACTGGTTCGCGATTTCTAAAATACTCGACGATGGTAAAAAAGCTATATATCCTCCAGAAGACAACGAGTGCAATCATTACCATTAAGGCCGTCACTAAAAGCCACATAATCGCCATATTTCAGTCAATAGGTGACAACACCAGCACGAAGTCTTAAATATTGGTGAAATGGATGATTTTACACAGTGAAATATATTTGTTTTATTATAAAAATGCACGAATTATATAATTGGTTCAAATGTGCGTTCACTTTGGAGGCCACTTTACGAATGGCATCTCATGTTATAAATGTAGACATTTGGCCCAAAACGATCGTAAATTAATAATTAATAAACTCAATAAATACAATTAATATATTTTAGCTTTTGCTTGTTTGTCCTTATGCGCGTTCAACGAAAATTATCAGGAGCACGCTACATAGGAGGTATGAAATCGCTGTGATATTTCCTTCGGGATAAATGTTGTCAAATGAAAATAATCGCCAAAGGAAAAGCGTCTCTCTGTATAGAAACTGTTTCAATAAATTCGCATGTACAGTATTGTGCACTTATTATGAGATTTCAACCATCGCTCGCGTAAGGGCCTAAGACATAATCAATATTTAGGGGCGGCGTCTAAAAAGTAAGCTTGTGTGTGTTATCTCTATCTGTGTGACGGCGGGCGTCGTTTATGTTGATCGCTCATAATGGTGACATTATACACTCCATTCTAGTATATAATCAGGAGAAACTTTTTTATTAATTTAATATAGTTATGGCTGCTGAAAAATGGTGAAAACATAAAAAAACTTTTTATTTTAGTTATTATAAGTATTACTACAAGCATCATCATAATGCAGCCACACGCAGTTTATTACAGGACTAGGGCCGCTTTAATATTCATTCACGGGAAAGGATCACATCCATATCATTAGTATCATACATCCACCTCCTAGTGTGCTCGTTATTGAAGGTAGCACAACCTCCGAGTTTAATTTGGGAATGCTCATCTAGCGAGTTACCGAGTGAACCAAAGGCGATTACATATATCGAAAGGGAATGTTAATTCCTTATCGATAGTATAGTTTTGAATCATTTTCCTCAGAAGATAGAAGAATACTGCTTGATATAAAGGTTTTCTTGAGTATACGTAGTCCAATTCCTCCATTTCTCACAATAGCGAAAACGATAATAAAAAAGTGCATCGCTGTGGATTTCTATTGTTGTATACCTCAGGACCGTAACAAGGGGGTGGCAAAACAGGCGCCCGTTACGGGTTGATTGATGATGATTTTTAATAATACTGATTGACTGTGTCATTCCTCTTTTCTTTGAAATCGCTTAAACATCGGGCTGACTCAGTCGGCATTGACCGATTGTAAAATTTAAACAACCCACCCGATCAATTTTCTTCGGACAACTTCCTTTTGTAATGAGAACTCCTCATCGTTCTTAAGACATGTTCGGGTATTGCGTTTGATTGCGAGGCACTTATTCATCATATCAGCGGTCCGAAAAGCGGACCGTATAGAAACACAGACCTTGTGGCCACTTTTAGGGCTTTCTTAGGGATCTGTACAATCACGGAAGCCTTAAACTTTCATAGGTGACTCGCGCCAAATGAGGTTGTGAACGAGTCTAGACTTCTTTCCACCCAGCGCTTCATACCCTCGCTACGGCTCTGGTATACCTATCCCTGAAATAAGTTTATCCTTAGGATATTCAACTTTCTAATAATTCGTATGATAAATTATTCGTAAAAACATCCGTTTATTAATAAAAGTGAGCTTGCAATTTAAAAAAAAATATTCATTTGTACGCCCCTTGATAGTATTTGATGTTATTTTTCATCTAATAAAAATTAAATTCATATAGATTACCACATTTATTCATATTCCGCATTGATTATAATCTTGTTTTACATAATGTGACATATCCGCCAACGGACGATCTTCATAGATTTATTTATATCTGGAAGAAGTTCTATGAGTGCATGATACATTAATTATTGTTGCAAATAAGATATCCTGTCTGACTTTAATAATCGTATCAGTATTAACTCTTGAAGAACCTGAAAATAAAAATAAGTTCAGAATCGATCGAAAATACCAATATGTAAACGTAGATTATAATCTACCTACTTTTTTGTTGTGCAAAAATAATTAATATTAAATTAATGCATTATAAAAGTGTAATGTAGGCCATTATGTTGGTGTACATTTGGGTGGTATCAATGAATTTCCCTCCAGTTGAATGTTCTGCAATGTACTTATAGCGAGGAAAATTTTGTGATATGAACGAACTAGGATGTATCCTCTTTGATATTTCTACCAGGAGTAAATTTTAATACACCAAAACTATTTATTATTTTTTTGGTAAAATGCAAGTAAAATTCCATTTTGCCAAAAAATATTGCAAAATCTTGTACGTGGTTCTAAAATATATAATATGTGTTCACGTTTTCCGCAAAATAATTCAGCGCCTAAAAACTTTCTTTAACACATTAACTGCGGGGCACTTCGCACACGTCTGTCCCCTGATAAAAGCTATACCCAACACTTACAAATATGTAATTTATACAAATTTATTATTTGCCAAAATTCAACTAGATTTAAGTGACAAAGTCATCGAAAATTGGACCTCCCGAACAGGCTTTAACAAGGAGGTGGCAAAGCAGGCGCCCGCCATAAGCGCAACTGGGCTTGGGGCGCAAAACGCAAAATACTGACACAATTGAGAGTTGCACATGGTTTTTATTTTACTTGACCATTATACTTTACAAGAATCAACACTGATTAACTCTGTCTGTCTGTGTGCGTGCGATTGCGAGGCGTTCTTTCGTCATGTCAGTGATCTGAAAAGAAGACCAGTTGGACACGTAGACCTTGTAGTCACTCCCAAAGCCGTAACTAGGGTATGATGCGCCCGCGGCAAGAATCTAAATTGCGCCCCCCCCCCCCATTTTCGGAGTTCTTATTAAAATACCCTGTACATATAGTGCTAAATTGTGTATAAATAGTTTAAATAAATTATTTTTAACTGACGTTAACCAAAATACAGCGCTATACATAAAAATATGCTTTCCACATGTAATCATCAGCTTATATTGTACATGTTAACATGCTTCCAGCAGTCAATGTGTTAAGCCATCCTTATGTAAATATAAATCAGATGAAATTACAAATGGATAGCGTGACTACTTGTCTTTTGGCTAACAAAGGGAGTGATTATATTAACATTGACACCTAATTAACGTCACTTTTTTTTCACAGGTTTACTCAAAACTTTGTAGACAGTCGTGAAAGGGAAGTAAGAAGTAAGAAAGGAAGCAAGCGTTACGCCAGGGCGCTCATGAACAGACACAACAATGAAGCTGGACGAAGAGTATGTTTTTTTAAGCAAATTTTATTCAAATTATGTTCTTATTGTTTGATTTTTAAGGAAAACTTTTAAAAAATTACGATTTACATTGAAAATACTCAAGATGAGACGATATTATACAGGGTTCTTGTTAAGATTATTCCCCATTATTCCAACGAGCTGTGCTTATACTACAGTTTCATAAGGCTTGAAGCAAGATGAGAGCGTCGTTTTTGAAGATAGAGCAGTCCTCCGAAGCTCCTGTAAAATTAATTAAAAGCTTATATTCCCTCATCGCCATCTACGAGCCTTAAAAAGCATATACAGTGGAACCTCGATAAACCGTTCCCGCATAATACGTTTTCCCGGATGGACCGTTCATTTTTTATAGTCCCGTCAAACTCCCATAAGAACAACGTTAAATAATCCCGCATTGACCGTTCCCCGATTTACCGATTTCCTCGATAAACCGTTTAAATATTTTGGTCCCGTCACAAATATTATCCCGATTGACCGTTTTTATTGCATATTTCTCCGTATCTCGGCAAGCAAGTTTGACACAGCCGAGTGATCGGTCTATAGTTTTCGGGATGGATCATTTTTTTGGACTGATTTTGGAATCGGAATTACCTTTGCAAATTTCTATAATGTGGGATAATAACCGATTTTCAGGCAAGCATTGAAAACTTTCGTGGGAAGTTTTTAATGATTGTATTATCAATTTCGCCGAACCTGTGTATTTTTTGTTTTTAATCTTTATTTTTTCTTAATAATAGTTTCTAATGGAGTGATTATTTTAGTATTTGTTAAGGATTTAAGATAATTTTTGAAGAATTATTTTAATGATTTCGAAATCGTCTGTTGTGTGCTATTGTCGCTTAAGTGCTGGGAATCCTGGTGATTAGTCCCAAAGTTTTGGATAATAGGTTTACCTTATCTACGCTATTGTCGATTATTCGGAGATCGTCACTTAAAGAGGGAAAACCTATCGTCTTTTGTTTGACTAATTTGACGAACATCGGTGTCCAACATTCCTTAGTATCGAGGTTGGGAATTTCCCAATCCGTTTTATCTCTACGTTACAATGCAAATGTTGAATTGTTTAAAATTCATGGTAATAATGATTCCTGTACATACAAACTTTTTAGTCGCGTAGCTGAATTTGTACAAGTCAGTTGCGTTCAATATTGCCTCACATCTCGTATCGAATTTTTTTCCAAATTGAAACTAAAATGCCGCCACCCATGAAGAAAACTAGAACTCTAGCTGAGAAGCTGAAAATAATTCAAGACGTCGAAAACAATCCAGGAGAAAAACGAATTGACATAGCAAAACGTCTGGGATTAGCACCATCAACTCTAAACACGATTGTTGCTATGAAGAGTAACATTCGCAAAACAATTGAAAAGTGCGGCAAGACAGCGAATAAAAGAAAGTCTGCTAAGGAATCTACTTTTGGAGAGCTTGAAGATATTCTTTACACGTGGTACCAGCAGGCGCGAGCTGAAAACATACCCATTGATGGATCCATAGTCAAAGAAAAAGCTTTGCAAATAGCCAAAATAAAAGGGATCACAAAATTTTCTGTGGCGTTGAGACAATCGACTCATTATGTGATGCAACTAATGACAGCAGTGAAGAGGAAGATGGCGAAGAACATAATACCGAATCTATTCCGACATTTACAGAAGCATTATTGGCCTTCGAAAAAATTAAATCATTTTTCTATTCCAAGGAAATAGATGAATCCGCTCTTAGAAAAGTTCGCGAGTTTGAGGCGTCTTTGTTCCAATTAAAGTGCCAAACAACAAAGAAGCAAACAAACATAAAGGAGTTTTTTAAAAAATAAATTTTATATACAATATATGCAAGTAACTAATAAATAAATGTTTTTTTAAGATTTTAGTTGTTTTTTATTATTATTTGAAGCTTTCCCGCATTAACCGTTTCCCGCAATTACCGTTTTTTTTTCAGGGTCCCTTGGAAAACGTAAAATCGAGGTTTCACTGTATTTAAAAATCAAGGACGCATTGAATAAAAAACGTCCAATAAACGTTGTTAACTATTTGAGCCGGATAATTGCTAATTAGCTCGATGTTGAGCCTATTAAAGATGTACTATTAAGTTTTCATGCTTATCACGTCTTGAATGGTCTGTGCAGCTGTAGACGATGGCTTCATGGATGGCTTTCATCTTCCTTATCTTACAGTTGAGATTTATATTCCATCTAAATTGAATTCACTAAAGGGCATACCACATGAACGTTCGGAATTCATAGATGGGAATTAAAACGCCATAACTTTTACAATATATAATAAATTCAATCAAAATAATATGTATTGGCTTCAATAGTATTTTGTCAATGAGAAACTAAATTACTTATTCCGTTTTAATAAAGATCTGCACATTTTAGAAGCAATAAATTCATCAAATCCTTGATTTATCTCGTCCTGGTTTCAATACTTGATTAACTGAAATTCCGAATCTTCATGTGATACTATGCAATAACGTTCTCAGACATGAATAAATATTATCAATAATAGCAAGGGTTGCATTCGACCATTGAGTAATGAAGCTCAAGCTTTCAAGCTGCAGTAGTTAATTAGATACACCAAGAAGTACACCAGTTCGAAACGACCGGATTACTTCTAGTTCATTTCTTAGTCATGTTAATCACTTCTGTCAATCATCTCCTGCCATAAAACCTCATAAAAAACATACCTTTCCAAGGAGAATAAATTCTAAATTTAATGGACCCGACCACTTAAGGGCATCGATGTGTGCATTTTATTGCTTTCACCTGGACAAAGTGAATTTCAACCGTCTATATTTTTTGTATAGATTAATTAAATAAAATGAGCAATAATCGATTCTGTTCAATTAAGATCGCTTTAATTTATCGCTCTTATATGTTACCCTTTCCCCGAAATAAATCGAAAGAGGGATCAAAATTTATTACGGTTGACGGGGTCATGTAACCGAGAAAAAATCAACCCCGATGCGTATAAAAACGAATGCACACCGGGAGCATTATCAAAATAGCCCGGGGACCATTAAAGGATTTATTTTTATGTTTTACATTCGGATTTGTATCCCAATAAAAGGTAGGGTGAACATGGTTCACGCAGTAATTTGGATTCATCGCTTTTTAATGAACATTTTGAATTGAAAAGAGTGCTCAGAGTCATTTATGTGAGGAGCTATCTGTGAAGAAAAGCAATTAACTCCCGTTCGGGCCATTAAAATATTTATTATCGGTATCGAACGATTAAAATATGTTTATACAAAGAAAACGTCGTTTTAGACTTGTTTCAAAATTGATTCGCACTTAAAAGTTGATTATGTAATTATTAAGGCGGAGCAAAGTATGACTTAATCGACGAGTCGCCGCCGAGACGCGGGCCAATTTTTATGCGCTTAAAACCGTTTTGGCCATTGACAGACGTCAAATTCGTATTCGATATGAATATTTTATTACATCTGCGATATCGCGCAGTTTATTTATATGAATGATGATTAATGCTTAAATATTAAGGAAGATCGTATATTTAATACATGATGTTCTGTATTGAAGCGCCTAATATATGTATTGACTCTGAGCAATTATAATTTCAGGCTGTTATCAAAAAATCAAGAGTGACTTGTAAGTGTCATGGTGTTTCAGGATCTTGCAGCCTAGTTACGTGTTGGCAGCAGCTCGCTTCGTTCAGAGAAATAGGTGAGTCGTCTTATAATCATGTATTAATTTATATTAAGATTTAGGTTATGTTTGCTAGTATTTGGTCTTAACAATTTGCTCGCCCGCCATATGAATCGCTGTCGAGAAATTATTTAAAAATGTTCCAGTTCCCTCGTTTATTTATACGGATCTCTTCTCGGATGCATAATTCACACCGGATCTTTGTATTCATTTATTCCATATTTTACGTCTGTTGCACTACATTATCCGCTCTTTTTAATTTTATTTATATCTGAAGCATTAAGATAATGATCTTCCCCGCGGAAAACAATGGTCGAATCACACTGAAAGAAATGATAATTATGCAAAATGAAGAAATAAATTTTCGAGGGAATAAATTTAATGTCACAAGATATTATGTCAAATTATCATAATGTGGGCGTCCAGTGATTTTATAACTTTTATTTTCGCGTTCCTAATTGACGCTTATTAGAATACATCGTTTATCATAATGTTCGCAAATTTAATTACGTTTAACGTGCAATTAGCGAGAATTTAATTTTAAATTTGTTAAGACATTTTATTTTTTAATCGAGTCGATCAATCTGAGATTAACGCATACACGAATCGCTAATGTAAAACGTTACGCTGTCTAATTTTATGACTCATATTTCGATATAGAATTGTTCATAAAGCGAAACGATGACGTTTTGCAAAGTTCAAAAAAATAGTTCATATATCCGAAGAAGAAGAAGTAAAATATGAGAGTTTTTGTAAATTAAATTATGAACGGCGCTCGCCTTCGAACATAAATTCTCAATATTTTTTTCACACGAATAGATGAAATGAGACAGTTGAATGTTTTCTGGCTTGAGCGTTAATATTATTTTTGGGACGGTTTGTTTTATTGTTGTTGCCCATTGTCTGGGGGCAAATTACACCACACCTGACAGCGACGGTGTGAGAAGCATAAAGACGCCGCCGCAGGGCACCGATGAAGATGTGAGGATATTGTAATAATATTAGATCGTGATGATAACCGAACGTGATCCGTGGATCTTTCTGCGGACTCACGCGTTGTAAATGAGATAATTTAATAAACACCCAGGTCGTCGGTTCAGATATAAAAACGTTACATATTAATTTGCGTTACAGATATCGTCCGCGGAGCCTTTCTATTTCTTCGCCTTCGGGGTCAGATTTGTCAAAGTTCTAGATTGACGTCTGCATCTCGCAGACAAAGGAAAATATATTAACCTCAAATGCAAAACGTCAATAATCGAATTGACATTTGACAACGTAATACAATGCGATTTTCAAAACGTGGTCGTCAACCATAAATGTCGGAATGAGTGCGTCGATGCGCAAGTGTCGACGGTGGACGATCGCTTTCCATTTTGAGCTCGATTGACAAGTGAGACATCTAGCGGCAGTCGAACGCATCGATGAAAATTCAAATATTTTTCATACAATACGCGCACGTTCCTTTTATATGGAGTCTCCGATCGAAACAACTATAATAAATATACCATCTTAAAGATTATCACGTCACTTTTACAGTTTTCAAATATATTAATATCAAATCGCCTTTAAATGATCGATTCATATTGTATTGTTGCAATTGTTTTGTTGGTAATGATATGTTGTATTTTTCTCGGTATCGCGCCATGAAGATCTAGCCCAGGGATGGCCAACCTTTTACATTAGCATGCGTCAATTGTTTCACACACGAGTTTAGATGTGCCATATAATGCACATATATACACTCAAACCACATCTTCACTTTTTCTATGTAAGCCATAGCTTTTTTTATGCGATTTTCCGCGAATCTAAAAAATCTCACCAAATTTAATTTTTAGTTTGAATTTGTTTTTAAATCAATAAGTCCCCTTTATATTAAGGGGACCTGAAAGTATTCAAAAATTTTGAGATCTTACCACTGTGCAAAATAATAAAGTTTTTTTTATTAGATAGTTGATTTTCCTGCTCTAAAAAGTTATAAACGGCATTTTTCAATTTCCAAAATCTACTCGGAAGCTGTCATCTAGAAAGCCAACGCACCTCACAATGTAGAACAAGTTCACCATATTTCAAATCTAACAAATCACAATATTCTCTGAATGTCTGTTAAATGCTCTTGCTCTAATTTTATTCATAAATTTCACAACCGGTAACAACATGCTGCATATTTAAAGTTTTTCGACACTCTTGATGTAAAATGCAGTAATATTTTAATACTGATCGATTTAAATATTTTCAAAGCTGAAGAAAAAAGAGCACAAAAATAGACGAAATACTCTAATTGCTGGTAATTTTGGTAACATATGAGTTCTTAGGATGACTAATAAAACATCAACTATTAGACAAAATTCGATTTTATTCGTCACGTTTGTTCCAACGCTTCTCTAACATTTCGTTGCCTTTTTTGAAGAACGATTTGGTTTCAAAATAGACTTCAGTTTCGGCAATTTTTTCTTCATCAGAGCCAAATATCTTTTGCTGAAGCATTATTTTTAGGTTTGCAAACAGATAGTATTCGTTGGGAGCCAAATCCGGAGAATACGGCCGCTTTAGTTGGTACTTTTATAAATGCAATTAATTAAATATTATTAGAATGTATATTTTAAAATAATATGCGAAGATAGTACCAAAAGTACCCGACTAACGTATAAATGCCAGTTGCTTTGGTACGAGCCACCTATATAAGTTAGCCTCAAAGGGAGATTCCTGTGATTGTACAGATTATAGAAAATGCCGCAAAAAGCCCTAAAAGAGAACGGAGTGGTCACAAGGTATGTCTGTCCAACCGGTCCGCTTTTTGGACCGCTGACACGACGAATGAGCGCCTCGTGAAAATGTCTACAGAACGATTATGAACTCTCATTGCACAACGAACGTTGTCAGAAAAGAGGGATTATCCAGCTCAGTATATATTTTAAAAACGGACAGAGTCAATCAGTGTTGATTCATGTAAAGTAGAATAAAAACCATGTGCAACTCTCGACCAGGTCAGTATTCTACGTTTTGCGCCCCAAGCCCAGTTGCGCCCATGGCGGGCGCAACTGTTGGAGACTATTAAATTTATTAACATTATATTAGACAAATTTTATGATAAAACGCGTCTCGTTTGACGCATGCGCCACAGGTTGGCCGCCCCCGTTCTAGCCCTATCATTATCAGAATCACATTTAAGAATTAAGGGGTCGACACATAAGAAAAACTTAATTTATGCTCGCATTGTCCTTTTATGTAATATGGCTTAATTACGCCGGCGGGTGGGTGGATAATAATATCATAAGGCGCGAGTGGGTGTCCATAACCCTATTTTTAAATGTCCGCGAGGAATAAAGCACTACCCTAATCATTTGCGGGCATTCAATGCATCTCATTGAGTATTTAAAAATGGCTGGTATTTAAAAAAAATAATTCAAGATCAGAGAAGGACAATGCTGTTTTTATAGGGGGGCGTTCGTTGGTGAGGGGCGACCGTCTTCCAGAGAAGCTTAAACGATCCACGCACCGAGTGTACACAATGACATTGCATGGTGTGATATAATTTAACTTAATGGCTTTGTAATTAGCGGTTGCATCGGACAAAGAAGGATGAGTTCCGAGAAGGGCGTGATTTAGTGTGCGACCTCCTGGCCATTCATTATTACTATTATTTGATTTGAGTTGGTATCACAGCTGAGTGCTTTCATACTGTAATTTTTGACTTTGAGTGGGCAGAGATTCGGTCTTTGTTGGAGATGACTCGTGAAGTACTCGGAAGTGTTGTCCGAAGAGCTCAAATGCGACTTGACGATTTATGCTATTTTAATGACGAATTTATTCCTACGCGGAAATGCATCTGAATAAATATCGGCAATGCGTTCTTGATTGACAAATGTTTTTATAGCACGATGAAAGCTGCGCGTTAAAATATTTTTTTTCTAAAGATTTTGACGTTTGAAAATTTGGACGTCGGTTCGGTGATGCCTGAAAAAAAATGTCTTAGGTCCGGAGATGCGATTTGAGGTTAAGTTGAATTTTGACGTTTGTAAACCTATTATACTAAATATAATGATTTCCTGCATAATATAAACGTGTTGCTTCATGTTTCAACTGTTTTTTGTTGCATTATAATGCATTTATCTTTGTTTATAGAATTAATATTTAATTCATAGCTGTCAGATGACATTTCATTCAGCTTGCAGTTAGCTTTGCGCCTCGGATTCTCAAACAGTTTCGCTATACAATCAAACTTACACATATGAATCAATAAATTAATATGAATCCAACAACTATTCAATCGTTAACCCTATGCGGTCATTATTTATTATTTCTTATTATACTATTTTTATTGGCTGTTTGCATCTCACAAAAAATCATGTTTACTTCCATCAATTAAAGCTAATCTTTCAAAGTCAAAGTTCAGTTTAGTGATGAATTTACAAAAAATACCTACGTCAACCTGTATATAATTTCACCGCCAAATATATTCATAAATTTGTGGTTTTTTTTAGCTCTAGTACGAAAAAAAGATATACATGATCTTTCAATAAAGACAAGCAATTTTTAAATGCAAATAAAAACAAGTTATGTGTAAGATATCTACTCAATTTTTATTTTATTTGAAAGGATATTTTATGGCATTATGGCGGGAATCGAGAAGTCGGCGGTTGGCCTTGGCTGTGGGAGGACGTCCTTTCCGCAGCCAAATCCCTCTCTCTCGTGCTGAATAAAAAGTTACATGGAGAAGAGAGTCTTTTCGTTCGACGCTCGTCCATCCCTATCCATCCGCCCGGCTGTATGTGATCCGATAGAAAATCGGACCTGTGCAATTATTACTAATTGTTATCGACCACTAGGAAGAGCCTCTATGACTCGACGACAATCAAGTGGAGAAAGCCCCCTGGAATGCATTTTTCATCAAAACTTTTACAAAAAGCCCTAAATGCCCTAAAATTAAAGGCCACAAGGTTTCTGTGTCCAACCGGTCCGAATTTCGGATCACTAACACATCGAAAGAGCGCCTCGCGATCGGACGTCATGCCCGAATATGTCCACAGAACATGGTCTGCGTCCACGAACGACGTGGTTTGCGTTGTGTCTGCATATATTTATTTTATCTTCAATACCAATCGACACAACATCGGAATAATCGATGTCTCAACGTGTGTGACATAGGATTGGATAGAATTAAATTGCGCTAATGGAGATAATTTAGCTCTATAGTTTTGTTTATTGCCGTAATTTATTTATTCGTGAAATTTAAAGCTGGTGACTCGATTTACATAAGTCACTGTGGCAGGTTTGCGACACTAATTATACGGGGCACAGTTGGCAGAGTTGAGCTCCATTTGAATAATATCACTTAATAGGAGGTCTCGTGATGAAAAATCGGTCCATTGAAATGTCTTCTCGGTACTATGGGAGGTTACCCGCCACGACGAGAGGATTTATTCTTTGAAAGGCTGAAAAAAATGATCTCGAGCCATTAATTTATCAATAGTGGATCCTTTTCGATGATGCTAAATACGGTCTACGAGCGATTCCTCTTTTGGCTTTCGTGGATACTATTGCGACAGAGATAATACCGTTATCTACATTAGACTGTCGGTTATGACACGAGCGCGTGCCGGTGAATAGTTTACTCTGGTCTTGTGTGATGTCAACCGTCAAATAATGGTAGATGGATGTTGAAGATCCAAAGAGACACCGGCGACCGACGCGATTAGTGACGCCCAAACGATTTAGTAATGGATCTCCGTATCCACCATTTTTAAATTCATAAAATCGATCACACTTATCTGAAGGGCTTTCATAACTGGGTCGATACCCTCGTCGCTGCGAACGCTACGAGTTCAACATCGGACGTCTTCCGATACACCATTTCTTTGGAGAAAGGTGGTGCTTTTTGAAAATGGCACTTGTTTAAAAGCCCATAGATCTGATCTATCTAATGATGCGAATTCGAATTAACATTCTACAATGATCCGACGTGTCCACTCGGAGCTTTATGTCGAGGGCTTTCACAAGACACCGCTTCGCGTAGACGACATCGATTATGCATTACCCCGGCGAGCTCTGGAAAAATTAATAGATTTCCGATAGCGTCTTCTATTTCAAACCTCCGGTCGATATGTTACTCTTCTTTAATGCGGTCGTTAAATTCAATCCGTGTTTTCATGCAGACTATAAAGATATTCAGGGTCTTTAATTAGTGGCAGATAACCTGCTGAGAATGCTGATCGCGTCGGAAATGTAGGATTCCTGTTCGAATGCAGTTTGAATAATGTCCAAATTCGGAAATGGACAGATATTTAAATGGCCTTCAGGCTCGGGCCCCGGAGCCATTTCACAGACGAATCGGTAACAGTTTAACAGGTTATAAATTGTCGGACGTCCAGATCGGTATTTGTGGAAGACTGAGGACCTATTTGTTATGCGTGATGCTGCCATTCACGCGGAGGTCTTCTTCGCCGCGTTGATAAAATATTAATCATCCGTCATCTTGGACAGTAAAAAGTGGTCACGTTATGAAATAGTTCAGTCCAGATCGACGAGGGACGGAGTGGGTCAACAAATACCTATGTAAATTCAAAACAAATCGACGTTGAAAACATTAACGTCAAAAAGAAACTCACTAAAATAGATATAGGGATTGAATTGATAGGCATAACAGCAATTATACGAAATGTGTCCAAGGCGGGACACGAAGAAAAAGAGCATGATCGATGAAATCAGATTGATTTTATAAACGTAATTGTTCTGTAGGCGCTCATTCGTCATATCAGCGGTCCGAAGAGCGGACCGATTGGACACACAGACCTTGTGGCCACTCCGTTCTATTTTAGGGCTTTTTGCGCCATTTACTATGATCTGTACGATCACGGACGCTGCCTTAGAGGCTATCTTACATAGATAACTCACACCAAATACGATCACGAACGAGTCTAGGCTTCCCTCGCCCATAAAAACTGTATATTTATCTATCTTACTTATTTATACTGCAATCTTAGCTAGCTTTTTTTTAAATTAATGGCTATAATTTTGATTAAATTTATTATGTTTTGTTAAAGTTATGGCGTTTTTATTCCAACTACAAATTCCGAACGTTCATGTGATATGACTTATCTTTTATTGTCATCAAAGTATATTCGTTTTTAGCAAATGTGGGGGTGTATCCGATGCGGAAAGTTTTGGAAGCCCAGCATCAATATTAGCGATCGCGCGTTAAAAGACAAATGATCAGCGTTTAAAAAGTATAAATCCTCGTTTGAGTTCCCGTAAAGCACCCACTCGATTAAATATTTTATAGATTTTAAAATGTTCCTAGTTTTTATGGGTTCGAAACAACAAAATATCAATTCGTTTTATATCAAAAGATATAAATCAATATTATCTTCTTACGAGGCTGTGAAAGTTTTTCGGCCTTATGTGGATTACGTCACTTTTATTGCTTTTACAATATGTGGAACTGTCTGACAAAGAGCCTTTTATTATTGTTGATACATTTTTTTGGGTTATTAATTTTCGGTTCGGAGCGTAAATTATACGATTAGAAAGACGCCTGTTAAGTAATGTTGATTTTTTAAAAAAATATAATGCGTAACACACGTTGACGTTTGTTAGATAAACAGGCGTAAACCTTAACAATTCAAAAAAAATAAAATATTATTTGGAAAAATGCCCCAAAGTAACATTAAAGCATTGAGTGTTTCCTTTTGCAAAATTACCGATTTCCCGACAAATTATTTATTTCCGTCGCTGCAGATGAATACTTATATACTATAATAGTTTGATGTGATTCGTAATTATATAACGGAGGAATACAAAAATTCTGAAGCCCGTATCTATTATATTTCATATGGATATTCCCATTATTAGAGTCGAGGTGTAGTAAATACATCACCGGTAGGGAAAGGTTAATATAAAAATTTGAAAAACATATATGTACTGTATATATGTATACATATAGGTTAGACAGTTACCGCCCCTAGGCGTCGCCTAAGCTCGTCAATTAGTAGTTACGCCACTGTTTCCAAGCGTCCAGATTTCGGCGGGAATGTCTCGATTTAGTGGCCTACATCATGATCCCCAATATAAATTTTGAACATGGTTGACGACAAATCCATCATAAAATCATGAAAACATTTTACGCTGTTGCGTGCATTAACACATTAACTGCGGGGAAACTTCGCACGCGTTCGCTTCCTGACTCTCGGTATATTGTATAGTTTATGAATACAAGTGACATTAAATCATGAAGGTGTAACATGCAAATAAAATTGTATACACTTACAAAACACGCTCTATAAAAATAAGAATTATAGTTTTTAGTCACTCGTTAGTGTGTTAAGAATATGCTTAATTTTGTAAAAATAGTTTTAAAAAACCTTACAATTACACTTGGGTCTGTTTTTATGCGATAGATACGTTCCACGGGGAGTCGCATATAAAAAAAACCGCATTAAAAAAGATTTGAACTACATAAAAAATTGAGTTATTTTTTAAAACCGCATAACTTCAAATCAATTTGATGAGATGTAGCAAAAATCGCATAAAAAAAACTTTGCGAAGATTAACCAATATTTTTTTGCGCAATGTATGACCAAATTACTTCAACACGTATGCCTAATGGAACCAGCTGAAAACATAACGGATGCAATTAACGGTATGGCAGCGCATAAAATACGAACAAACAAATTTTTATTTTTGTATATAAGGCCATGCTTATGTTACCCGCGCAATCCTTAGCAATAAGTGGTCGAAGTTTTATCGCAATCTGATGAACGGTATGGCAGCGCATTACATACGAACAAACAGATATTAATTTTTATATATCAAAAGATCAAAGAAACACAAGTTAGAGGAGAGAGCTTCATAAATGTGTTGCTCCACATGACGAAATTCATAAAGATATCTCAACCAAAAGCAAACAACCGAAAATAAAAGGATTTTTTGCAGCGCATTGAACATAAGATGTTGCCGAAGAAATATGTGAAAATGGGAATATTTCAACAATGAGAAAACGCTTTCGCTTAATGGTGATATTAATATGCGGCGCTTTTGATCGTTGTTATTTCAATAAACACATTTTTCTCGGGCAATCTTTTCACCACTTGGAACGCATCCCATTTTTTTGTACCGTGTTTCGTATAACGCTGCATTTTTACAGCGATCCATCAACTGTGTTATAGGGGGGCTACCTGTATTTCGAGACATCACTTCGTATGCACGAAGTGATGTTTTCCTTGCTTAAAATTAATAGCCGACCATTTTTAAACGCAAGATATAATCGATCGATAATGAATTCTCGCTTCTTGAACGGTGCGAGCCAACGGGCTTGGAACTTTTACGCATATCTTGAATTATTTAAAAATATTGGAAATTTTACGTCCGGGGAATTGCATCTAATCGCTGATTTATTGATTTAAACCCACTGAGAAATAGGCTTACAAGATGAACTTCGATCTTCCTAAGTCATGCGTTTATCGGCAATATATTGAAGCATTAGGTAACGATACGCACGATTGTGTTTGGATTGTCACACTTTTCATTACATCGAGTTTACAGCTCGTAACTGTAAAGTCTATCTTAATGGTTAACCCTTAAATGGCTAATTTTAAATCATAAACTTAGATGCTATATTCGTATGTCCGCCACTTATCAATCGTACAAATCCATTTGTCTGTCAGAACCGTCGCAGCTTGTATGAAACTTGTACATAAACAAATAAACAGTGTTGATAGCACACAATATTCGGTAATTTCTTCAAGTAATCATTCACACATTCATACATTTGGCTTAACGATTTATAAAATCACATTAATTTATAGTTTCGATTACGCTTCCTAACATTTATATCGGTTCACTTATATTTATATCGGAAAAAAATAACGGTTTTACCGGTAATCGGTTTCGGTTCAAAGCCCTGCATTAATTTGCCTCCTCTTTTTTATCAAAAAATCTATAAAGGTTGTTCTTCTCCCTAAAATATCATATCTGTTATTGGATATAGGCGATCTCCATAGGGGGATTTTTCTAGGGGAAGAATTTATCGCGAGGTTATTTTCCATTGCTTTCCGCATGTGATTAATTTAGCAAAAAATATTTGAATATGAATTTTATCTGCACAAATTTATTAACCCTTTCTGGTCTTATGTTTCACCCATAAGCTAGTTTATGTAACTTAAACTTAAATAAACTAGCTAAGATAGCAGCATAAATTAACAAGATATATAGATATCATTTTTATGGGTTTGAAGAAGCTTAGGCTCGTTCACGACCTCATTTGGCGCGAGCCACCTATGTAAGTTAGCCTCTGAGGTGGCTTTGAAGTTCGTACAGGTCATAGAAGGCCCTGAGTACGCATTTATCGCCGAAAATGCAGCAGAAAGCCCTAAAAGAGTACGAGATGGTCAAGCGGTCCGCTTTTCAGACCGCCGACATGACAAATGAGCGCCTCGCAATCGAACCTGTCTAAATAACGATTACGAACTCATTACAAAACGAAGTTGTCCTAAGAAGATCGATCGGGTGGGTTGTTTAAATTTAACAATCAGTTAAAAATATTGTGTAGATCGGATAGACAGCGTTCTAATAGGTGTGAAGATTCTTCAAACAGACTCTAGTTCCGGGTTTCCCCGGACTAACCACACAGGGAATATCTCCCACCGCTCATTTTTAATCCCACGAGAAATGCTATTTTCACTCTGCGCCCTCCAGAGGAGACGAGGTTCCCGATGGAAGACCGGCTTCATTAGAGGCAGAAAAAATAGATTAATTTAAATTTAAAGGAACTACTACGCGATGTTACTGCCGCCACGGGTCCAACCTCAGTTTGAAGAGGGCTGCAACAGATGACACAACTTAGTATATATTATAAACACGGACAGAGTCAATCAGTATTGATTCATATAAATCAGAATGGTCAAGTAAAATAAAAACCGTGTACAACTCTCTATTGGGTCGGTATTCTGCGTTTTGCGCCCCAAGCCCAGTTGCGCCCGTGGCGAGTGCCTGATTTGCCACCCCCTTGCTACGGACTTGGATATAACGCTGCTTTATACTTAAACGGTTGTTACATAGAAATAGTAATTAAACTGATCTTTCATGTAATGTTTGTGCTATTCATTTTTAAAAAAAAGGTAGTTTCCCTGCCGCACCTTGTACCATAGCTCTGTTTCTTGACCATCAAATTCCGTCCTCATATTAGGCTCCGATTCTGATGAAGACATTTGGGTTCCTGTAAATGCAATACGAACCTTCAGGGCTTTACAGTAGCAGAATTATAGGCCAAATATACATTTTTCTATTGGCCAAAAATCAGTAGGGTTCACAACAAACAAACAAACAAATTCCTAACCCATTACAAATGTCAATAAATCCGTTGATCATTTCTATCCGTCTATCATAGTGTTTAATGTCGTATTTAGGATGTGAAAGTTGCATTACAGCCGTCGGCTTTCATATTATAAAACATATTTTTTTTGATAAATAAAAATATAAGCATTTGTTTATCTTAACAATAAAGGAATGCATTGTGTAAGTATTGTTGAACATAAGCGACGTTTATTTATGTTAAAAACTACGCCCTGAGGTGCTCAGCGCTCCTCAAACTGTATTTATTTTTGTAGTGTCAGCCCGAAACGCGAAAGCGTTTATTTACAATGCCTATTTTGGCAGCTTTTCAAAATTGCAGGTGTAAAGTTTGAGATTTGGTTACATTACTCGGAAGAAGACGGTTTTTTGCGATTTTCGCCATATGGGTTCCAAAATAATACTGAAAGACGCGTGAAAGTCAAATCTGCTGTTACCACTCGCTAGAACGAACAAATATTTCAGCGTTTGACCAATTGAAACTGTTACTAACGTGCTGTTATTCAACACTTTTTCAGCAGGCGTGAATTTAAGATGTTTCTTCTTTGATCTTTTGATTAGTGAGTTAATATTAAAAGTAGATTGGATGCTATATTCGCATCTTCCATACAAATCCGCCTTTCTCTCAAGATTGCACAGCGTGGATCAATCTTGTATATCAATAAATGAACCTAAACACTATTGATAGCACACAACATTCGTTCATTTCTTCGAGTAAACATAAACAATTTGTTGGCACAAAGCCTTCTATTATAGACGTGCCATCATCCCCTGATCTTAACGTCCACCCCTGCATAATCTGATTGTACGATGATGCCGACATTAATAACAATTTTCGAGACCTACAACTTTAGCCACGTCTATCAAAGCCTTAGCCACCTTGTATCGAAAATGGACGAAGTTTATTTAACAATGATTAACGTAAACTAATTGTAGTCAAAATAGTAGCTTTGTAGATTTTAATTTAACGCCGGTATGCATAATTATTCAAGTTTCAATTTCTAGCTTTGTAGAAATAACATAGTTTCAAGACCATATTTACGTTGCTTTTGCACATTTGACTAAGATATCCATTTTTGCTAAGTAGCAGATATAAATAAATCCCACTAACGGTAGTTTTACAATCCCTAGGGCGACCGATTGTCATCTTTCCTAGCAAGAGTTTTCAGTCGATATAACACCTAGTTTCATGGACTGGATCATTAGGGGGTAAAAATGTTGCAAATCTATAAATATATGGTGGAAATTGACACGATTGAAAAGTTGCTCTACGACGAGAGACAGTCGTCCTTGCTATAATGAGCTTGAATTGGTAATCCAAAGCGTAATACAGAACACATCGACTTCGACTCTGCTCTGTTTACCTTAGCAACTATCAGACCAACATGCGCTAACATGGTGCATCCGTTAAACGTCTCACAAAACAAATTCCGCGCACAAACAATGCTTGTGCTAATTTAAAAACCTTCTTGGATACACACCCAATAACTCAATAAATTTTCATTGCAATCGGATGAATGGTATAGGAATGTATACTCAACAAGCAAATTTACTTATGAATCTCGGACCACTAACAGACTTTCATTTTTATGTATATAGATATTCATTCTATATAAATATCCAAATTGTTTTTAGATTGTCCCAAAATTACCCTACCTATCTAACGTATAAGATGGCGGTTGTTGTTTAAAAAAAAACACCTGCGCGCTACCATGATATGTATTTGGTACACCATATGAAATTCTGAATCTATTATATTTCATATCGATATTCCCATTATTGGAGTCGAGTTTTAGTAAATACATCATAGTGAAGGAAAGGTTAGATGAAGTTGTACGAGTTGCCAAGACAAACAGAGCAGTGATCGACCAAATAAGGTAACCACCCCCAGGTATAGTGAAGAAAATCCACAAAATAGTATCGGATATATCTACACACCCTCGAATATGCCGCATAAAACTCTAAAAGAGAACGGAGTGGCCACGAGGTCTGTGTCCAGCCGGTCCGCTTTTCGGACCGCAGACATGACGAATGAACATCTCGCGATCGGATGGCATACCCGAACATGTCTACAATAAAAAGCCACCAACCCCATTTGCGCCCGTGCCAGGCGCCTGCTTTGCTACCCTATTGTTACAGCCATGGCCTTGCTGTTTTAAAATCGAATAAATCATTTATGGCGAGCCTAAAATGTTTTTCTTCAAATTTAACATAATTTACATATTAGATCATCCGAATGAAAATGTCGTTTTTTAAATAAAAGGGTTATATTCAAATAAAACAGTATTTATTCATTTAATAAATACAATCTATTTTGATTTAGCAGCTACAACCTTTTCCTATCTATTAAATAATTTAATTTAAATTTAAGAACCTAATTTAGCGTTAAATTCTCAGACAATTGTGTTTAAATTCTCCGGATGCCCTGCCAAATTTATGATTTACTCAGCATGAACATAGTTTGAGAGTCGTCGATATCTGGTGCGTTTTATTGTTGTGCATGTTTCCCAGTGTCCAGAATTTTTATTGTACCAGTAAATTTGAGCAGGTCGCTTGTTATGGAGGCGACCTTCTTGCTCTTTACTTAGGTAACGACATGGGCCTTCTTCCTAACATCGCACCGGCGTACAGGTGGAAATATTCGATTGATTTCCTAAAGAAGAAGGCCCTCTTTACATAAATTTTATGCTTGATGTGTGCCCAAAACATTGTCGAAGGCGCATTATCTGAAAATGGAAGATGACCCAAGAAAAGCATCGACGATTCGTATAATCTTATTAACCTCGTCAATGAGGCAACCTGAACTTTTTACTGTATATTAATTTATGTAGACAGCTAGTTTTTGGCTCCATAAATTGAATCGTCTTTCATTTCAACCCAACTGCATAATAAATGTTCGATAATAACGCATCGAAAGGCTGTAAAGGTTTATTGTTTGTAAATGGCTTGTACTTAAAGTTTGCTTGTAGAGTTTCATTAAAAAAAAATCTTCTTCACAAAGGACACGTATGTGTACATGTTAACATATTGCACGAACAATTAATTTTCATTTACATCACAAAAGGAATGTAATTAAATTTCTTTTATAAAATGGTCATAAATCGTTGTTGTTTGTTGTTTAAAATAATGCATTCGTAGATAAGATCGAATCGAAAAAGAATACTGCTTTGGACGATGCATCGAAATTTATTAATGTGTAACTCCTTCAAATTGAAATTAAAATGTGTACAGTGGCTGTTGAAAACGTCCCTATCGATTTAAAGGCATTTTATCGTCTTCCCATAATTGATGAAGGCTTTAATAAATCTGGAGATCCTCGTATCAGATTGTATCACCCCTCCAAATCTATTATAATAAATTCAAATCTAATATATAAAAAATAATCTTTGTTTGTTCGTATGTAATGCGCTGCCATACCGTTCATCAGATTGCGATAAAATTTCATCCACTTATTTGCTAAGGATTGCGCGAGTAATATAGGCATATAATCTAATACAGTGGTTCTTAAACTTATGTAGTCCGTGGACCCCCTTTTGAACAAAATTTCTTTTGCGGACTCCTTCTTGAACAATTTTTTTTTGGCGGACCTCATCCCAACCTTTGTGACTTCATTTTTTAAACAAACATTGACCAGCTTCTTTCTATAGTTCTCATGTCTGAGCGACTCATGCCATCCGTACAGAAGGATTGAGTGTATTACCTCATTTATAATTTGTCTTCTGCACGGCTTTGGCCCTCCAATATTGGGCATAAGTCATCCAAGCTCGCTGGCTACTTCTGCGCGACTGCTTCTATGTTGCTTTCTCGAAACAATAAAAATGTTTGTTTGTCCGTATTTAATACGCCGCCATACCGTTCATCCGATTGCGATAAAACTTTGTCAATTTACTATTTAGACTTGCGGGAATAACATAGGCATAGTAAAAATATTGTTTGTGTACGCAGTTTGTTATGCGAGACGTGACCATTGCAACGCATGCCTGATAATCACTAGTATATAATAAAATCTATATAAACACACCTTTATCATTTAGCCAAAAATTTATATTTAAAATTAACGTTTTCTAGGTGCGAATCTCACACATTTTTTAAAAATTGTATTTATTACATTTAAAAAAAAATTCAATAATATTTTTGATAATAATACTATGATACAATAAAGGCAAAATTATTTATTGCAAATGGTTTTTAAAATATACATTTGATCAAATATTCCGTTCGGTTAAACGTGCTATATTAATTTCATACATATTTATCAACGCACATTTTGTTTTCATACTTGAACACAATATATTTTAATTTCAGGAGATTATCTTCGCGATAAATACGACGGCTGCAACGGAAGTTAAAGTAAGCAAAAGAGGAAAGCTTCAAATCAAGAATCCCCGATTTAGTCTGCCGACGGCTCAAGACCTCGTTTACCTAGAAGACTCTCCCAATTACTGCGTAAAGAACTTAGGAATGGTGAGATTTAAATTGCATAAACATGAATAAACATAATCTTTATATATATATAATTAACGCTGTGTAAATTTCCAGGGATCTCTCGGCACGTCGGGCAGAGTTTGCAACAGAACGTCGCCCGGTAACGACGGTTGTGACTTGATGTGCTGCGGACGAGGCTACAACACCATGAAGACGACGGTGAAAGAACGCTGCGAGTGCAAATTTCACTGGTGCTGTTATGTCGAGTGTAAAACTTGTGTTCGTACATTGGATGTGCACACATGCAAGTGAACGAGCGATAGTTTGAAGATGCAACTTGGATCGTCGAGATGAGAATTTAATATATTCCGTATTAGCACAGTATTAAATATGTCTTCCTATAAATGTAAATTATTTGATTATTGCTATAAGTACGATTTACATTTATGCTGATATAATAGAGTTGAAATTCAAATCGACTTCGCGCAAACCTATTTTATAATCATTGCTTTATTAACGATTGTACTAAATCTGATAATTGTACGACATGGTTTTTAGGATTGTGTGCTGCGAATGCTTCTTAATTGAACGAAAATGCAGAATTTAGGATAAAAATTTATTTAAAAAATTGTAAATAAATAATATTATTTAATTAACATGTACTATAGACAGATGTAGTCATTTAAGATAGACTTACGATATTAAAAAATATATTATTCTCTATTTAATTATAAATAATGCATTTATAAAAATCGCTCTTAACTTATTAAGATATCTCATTTTTCATTTATAGCAATCTTTTAGATTTTAATGGCTAAAAAAATATATTTTTCGCTGTTACCGAACGATTTACATCTGTGTTCTTGAAGAGTATCGAAGACGATACCTTTATTTGGCTGTATTACTGCATTTTCCGCCTACTAAATTTTGTTAAAGATTGTCTAATAAAGATCATTTTTTTGATGTGTGTACAAATAGAAATAACTATTAATATTTATTATAGAAATACTGTATTTATAAATTGGACAACAAATATAAAGTCTTATTTATTTAGATAAGCACATATATAAAAGAACTGTCTTAATTTAGTTGTTAATATGTTTTATGTTGCAAATTAAAATTTTCCAAATATATTTAGCTTTTATTGCCATACGTATAGTCATAAATACATAGTCTTCGTAACGTGTGTATTTCATACGTATACTTTATCACATTGTGATATAAAATGACCTCCGATTTAAAGACGTCATTACACATTATTTTAAAATGAACGCTGATCATTTTAAGCTAAGGGAGATTCCACAATCGATCAATATAAAAAAGAATGACTAATTACAAGGAAATTTTATCAAAATTAGGTGAATCAAACAACGAAGATTTAAAATCGAACGAACGGAAGACTTAAACTACCAAAAAAACAAGCAATATCGATGAATTGTTTAAATAAAATTCAGATCATATTCGGGAAGTGATTAAAATCTCTTTTAGAAAAGTGCAATAGTTACAAAAAGCCATCAGTATTAAAATGTGTATTATTGTATCATGACAAAAGACAATACGACTGAGATTATATTTAAAAACTTTGTAAAAATGGTAAGCTGTATTTAATTGTATGAATGTCCTAGTTCCGTTATAGTTGATGTATTAAAGAAATTTTGGTGTTCCATTCCAAAGTGTACACAATTATATATTCCTTAGTGTTATTTATACTTTTTCATGTAAAATATTCAATAAATACAAAACTCAAAATTGCTTTATTTTATTTCTTTGCGTGAATTCTGATCGTCCATAAATATACAGAGCTTTGATAAAGCGTAACATGATTGGATTCTAAAGTTTGACTATGAAATAAGAATCAAATACAGTATGCGTTGGGGAAATTACCCTATTTGAAATACGCGCTGTGAAGCAACAATTATTCTGAGAAGTGTGAGGCGATGATCATTCAAAACGAATGGGATCTAATGTGCGTCCGACTTGAAGAAATGGATGTCTTGTTGTGTTAAATAGAAATGTTGAATCTTTTGCGATTGGGTGATCTTCATCGTGTTGGGAGATGGAATGGGATCCCATGTTGGAGATAGGAATCTTGGGTAGGCTGTCGAGGATGTGTGTAGTATGGTACGCTCCAGCGGTGCCCTGTTGGAACCTTTTGAGATGACGACGGGAGTTAGACGGGGAGTTTTTAATGCTGGAGGTTATACGTACACTAGCGAATACCCGACATGCGTTACAATGCCATAAGTGCTTAATAATTATTTGATAAGAAACACAGTACGTGGTTTATGCTTCAGGTCACGTCTCAAAGACCCACTTAACCACCGCATTGCGCTGACATGGTACATCCATACAATATTTTTACTATGCCTGTGTTATTCCCACAAGTGTTAACAGTAAGTTAACTAAAGTTTTATCGCAATCTGATGAACGGTATGGCAGCGCATTACATACGAACAAAGATAAATTTTTATATATTAGATTAATAAGGCCGGTAGTGGTTTACGGGGGTGAAATATGGATCATGACTATCCGCAAAAGGTTTGAGAGAAAAATACTAAGACAATCTCAATACATTGACCAAAACGGAGGCCACCTTAATGATGTATTTTTTCAAAAATAATGAATAAAAATAAAATGTTTTTCTGTAACTACGGAAAAAATAATTAAATTGATATCTCCTATACAATTTGTGTTATGCGTTTTAACCTGTTAAGTGCCAACGACGTACCGGCGCATCGCATTTGTACGCGCTCGTTACTCTCTGGTACTTAAAAGGTTAAAGAGATACTAAAAAAGACGACGATGTGATTTGAATATTTACAATTTTTATTAGACCTTTATTTTTATAATACATTTTCATATAAAAGATATAAGATATATTGTTATTTAAATATAGTATATAGCACCAATCTTAACTAAAATGTTAAAATATATTTAGGTATAACAATATCTCAATTACGAATGCTTTGCAAGCTACAAAATTTCCATTTAAGGTATATTATTCATAGAGGATATGTTTATGTTTATAAACGATATAATAATTATGTGAGTTGCCAACCACCATTATCACAATATATTTTCCATTACGCAATACCCTTCAAATATAAACGAATTGTTGCACGATTACAAATTTATTCTTTCACCGCGGACTGCTTTGGCTCTGTAATACATCGCCATCTGTAAAAATATACAGTTTTAATAATATTCATGATGTTGTTGTTAATAAAAATTGACAACGAAAACTCACTTTAAAATCGATATCGACGCCTTTTTTTTTGGCGATTTGTACAATTTCTTCGCCGATGTTTTCTTGGATTGTTCCTTTGGTATCGATGTAATGACAGTCACTGCCGGCATAATGGCACGATATAGCTTTTCTGAAACGCTAAATAATCGCATTTTGTTTACTTAATTCTTTTAAGGGACGTTTCTACTTGTTGGTTCAAAAAAATCTTTTTATTTTCTTCGTGTATCGGAAAGAATAAATGTTTAAGAATATGTTCAGTAAATTTCAAGTGGATATAAATGAAATTCGCAAAGTTATAGGTCGACTTTTAAAGCAAAACTACTTTTTCCAAGCTCATGGAAATGCTCCCACACGCCCTAAATGAGCATTCTTTATGAAATTTGGCAGGCACGTGTATAATAAACGTCTTCATCGATTGACCTATAATTATCTAAAAATATTCAAACGTTTTTATTTAATGAACAAAAAACTATAAAAAATGTTGTGTAAAAATACACATTTTTCATCGATTGCTCACTATTTTTTAATTTTTTTTATATTTCTTCCTAATTATAGTCTATACTATACACGATATTATACAAAGTAAAGATATGTTTAATTTTTATGCTGCAAATCAACTGTTCAGGACTTAGGACTTCCATAGTGAAGAATGTCATCGATCGTCCATCAACATACTTGGCTCCCCCACTCCCACTATTGCACTTTGTTAAATTAAAAAAAATGTTTTTATGTTCAATAAAGATCGCCTAGTCAACGTACTAAATATCAACATTCTATATTTAATACTTTTCGCATAAAAAAATGTTGTGCCCGACAAGATAGAAACGTCCCTTAAACAAATCATCATTTCAATAGCAAATCATCTACAAAATGTTTTAATAAAATATTGACTTACGTTAGTGGTATTTGGACCAGATCCATGTACAATGAGCGGATGGAAAAATACCGTATCACCAATTTCCATCGGTAAATAAACACGTTTTTCTTCAGGGAGCGACTACATTTTCATTTTGTATTCCATGGTACGCTTTATTGATTTTGTTATCCTGTAATTTTATAATAAAAAACACAATAAAAGATACAAATTACTTCGCGTTGAAATTAAATAAGAATGAAGTATAAATACGTACAGCTCCTACGGGGTAGCTATGTTCAAAAAGTTCGCCTTTGTGAGTGCCGGGCACTACATACAGGCATCCATTTTCTTTGTAAATATCTTCCATGGCGGTCCAAGAGGCTACAATTCTATTGGCGGGGCGGAATGGAAAATAATGTAAATCCTGTAATCATACAAAGAAATAATGTAATAAAATGTATTTATGCTTGATTGAATTTAAAAGTCTAATAACAAAAAACCAAGCCGACAAGCTCCACAAAATATTTTTTCCAAAATACATTTCTAGCAAAACCAACCAATTTTGTATAAATATAGGATCATCCAAATGTCTGTTGCTGGAAATGCGGTTATTGTCCGATACCAATCAATGTTGAGTGACTTTTTATGGCCACGATTGAATCATATTGATATGTCTGATGTCTTTTTCCAGCAAGACGTTGTTACATGTCACACAAAATTGATTGTTTGATTCACATTTGGATGACCCTATACATATATAACAAATTCCAGACGTATTTCAATAGAATTTACCAGAGCCGTAACGAGGATATGAAGCGCCTGTGGCAAGTATCTAACTTGCCCCAGAAGAACCTGACCTAACTGACGTATAGGATGGCGGTTGTTGTTTTGAAAAACACCTGCGCGCTACCATGATATGTATTTGGTACACAATATAAAATTCTGAACCCCATATCTATTATATTTCATATCACATAATGGAACAAAAAAAGCGTGATGGAGTTTCAACCGAGTGTTTGGCGATATTTCACAGCAATAAGGCTGAATTTTTGGGACTAAGGAACATAGGGACCTCCCACTGACCTGAGCTGTTCATTGCACGCATCCATATCTACACATTTATCCCCGAAAATGCCGCAAAAAGCCCTAAAAGAGAACGGATTGGCCATAAGGTCCAAACGGTCCGCTTTTCGGACCGCTGACATGATGAATGAGCGCCTTGCGATCGGATGCCATACCCGAACATGTCTACAGCACGATTATGAACTCTCATTACTTAGTAAAGTAGAATGATCAAGTAAAATAAAAACCATGTGCAACTCTCGACCGGGTCAGTATTCTGCGTTGCCACTCCCTTGTTACGGCCCTGGAATTTACCTTCACCAATCACTCGTGATACAAACCCTTATTTTTTGAGGAGGGACGAACTATGTGGTGTGGTAATAGGCAATTCTACGAAGTCCGCTTTGATTGATAATAGAAGTGACAATTGAAAAAATATGAGCTGGATGTTTATGTTGTTGTCAAAAATTATGATAACAAAGAAACACATAAGTTTGATGTTTTATTACTAACCTTCACAATAATACATATTTAATTTCATAAATACAAGTAAATTTCGAAAGACCTTGTTTAAAATGCATCGACTAAAAAATGTATATAATATTTCTAATAAGCTAACTGTGGGGATTCCACATATCCCGTTGTTATTCTAATTACTAACTTGATGAGGAGGGTGTGGAGTTGTTCCAGGAGGCTTATTAATCAACATGCTGTGCATGCCCATTATATTGGGTCCAGTAAAACAGGAAATATAATCTAGTAGCCGCGGGTCCTCCGTGTATTGGCTAAATATATCATCATTCAATATGTCTTGAACCTATCGCACAAATAAATACATTTATGATATTTAAAATATATATTAATGCAGCGTATGGAGTATAAATGCACACCTTATTATATAAATGTTCTCCTTTGTATCCCTTTTCCATCAATGCTATTTCTTTCATTAAAACCATCAAACCTTTTTCGCTTCTCCCTTCGCATAAGTCTACAAAATGGGCCCTAAAAACATTATTTAAGAATGAAGCATTCCAAAAAGATTTCTCGAGAGATCAAAGTGCAATAAATAAATCCATTTTGAGTCACGTAAATGTAAAATATCTAATCTCAGTGCAAATCTGCTGAAATAAACAATTGGAAACAAGATAAACCCTTCTCAATAGAAATAAAATTGAATCAAAACGTTTATATTGATAAATATTGATAACCACATACCACACTGGTCTTAATATAAAATAATATTTCCGCTTAGAATATTTTTCTCGGGCGTATGTTCTAATTAAAAAATACCTTTACCTGCATTTTTCAATCAAAGCAGGCGAAATAAGCTTTTTGACTAGGACAAATCCGTTCTTTTCATAAAAGTCTCGTTGATCCTTCGTTAGAATGTTGTTATCTAATGTAAATTCATAGTCGGAGGCCGCAACTCTGAAAATTACAATGACAAACACTTGTTAGAGCACCGGGACATGAATGAAACACGCAAATACACGGAATAAATTTAAATAATACCAGACTCCTGTGTTATAAATAATAAATTTATATTACCAGCCGAATTGGCATTCAAATGTGGAAATTAGGGTCAAAATACGGCGAACTGCCGAAACAACAATTAGCATGTTTAATTGTTCTATTATTAAACCAAATGCTCACAAATTCTTTTGCGTCAATGCTCATTTAATAAAAGAAGGAGCGTTATATGATGATTTAATTATATTTTTGTCCGAAGACGCAACACAAATGGATTAATTCCGCTAATAGAACATTGTCGAAGTCTTTATAAATCGTTGTGTGTGTCAAATTATGGACAAAAAGAGCAAAAATAAACAAAGCATTTATCGTTACTGTGTGCAGCCATTGCAAAAAATTACTCCTAAATATACGTATTGGAATAATGAAAATTTAACGTTGGATACGTATTTTATTTATATTTGTCGCTATTTAATATTTGTTAAGTAGGAATATTCCACGTTTTTTATTACTCAATTTAGTCTATTAATGCTTTAAAAGCTTTGTTTTTGCGACAATATTCTTATGCCATCATAATTCAATAAAGATTATGATAGTGATCGATTATTGTTATCTACTGAGCTTCAAATTGTTGATGTCAACTATGAAAATAATATTCAAAATAATATCGAAGAAATTAGTCTTTTAGCCGTTTCTGGAGGCTTTGATTTACATTGCTTAAAACACATGGCAAATCGTTATCTAATGAAGAGCTGCAAGGTTCAAAGTCTCAAGAAAATAATGTCTTACACGCTATTCCCGTGTGAAAATTGACTGTCAAAATAATTAAAAAGGTCTTTTATTTACATAATTAATGCTTGGGGTCATTAGAAGTAAACGACGAAGATTCTAAGGGAATAAATACATTAAAACGTACTTTAATTAATCCAAATATTATTCTTTTAGTAAACATGCTATTTATAATTTTAATCTTTGTATTGACAATAAAAAAAACGAAATATTATCTCTTTTTACTTTCAATAAAACGTTCAAGGCTGTAATAATGATAGATCATATATTATTATAAAAATAAATATGTAAACAAAAAAATATAATACTGATTAGGTATCAAGTTGATAGTTCCTCTGAGATGATTTGTAATGACTTCTATGCGTCGGGCAGTCATGATTGTAAACAAACGACACTACCTCTCACAATGCTCACTATTGCTGACTGACGTATATCTATCATCAGCATAATCGCTCTCCTTCCACTCTCATGTCAAAACAATTACATTCTTAAATATCAACCTTAAGACCGAATTTTTCGGCCATGCATAAATGTCAAATCCTATGACAGTTCAACAAAAAAGGGTAAATATTATTTATATTTTAAGACATTTAATAACACATTTATCAACAGCTAAAATTTATATTAATTATATAAATAAAAATGGTATGATAATAGTTATTTTATTTTAAAAATTTGATTAAAAACATATATATATTTAAATACGAAAAAAATCATTAGTAAACAAGCATGAAATGAAGCGTCTCATTTAGTATTTATATAGCATATAATTATTTAAAAAAATAGTACGTCACTATACAGGTTTTTCGATCTGTGACTGTCAATTTTTTATTCAGTGGACGAATATGATGTGTACAGCATATAAGTATTTATAGATAAAAATCAAATATCTATATTGACAATTACCAAATTCGGCTTATCTGAATCACGGCAGATACCTATCACAAAATGAGGTTGTGATTATTGAGCGTGTTAAAGTAAAAATAAACTCAATTGACCAGTTCTATAATATTTTAACAGGTGAGTGTTGTTTTTATACTGTCGTTTAAGTTACACAATTCATAATGAATCTAAAAAGGGGGATACGTATTAAAATTTGGAATATTGCATATTTTAATAAGAGAAAACTATTTTTAAATTAACATCAATTTATTTATTCTTTCAATTATTGTTAAAATCGTAGAAAAATGAATTATTGTTAAAATAAAATTGGGTTATTTAAATTTAATTACCATGGCCGAAATGCATTCGTATTCACGTTGAAAGTGAATGTAGATTTATATATGGGGCTCCCCAAAGGATGTTTATTAGATATCACTGATTTTCAACATTTAGATTCATTATTTTATTGTTAAAGATAAGAGATATTTTGATAATGATATGCATTTTTAAGCTATTAAATAAAATCACCTTCCATACAAACCATCAAACTAATAAATTTAATTTGATTATTTGCACTATTGCATATATAGTACCTGTAGGTAGTCAGTCCCGCGGAATTGTAACTCAGTCATCCTAGGTTCAAATCTATAGGAGATGTGGCTGGCGACCACATTTTTAAAAACATACATACGCCATAAAAACCATGTCAAAATGCTTGGCAATGATCCCATAAAAGGGATTGCAATAAGCCACCTCAAAAAATATATTATGGACGAATTAAATTTAAAAAAAAGTTTTCCAACCAGTATAACAATGTAATCGCTTATAAAAAATAAAGCATGATAAGACAAAAATCAACAGCTTTAAGGTAAACTTGATGCGATTATGCCTTGTTATAATGGCGCCGACTCGGCGGAACCGTATATGTGATTTCTTCAGAAAAAAACGGGCATACGCCTATTTCTGGGCACATATAAAGCAAAGTTATTTTACAAGGAAATAAATAAAAAATAAAAGCAAGGGATAGTTCGATGATGAGAGTCGCATATGGTTTTTATTCTACTTGACCATTCTACTTTACATGAATCAACGTTTTTATAATATATACTAAGTTGTCTAATCGCTCGTTTATCGCTTAAACGTTAGGCCGATCAAGCCGGCATAAGCCCGCAATAAAATAAAGGCAACAATATTTTCGGCCGATTGTAAAATTTAAACAATCCAACCGATCAGTCTTCCTCGAAACACTTCGTTTTGTAATGAGAGTTCCTAATCGTTCTGTAAACATGTTCGGATATGGCGTTCAATCGCGAAACGCTCATTCGTCACGTCAGCGGTCCGAAAAGCGGACCAGTTGGACCTTGTGGCCACTCCGTCCTCTTTTAGGGCTTTTTGCGACATTTTTCTATGATCTGTACGATCATGGAAGCCCCTTCAGATGTTAATTTACATAGGCTCTCCATGTTCTTTTGCCTCAGATGTAAAGTGATGGACCCATGTTTCATACTGAATTGATGCAAAAAATCGGTCTTATTGCTGTGAAATATCACCAAACACTCGATTGAAACATTTGAACGACCATTGCGTTGTTCGTCTTGGCAGCTCGTACGGCCTCGTTTAACTTTTCTTTTATCATGATATATTTACTACAACTCGACTCTAATAATAGGAATATTGATGTCATATGAATTATAATATCATATGGTGTACTAAATACATATCATGGTAGCGCGCTGATGTTTTTTATTTAGTATTTTTTTAAACAACAACCGTCATCTATACGTTAGGTCGGGGTACTTTTGGTACTATCTTCGTGTTTTTTGTTTAAAATATGCTTTATAATAATATTTATTATATTATTTATGTATATCTCATCATTTTTCAAAAACTCCTTTCCAAAAAGTTTCGGACTACAAAAGATCAGGGGCAATACTCTATAATCCGACAAATTAGACAATCCGACACTGCCTTGTAAAACATTTGTCGGATTACCGCGGGTCTGCTGTATATTAATTTAAACGTCGTATGTGTGATGAAGTCGATTTTTGATTAATGCGGATTTTTTAAAATTTTATAAATGTTGTAAGTCTTGTATTACGCGATGTATGATCTAACATATCGCGTAATTCGAGGGACCATTATGTTTATCTTTTTGCTGTTGAAGTTGGTATACCTGCAATTTTGACATATGGAATCGAGCATATATGTTATTTAAATTGAATTTATCGTTTAATATAAAATCTCAGTTTGGAGATCAATGGTTGATCGCTGGTTACGTCAGATTCTGTTGCTTTATTTGATTGTTGATGAGTTTTGAGCGTGTTCTATATACAAGTGGACGTATACTTACAACTTCATCAACACTGCTCATATTCACAACAATATTCATATTGCATTGAAGTTCGCCTTTTTATTTTAATAACTATATATTGTGCTACAATCGCAATATATTGATCAGCTTGACAACAAGATTATCTCGGGTATGTTTCTATTTTTACTGACATAATGATGAATTGATAGCGAATTAATCTTAGATTAAAAGATGACTTTCATCATGGCCTACGTGATTTAATTGTTGAGTACAGTGTATTTTTCAAAAGATAAATTTAGATAACGGTTGATGAAATTGTTACACTGTGTACAAATCATATTTAAAAAAATCTATTCATTTTACCACGTTGAATTATTGTTACATTATCATATTCACTTATTGTTATTAAAATGAGCAAAAATGATTTCTATCTTAGATCACTCCGTGTTGTTAATCTTTGATTGTTTTTTTAAATGATTTTTGTTTAGAAAAATTGGACAGATCAAACTTCAACAGATGTGTAATTTGTATCCCTATAGCAACATAGAATACATCTGTGAAAATCTTCAAAATCAAGATGTATGTGTAGAATTAGTGTTAGATCAAAGTCTATCTATCAGCAAAATGACATAACAATCAGTATAAACATTTATCTGACCCTGACGTCCGCCATTTTTAAATATCCCAGGATGAGAAGCATGATTTTTATTAATATGGTATACAAAATACTCAAACCGGTTTTTTGGTGCTAACCTTCACGATAAAAACTCATGTGTACATTTAAATGCATGTCAATATACAAGTTTGACCAGTTAAATTGACTATGATTATAAGTATTAATCAAACTTTTTGGGTATATATACTAAAAAATACACTGATTTACACACAGTCTCCGTGGTGAACGCTCGTACTCATAGCTATTTAAAAATTATAAAATACTAGCTGGTACTGCAAGTTAATTGTACTATACCCATATTATTTAAAAAAGTGCAAACAATAAGTTGGCAAAGTTTTATCGCAATCGGATGAACGATATGGAAGCGCATCACATACAAACAAACAAACATTGATATAGCCCAGTATTGTTCATCTAAAATATTAATAAATTAAATATTTCATTAATCTTTTACAGAATAATGGGATGCTGTTGCAAGCTAACGCTGTTGATAGCCGCGCTATTAGCAGCCTTCGTCGGCTATAAGACATACTTTGTCCTGTACGATGTTCCTCCGATACCCGATTTACCGCAAGATCAATGGTGGGGTCCGGGAGAGCCGCCGAAGACCCTCGACACGTCCATCAAAAAATTCGTTGTAGAATTTAAACCCGAGGTATCATGATCTATTTCGATAATGCTTAGACGATAGACACGCGGGGACGTTAACGAGTTTCAAATTGCAGATGATAGACGACTTGAAGGCGAGATTGAACAAAACGCGCTACTATTCGGAGCCTTTGGAAGGCGTCGGCTTTGAATACGGATTCAACAATTACTTCCTGCTGGAGGTCCTCGATTTTTGGCTGCACGAATATAATTTCGAAGAGCGTGCAAAGTATTTGAATAAATTCTCACAATTCAAAACCAATATTCAAGGGCTCGATATACATTTTATTTTGGCAAAGCCGAATAAAATAAGAGGCGGCTTGAAGTTCGTGCCGTTGCTCTTGTTGCACGGATGGCCGGGAAGCGTCGTGGAATTTTACAAGATGATCCCGTTCTTGACAAAATTGAGAGATAACAAAGACTACGTTTTTGAATTAATCATACCGAGTTTGCCGGGCTATGGTTTCTCTAAGGTAATATTAATTTTTAATACAATTTAAATAGCTTAAATTTGTATTCTCACGCAAATTTATTTTATAGGGAGCTGCTAAACCCGGATTGGGTGCTGCTCAAGTCGCCGTCGTAATGAAAAATCTGATGGATCGTCTCGGATATAAAGAATATATAGTTCAAGGAGGAGATTGGGGCTCAATTATCGGCAGTCATATGGCCGTCATGTATCCGGATGATGTTTACGCTTATCATACAAATATGCCTGTTTCGCAAACACCATCATCGACGATTTCATTATTATTGGGAAGTTTATATCCTCCAATGATTGTAGAAAAGGAGCACGAATCAAAAGTATATCCATTGTCAAAAATATTCTCCGGTTTAATTGAAGAAACGGGATACTTGCATCTGCAATCTACAAAGCCGGATACTATAGGTCGGGATTAAAATATTATTTTGTATTTAATATATGCTAATTATAAACTCTTTTGAGATGTCTAAATTGCTTAAAAACCGTTCCGTTCCATTGTTCTCGGAATTCTTTCGTCGGACATTTCGACGAATTACAAGGGTTTTGGGAGCATAAAAATGTGTTTTCATAATTAAAATGTACAATATATTAGGCACATTTTAAATAACAAAGTCCCGGAATATCTCAACACAGATTACCTAATGCGTATATAGGATTAAAGTGTTTATTGAAAATTTATTTACAGGTGTGGCTTTGAAAGATTCTCCCATTGGATTGGCAGCATATATTATGGAAAAATTCTCAACTTGGACCAACAGAGAGTGGAAATCTTTGCACGACGGGGGCTTAAAAAATAAATATAAAATGGCAGAATTGATCGATAATATTATGGTTTATTGGGTCAGCAATTCAATAACTACGTCAATGAGACTATATGCTGAAACCATGAATAAGGCACAAATGAGTCTAGGATTGGACAAGTGAGCTTTTTTTAATTGATAGAATTTAAATTCGAATAAAAAAGAGTGTTTGATTCAATCTCTTTTTTTTTAGTATTCCTGTTAGTGTACCGACGGCTGTAACTCGATGCGCCAACGAACTCGTATTCACGACCAAATGCCAACTCAAAGGAAAATTCTTGAACATCGTCGATTGGGTCGATCATCCGAATTGTGGACATTTTGCAGCATTTGAAGAACCCGAGCTGATTGCAAACGATTTATGGGATGCCGTCCCTAAATTCGATAAATTCCACGAGGAAAACAAAAAGGAGAAAACTGAGTTGTAAATGAACATTTGAATGTGAAATATCATGTGATATTAAATTAGAATTTTATTTAAGGTGATGATTTTTAAAGCGTACGGATTCCACGGTGATGTGATTTTTCATTTTTGTTACACGTTTATATGTTTAATAATTTTTTTTAAATAAATGTATATTATTATTACAGCTATTATATTACAATTATAGCTACAATTCTTTCACGCATCGAATCTGAAGCAAAATCCCTCAATGTCCTCCCCTGGGAACAATTCGGCTTTCGCCTCCGTACACCAGCTCCTCCGTGTCACCGAATTCATACACGAGGGCAAGGAGACGAAAATGGGTACGGGTATCGTCTTCCTAGACGTTGCCAAAGCTTTCGATAAGGTCTGGCACGAAGGACTGCTGTACAAACTCCTCTTCGCCGGATTCCGCGACTCCACAATCCGCATAATTGATAGTTACCTCTCCGAACGTTCTTTTCGCGCCAAAATTGTCTCCATCCTTTCAAATCTCTGTCCCATATCCGCGGGTGTCCCCCAAGGATCCATTCTCGCTCCTATATTATTTTCCATATATACCAGCAATATTCCCAAATCCGATCATCCCTCTGATTCGATAGCTCTCTACGCGGACGACCGATATAAACTTGATTTGCAGGCGCTTGCAATTTCAATTAGACTTGCTAAGCGTCTGGAACTCTTAAGTGGAGAATCACGGTAAATGCCAAAAAGAGCGCGGCGGTGCTGTTCGTTATGGGTTTATCGAAGAAGAGAAAATCCCTTCAAATTCCTCTCACCCTCCCATCAGGAACCATCCCGTGGGTCAAGCAGACCAAATACCTCGGAGCAATTTTCGATTCAAGACTCACCTGGGCTCCGCATATTGACAGTGTCACCAAAAAAGCTCGCGGAGCCTTAGCCGCCTTAAAGCCCATCCTATGTATTAAGAGCAAGTTGTCCATCGGGAACAAATTGCTCTTGTACAAATCCCTCATACGTCCCATCATGACCTACGCCTCTCCAGTCTGGGGATACCGGCAGAGTGACAATCGCAAATTAAAAACAGTACAAAGCATTGCCATAAGACGAGCGTTTGGAGCTCCCTGGTATCTCCGGAACTCCCAACTTCAATATGAAGCAAATATCCCTCCCATCAAAGATCACATTGAGTGCCTTTCTACCAATTTCTTTGATTCCCTAAAAAAGTAAATGGATTAGATAAATGGGTTGAAGTAAAAGCAGATGAAGCAATCTCTCCACCAAAATGTCCATACTGTAAAAATGCCATCGTCAATACTGTCCGATACTCTAACCAAGTTAAGAGCGTACTAAAAAAAATTGTGTCAATTAAAAACAAGCTGTCTGAAAATAAGGACGATATGATATCTAGTTTAATAACTCTCGATGAAGATTTTAAGGAAATTAAATCAAAACACTACTATCATTGGCTCGTGTTAGGTTTGTTACACAAAATCGGGTTACAGTTCCTACAGCTACAGTTCTACAAAATCGGGATGATATAAATTATGTTAAAAATATTTTATGATTAATCTCAACTCTTGAGATTGATTATCTTGTATAAGCACTTTTATTATATACTACTTATTTTATTATATACTACTTTGAAATTTACAATTATATATACAGCTGACCAGTGATGTAGTGCTAAATAAAAAAGTCTGGGTGTGCTGATTAATTATAATATTTCAGTACCCCCTCCCCTACCAGCAGTGATACAATTTTCGCACCAAGTTTCCAACCAAACGTTTTTCAATTTAACCAATTTAAGTTAAAATAAATTTTAAAAAATTACAATATATATTATGCAAAATTTCCAAATCGTTTAGAAAAAAGTGTGGGAGCACCGACCCCACGCGCCCCCGCCCCACTACACCACTGCAGCTGACCTTTTTTTTCCTGTGGGAGGGTAATCTTGCATAAGACACCCTGGGTTTGATATTAGGGTAGTGTCAGATTCTTACTGAATAAACACCTCCCTTGTCCTTTTCTGCCTGCTGTTGCAAGAGAAATGTGAAATACCCATTGAAATAATCTTTAAAGACGAGAAGATGATTTTCAATGCCGTGGGATTCAGATATGGCCATTGGTTTAAATGTAAAAATGGTCATCCTTACACCATTGGTGAATGCAAATGCCCCGAATGTGGAGACACTATCGGTGGAGCTAATTGTGCTTTAGCACCTGAGACGGACAACGCATCACATGCAGCATGTTCAGATGCTGCCACTGAGGCATAACTAATCTGGCATAATCTCATATGATACATTTAAAATGTGTAAACTCCACCAACGTCATGTCAAATCGATAGGCTATGACACCATATTAATCTTCTACATTTGTAATAGTAGATGTTTTCACTGTATGTATGATATTGCTATAATTAAATGCACAATTAACCGTTGTGTATTTCGTATAATTCTTAGAGTAGTGTATTGATTCCAAATTATAAAGCTGTCTCATTGTCTGGACTTGAAATATATATTAACTATAGTTACATTTTTATATGCAAATTAACATTAAAATTTATATTCGAATCAGATATGTTTTTTATTCAAGAATATTTATTTTAATTCTTAAACATTTTAAAATGGTAAATAAATATATTTTAATTTCCATGGTTAATTTTCCCAAATGCTTGAGAAAAATATGTGTTCTGCACTTTCCCCTGATCAATTCAGAGTGCTAATGCAGAAATTGTGTTACATATATATTGTGTTTGTTAACGTTCTTCCACTTGAAACACAGTAGACTTGATTACCCGGGGGTCTGCCGGGGAGGACAAATAACTGGAAAACACAGATAATCCAAAGAATATCATCGCTCGTCCGTTGACATACATGGCTCCCCCACTCCCACTACTATACTTTGTCAAACTTTAAAAATGTTTTTATGTTTATGTGTAATAAAGATCGCCTAGTCAACATACTAAATATCAACATTCTATATTTAATATTTTTCGCATAAAAAAATGTTAAAAAACTGATCTCTTTTAGGCCCAACAACCTAGAAACATCCCTTAAATAACTATTACATATTTAAATATTTTTTACTAAACATAATCGGTAAAAGAAAGGACTAAATAATATCAAAAGCCAAAAAGTTACAAGGACATTAATTTAGATATATTCATGCAAGTGATCTTTATACATTTTATTTTTTGAAATTTATCAGAATAATTAGTTTTTGATATGATGAGAAAATCATAGGTCAATTTTATAAAGATTGCGTTAATGAACAAAAATTTATTTATCGCTAAAATATTCAATAACAAATAGTAAATTTCTTGGAAAAATTGCAAATAACAGGAAAGTAACTTCAAAAATTATTCTTATCCAATTTGTTATTAAAATTTGTTTTTTTTCTTTGGAAATATAAAAAACACATAACTCACTTTAGTTTATTTCAAATACTACTAATAAATATTTATCTCGATCTACTTGGATACCATTGGTTAGTAATGTTGCATTAGAGTGGATAGCAATCATGATTGAATTCTTATTTTAATAATACACTCGGACCTTTTTTTGTGTGGTAGATGCGTTCCGCGGAAAATCGTACAAAAAAGCTATAACTTGGATGGATTTTAAAGACCGCATAACTTTGAAATCGCACAAAAAAAGTCGTACAAAAAGAGGTTTGAGTGTATATGTTTTTCAAAAGAAGGAATCAGTAGTTATGATGCTTTATTTTCGACAAAAAATAATAATCCATCGTTAGAAATATTTCAGGGCTGTCCAAAGAATATTTGGGAGAATGTTAAGATATTACGGCCAAACTATGCTTTCAATCCATGGGATATAGTATGAGACCCTCGTATATATTCCCGGCGTTCCAATGGTACCGCATCTCTTCCCGGTTGATGTCAGGCCGACGATCAAATACGTGCAAGCTACAGCGTCATCATTTTTTATTTGTAGAGGTCCACCTGAATCGCCCTGAATAATTCTTCCAATTAAATCAAACTAAAATTTAGTAAGCTGCAAACGAGTAATAAGAACCACTTACCTGACAAGTATCTCTATTTTCTGTGTGATGTCCAGCACAGTATTGAGATTCACTTTTAAGACCAACCGGTAATGCTCTGTTCACTGGATATTTTGCACTGCATTCCTCGGGTGAAAATTTTTCTAGAGTTACCTGAGGGAGGGAAAAAATAAGATCGATTTCTTTGCCCGTATGCAGAGCCGTAACTGGGGTTTGAAACGCCCGTGGCAAGTATCTAACTTAACCCCCCCCCCCCCAGGAAATCTAATTATTTTTTAAAACTAAATTATATACCATTAAAAATGCTGCAAAACGCCCTAAAAGATGACGAATTGGCCATAAGGCTCAATCGGTCCGCTTTTCCAACCGCTGATATGACAAATGAGCGCCACGCGATCGGATGCTATATCTGAACATAACGATAACGAAGAAATGAGGTATTCGATAACTTAGTGTATATTATAAAAACGGACGGAGTTAATCAGTGTTGGTTCATGTAAAGTAGAATTGTTGAATAAAATAAAAGCCATGTGCAACTCTCGACCGGGTCGGTATTCTACGTTTTGCGCCCCAAGCACAGTTGCGACCGTGGCGGGCGCCTGCTTTGCCACGCCCTAGTTACGCCCCTGCCCGTATGCGTTTAAATTCAAACAAATCTTACTTTCTTTAAATCGTTGCTTCTATATCCGGAGCTATCGTTTCCGCCATAACCACAAGCCACGAGTATATCATCGTTGATAATATTTCCAGTGTGCAGGCAAGCAGGAATCACTGCAGCTGAGGTTTCCACGCTACAAAACGAAGAAAAACTTATTTATCTCAATGCTAATACATGTAGGAATTATATATTTTTGTAAAAACAATGCATTAAATCTCTATAAATTAAAATGTTCTTACTTTCTACTCAATTTTAACAAAGCAATGTCGTTATATTTTTCCGGAATCTTATAATCTGGATGAACTACCACTTTTTCAACATCGAAGAGTAACTTGTCTTCGACGGTATCGCTTAGACTTGTACCGCCTAAGCGCACTTTTGTCACTGAAGATCTTATTAGAGAAAAATAAAATAAATAATTAACGAATCAAATCATGAATGATTTTTATAGTTGATTTACTGACTTGTGATTTCTTTAGTTTTAATAATTAAAATTAAGCATTTGAAAAAAATAAGGATTCATTATTGCGTAGAGTTGCGGTTCATATAGCGTTTACGCTTCCAAATGGACGGCCTCTGTGGAGTCGTTCTCTATCGGATCGCTGAAAGCTGGCAAAAAGGGGATCGGAATAGTCAGGAAGGAGCGAAAATACAACTTCTTGGCTAATATCTTGATTTGCGCGATAATTAAGTGAAGGACCACACCATATATGATTTAAATAGATTTATTATAAAAAAAATGCAGTGGTTGAAAATCCCTGAAAAGTGTAAAGAACGCATTAAAAAATCGATAAAAAAGCGTGTGGATCGATTTACTTGATGATAAATGGTTTGACGCCTATAAAAGTACGGTCTTATCTCTGGAATGTTATCACCAAAAACGATTAGTGAAATCAAGATGCAAACACGAGACAGAATGACTGATCCTCACTGTGTGTTCTAGCGATGGTTTAAGTATTCTTAGGTGTTTATGAATGTCATCGGCAATTGGATTCACGAAACGAGTGGATGACGAAGGCATTGACGGCAATCGCGCGCGAAAGTGTCAACTGCGACTTCACATTAAAATGACGTTATTTTCACGTCACTCTCGGTTTAATCCATTGTTGGACATTTGGAAATAGCTATCTTATATCTTGTAGCCTTGTTCAATCCTGAGAGTGGGATAGACGGGTTACTTGCACTGCGTCTACAATGATCGAGCAAAGCGAACCAACCCCAATTACCTGATTTTTGCACTGTAACTGCAATGGGCAACAGTTAAAACCCATCTCTCGCTTATTAAAGATCCACCGCATTCCCAGGAAATTCCATTTTCGTTTTCGAATCCCAAAGAAGCCTAAAAATAAGATGAATATAGATTGATTAGCAAATATAGATGTAATGTATTATGTCTCGAGCAAATATACCATATGAGGAAATTCATTGTGGTTGGCTAAAGTTTCATCCGATATAGTCGGTTTTGCATCACGATCGCATCTGTTGACTCGAACTTTTTGAGGAATAAGTCCACTTAAATTTTCACAATGATTAATATGTTCAGCAAAATCAATACACTCTGAAATGAAATTGTGGAGAAAATGAGTTTATTAAATACACATTCTTATCTAGGAGTTTAAATAACGTACACCACAATGGCTTTCAATAAATTTTCTAGAAAAGAATTTCTTCATCTTATTAGTATCTTAATTTCAGGGCTGTAACAAGCGGTTGGCAAAGCAGGCGCTCGTCACGGGCGCAAATGGGGTTGGGGCGCAAAACGCACAATACCAATAATAATACCAATACATACCAATATCCAATAGTTTGTTATTGGATTATTTGGATCAATATAAAAGAAGGACATAAAAGTTGGATGTGTTGTTTAAATACACTTGGGTCTGTTTTTATGCAATAAATACGTTCCACGGGGAGTCGCATAAAAAAAGATTTGAACTACATAGAAAACTGAGGGAGAGGTTCCATTAATTTTAAAAACCGCATAACTTCAAATCAATGTGATGTGAATGTAGCAAAAGTCGCATTAAAAAAGTTTATAAAAAATTGACATACGAAAAAATTCAATAGATATTTATCTTAGAATTCCTTTATTAAAGTCTATTCTACTCGATAATCGTACAAATGCAATTCTTAAGCTTTTGAGAAGAATTGCCAAATTTTAAAACAATTTCGTTCGCCTATCGCCCTACACACACCCATGTTATAACGGTTGTAACTTGCACTAGTGTTAATTTTAGATTTTTTTAATGCATATTCGCATAAAAGAAGCTTTGAACTCTATAGAAAAATGAGGGATAGGTTCCATTATTTTTGAAAACCGCATAACTTCAAATTCGCATAAAAGAGATCCGCGTAAAAACAGACCCAAGTGTACACTTCTCCAACGTCAACAACCACTGAACGAGTATTTTCAAAGGCAGGACCAATTAAAACTATATTAAGAACAAACTTAAAAAATAAAACATTCAATGCTTTGTTATTTTTAAAATATGAATTTTTAAATGTTGAATAAATGACTCAGAATAAAAATGAGTTTTGCAATTTTTATACTTCAAAAACTATTCAGATAACCGAATATATCCGGATAATTACGAATAATTGGACTCCCTAGTATGAATCTGAGATTTTCCATTAACTTATTTCCCTTATAATTGCGTTTTAACCCCTAGAATGCCAAGATACAATATATTGTCGATTATAAAACTAACGAGGACTACAAATAACGATCGCTATTGGCTCATTGATTTGATGAGCATTTTTTATTTAATATTAACCAAACTAAAATGTATTTAAATTTAATTACTGTTCCAGGCTATGCTTTCTGTCTTAGTTGCTTTAACCTGTCCCTTTTCAAAAGGTGGACATCCATTTGATGAGACTCGTGTACCATCATCCTCGATGCAGCAAGTCAATCTAATTGCTTTGTTACAATACTGTCAATGAAACATAAATACTGTCATTTAGAATTTTTTTTAAAAAAATAAAATAAAAAACACAGGATAACTCACAGGTACTGTTTCATGATTTCTGAGCGCATTTATCGCATATTTACACTTTGCTAATGGTTTACAAATGCCACTTTTCCTTCCCACTGTACACGGGTCGCCTATTTTTGTATCAATAAAAGTAATAAAAGAAAAATCACAAATTTATACGTATATACATTTACAGAATTAGGATAATCGTGTACATTACCATTTTTCAAAGCATTTGAAATAGCGCAAAAAGATGAAAGGATCAGGAGAATTTTCACATTGATATTTCTGAGTTCAATCATACTTTGTTTGATTGAAGCACAATTACTTATTGGAAACACTGAGAGCATAGTGATCGTCGGGTCAAATTTATAGCGAGGCCTATCTTATCGCGACTTTATGCAAACCGTGCATGATGATATGTATATGGACTCAATGGGTCAAATTGGTAGTTTATTATATTACTTATAGTAATGTAAATGTAAAAATAAAATAACTAATTTACAGATTAACTTGATAGTAGATATGCAGGTACTAGTAAACAGATGATATATGACAGCGATGATCAACTAGAGCACCAGAATTTTAATCATATGTATTTTTTATGATATTTTTGTATAGATTTGGAGATCGTTGGCTGCAAATATTAGGGATACCGGATGAACATTTATTTTTCAAATTGATCAAGTTAACTCAACGTTTGTAGGCAATTGTTGCTGATCAACGGTTACTTTCATGTCGGTTTTGTAGCTATTTTTACTATCTGTTTTATTACTGTGTATTATTCAATAAAATAATTTCCATTATTTTCAATGACCTTCTTCCATAGCTTAGGCAATTTTTCAAAGGCTTTTTTGTAGAACTCAGCTGGTTTTTCGTTGAAGAATGAGTATATATGATTTTTTATACTGTCTAACAGGGCCGTAACAAGGGGGTGGCAAAGCAGGCGCTCGCCACGGGCGCAACTGGACTTGGGGCGCAAAACACAGAACCAATGAACCAATACTGATTAACTGACCGTTTTTATAATACATATATACTAAGCTATCTAATCCCTATTTTCTTCATTATCACTTAAACATCGGGCCGACCCAACTGGCATTAGTTCGCAATAAAATAAAGACAAAAAATATTTTTGACCGTTTGTAAAATCTTGCATATAAACCCCCTAATAATGAGATAATAATAAAAAATAAATTGGATTTTATAAAAGTAAGTACTATAAAAATTAAAACGCGTAAAATCCCATATCCTCCTAACTTTAATATTACACCAGCTAAAATCATAGACCCTAAAATAGAAGCTTCAACATGAGCCTTTGGCAGCCACAAATGAAAAATAAACATAGGTATTTTTACTAAAAAAGCTATTAGTAAAACTAAGTATAAGTAAAAATTATTTAAATCATAAATTAAATTAAAAATTATTGTCCCCTTCATTAAATAAATATAAAAAATACCTACTAATAATGGAAAAGACATAAATAAAGTATAAAATAATATATAAATCCCAGCTTGAATACGCTCTGGTTGATATCCATAACCAATAATTAAAACAGGAATTAAAGAAATCTCAAAAAATAAATAAAATATAAAAATATTAAGACATCAATTTAATAATAATAATAAATATAATATTCAATTTCCTTAAACACCATATAAGAATAGGACTATTAATTTTAATGCAACTTCTTGTTTCATGCCTTTTAATAAACCTAAAAATTTATTTCTCATGATTCTCATATATTATATTTTTAATTCTTATTGGAGGACTTCTCATTTTATTTATATATATATATGTACAATCTCAACCAATAAAATACTAGTTTTATCAATAAAACTTATAATCCGAATGTTTCTTGGATTTCTGAATGGATTTCTTTCCCGAAAGAAATCCATTTTTTTACGACCGTGATTTTGATCCTAAAAGTGACCATTTCCCGAAAGAAATCCATTTTTTTATTTGAAATTATCTCATTTTCGGCATTTTTTTAGCCGTAGACTGGTAGACATTTTTCTGGCGGTAGACTGATTTCAAATATTCCCTTTAAAAAATATTATTACTTTCCGCTTTACCTAATACTATTTCTTCGCATTTTGTTTGGAAAGGTCCTGCCTGTAAATCAATTTTAAAGTGTTCTGTCATGGCGGGACAGAGTTGGCAGCCCTAGCCAAAACACAGTCCCGAATTAACGTGCGGTCACAATATTCTGCCTTTATTTTTATCATCCTTGACCTTTTACGCTTGTGAACAAGGCATCAGAATAGTATCCGAAAGCAACTCTATTCATCTTTGATAAAAAATGTCAAAAACCTAAGTTAGTTACATATTTATGTAAAACTTATTAATTTTTGAAGATCTTAAAATTAAACTATGATAGCTTTGTAAGAAATGCTTATTTTATTTTACCCCCATCCATATTTATATAAATAATACAAAATATGCTTGTAACGACTGATTTTATGGTCTGGGTCAAATTTGACCCACAAAGCTAAGGGTTTTAATTTAAGAGTTAAATGACAAACTCTCCCTCTAAAGTTTAAATGGTAGACTTTCATGGATCAAAAATTTCATTGAAGATTTATTTACAGTGATTTGAATGATCTGGAAGTATTGCGATTAACCCCGCAGGATATTTCGGGTTAAACGTCAGCGAATAAAATAAACCCACACAAGGGCGAGCATTATTGCATTACGCGGAGGCGAACACTGGCAATCGTTGGAGCAATGTGATCCCAACTGAAAAAATGTCATAACTCTACGACTATGCAGCGGCGAAACGAAATTTATCTAATTGTTTCGATTGTTAAAATTATTTTTGATATATGAACGAGAATAAAAAACGCATTATTTTAAAATTATGATGATAAATAAAGCATCGTCGAATAAAATTTTTGCTGCAAAAATGCGTCGCAAATTGGATTGAATAGCTGGACGAAAAGTGTCAAGCGCATGGCGATTAACGCCTAACTTCATTTGTATTGTGACGGTTTGTTTTGAAGTGGCATGTTGCCCGCTCGAGATGTCCTGCGGCTCATTGCCGCTAAACGAGCCGAACTCCACCAGGAAAAGCTTCGTCTGCAGATGGAATCCGATCCGGTATGATTCGGACTGTTCATATACACTTTCAGCGGAAGATTTTGACGCGTATTTCACTTTGAATGCGATTGCTTTGTCTCATGCTCCCATTTTGAGGAGGAAATCATTACAATCGCCAATTAAGTGTATTGTTTTCATGATCTTGTCTTCCGGTGTACAAATCCGCAGTGACAACAATTATTACCTTTCCGGCTGTCACAATCACGTGCCGTATCGATTGGCACGATGTTCCTCAACATCTGTTCCCATATTGCCATTTAAAAATATGTTTGTATCATGTACAACGAAATACCGATAAATACTTTAAATTCTTATTATATTCTTTTGTTTTTTATATTTAAATTTATCAATTTATTTTTTTAAATTGAATATTTTTTCATTTGTTTTATATTTTGAAAAATATGCGAAATGTACTAATTTTAAAATTTGATACGTCAGATATTAATATAAAACGAGTGTAACTTTTATAATAGGTATTTTTTGGGCATAGATCAATTGGTGGAATGTATTATTAAATATTTTTATTTCAGAACGTAGTTATTTAAGCAAAATTAAATATATAGTCATTATCAAATTGGTAAACTTATTATTAGGTAAAGCGGAAAGAAAAGTCAATTTTTTTGGTTGCATGCTTTGTCGTCAGTTTGCCGTCGATTGAATACGTCCAAGGTTGGTGTCATTTTGAAGCTCTGTTGTTTGTCTTACTTTTTCAAATGTTTTTATATTTTTTTTAGCAGTAGTCCAAGCCAAAAGTTGATGAGACACGTTTGTGATATTGTTTTTATTCGACAAAGGATTAAAAGCAAAAGAAGCTACCCAGTGTTACATATGGCGACATATTGAACAGTCAAAAATGCCGTAGATGGTTAAAAAAATTCATAAGTGGCGACGGAGATTTGAAAAATAAACCAAAATCAGGACGACCTCTAAAAATCGACGATGACGCATTAAATTCAGGATTAAACAGTAGCTTTTTTTGAATCAAGTACCCGTTTCTATCCCTCGACCGTCATTATCATTATGATTATCCTTTTGTGTTTGGTGGGATTTTTTTGGCATAATTCACTACGAATGATTAAAACCTGGCTAAACTGCCACAGCAGAGTTATACTGTCCACAATGAAATGGGTTAAAAGCGGAAATGCTCAAAAAGCGATCAGTATTCGTTAACAACCAAAGAATATTACAGTATGATGATGCAAGACCACACACGGCAAGGAATACACAAAACAAAATAAGGGAGCTGGATTTGGAAGTGCTGCAATATCCAGCGTATTCTCCTGATATTGCACCTTCAGACTTGCACCTTTTCAAGTCATTAGAAGATTCGCTTCGCGATAAAAAATTCACTTCATGTGGAACAAATGAAAAATCATTTGGATTCTTATTATAACGGAAAACCGGCCGATTTTTATGAAAGAGGTATTAAAAAGCTGACCTAATCTGTGGAGGGCGATTATAAATAATAATGGAAATTATTTAATTGAGTAATCGAATAAAATTGACATTTCTTTTCGCTTTAATTAATACATGGAAGAATTTAAAAATACTATTTTTTTAATGTGACATTGAACGCGTTAAATGTTTAAGAAGCGTTGCAATACCACATGTCTGTCCTTGAGAATCTGTAGTATTGATCAAACTTACTTCTATACAATTATGTGCTGCCTGTTGTTAGATGTGGGTGTGAACCTCGCCTGGATAAATATAATTTATTTGAGGAATTTATGATCCGTGTTGGGGCGATGAATTTGCAAAACCGTTGTTTAGTCCGACAATAGCCGACTCAGAAGAAGGTTCTGTTTACACAATATCAGCTGTTTACATCGTTGTTGATGTTAGTCTCGTTGTTTTGAATTCATATTCGCTTTATTTAATTCTCGTTGCACAAAATTATTGCACTATACGCCTATCAAATTATGCAATTTTATTATTTTGTATAAATGCACTGCCGTGTATATGAAATAACACAAATTGAAAGATTTTACACTTTATGATTTATTTATTGCTCGACTGCTACGGCGTTACATTGATTGCAAGCAAGGCTGAATCAAAACAATGTATATGTGCTCTTTTGTCTTTGCGTATCCATTGCGGGGATGTTAGATCATTCCTATTAATAAGCACGATTGAAATCATCACCAACGATGTCCAGTCGCATCGTTTTAATTCAATGATAAATGTCCCGTCGACTTTTATGGACCGCTTCAAAGTCACATCCGTATGTAAATAATGATTTTCATTGCACTTATATTATTTAATTATGCTACGTGCAAATTTAACACACCTCTTTTTAAACCCTGGAGGTTTAAAAACATCACCCTAGGTTGTAATTATCGGTTGAATGATATCATCGCATGCGTACACGAAGCTCAATATTATATAGTTGTTTTTAACGGTATATTAATTTTGTACTTTTAGGACGAAGAAGAAGAAAATGAGAAGTGTCTTATTTTGAAAGAAAATAATGATGAAATTTTTCAAAATTCTTCCAAGAGTAATTTGATCGCAGGAGATGATTTTCCTAATGGAGAACCTGAAGATAAAACTGAAGTATCTCCGAGGACCGAAGTAAGTCAATATTTTACTATTATAAGATAAGTCTAATATGAAAAAATCAATGTTTGTTTGTCCGTATTTAATGGGTTGCCATACTGTTCATCCGATTGCGATAAAACTTTGTCAACTTATTGTTAACACTTGCGGGAATAAGATAGGCATAGGCATACATTATCTTAGCGAAGTAAGAAGAAAAGAAATGCAACAAAAATGCACGCATCCACATCGACACCACATTCTAAACACTTTTTCGGATATTACGTTGTCTTCAATAACGAGTGCATGATGAGGTGAATGATGTGAATTGGTTCTAACTTCAGTGGACGCAATATAGATTGGTGCATTGTGTCCCGTTACGTTCTCCCAGGCTCCGTGGTAATCATAACGGCCACGATATTGATGAAGTCCAAATATCTATAAATTTGATTTAGATTTAAAAATAAAATATGTTTTATGATTAATATATATATATAATAGATAATGCTTACTGTCCCAGGACGGGTACTTCATAAGATTGTGTGAATGATAATTCAGCAGCAGCTACGGTGGTTGTACGAATGTATCCATATTTATCAAACTCTGCTCTTAATTCTTTGATCAATGAGCTGAAAATGGCGACGTCGTTTGAAGAGCCTCCTCTTTGTCCGGGGTATTCCCAATCCAAATCGAGACCGTCGAATCCGTGCTTTTGCAGGAAGCTAACGGCATCACGGACAAACACTTGTCGTTTGAGGTGATAGCTGAAAACCTGCAATTTAAATCAATGTGATGTTGATCTGCAATTTGTTTAATATTCGATGCTTAATATCGCAATTTGAACTTATTTGAAAATACCTGACAGATCCTTCGTTCCATCCGCCGATGGCAATTGAGCATTTAAGACTTGGATTGATTTTCTTCAGGTCGTTCATTAACATAAATTCAATATGATCTTTATCAAATTATTAATAATTAATATATGAAAATTAATCTTTGTTTGTTCGTATTTAATGCATTCCCATACAGTTCATCCACGTGCGATAAAATTTTATCCACTTATTGTTAAGGATTACGCGAATAAAATAAGTATAGTCTAATATACAAATATAACAATTTAAAAAATATCATTTTTACATTTCCTTTATATATCAATCAATTTCAATAAATGTATTATTTATCGATATTATTGTTATTATAACTATAAATATATGTTTTCATAGCCCAGTTTTTAAATTGATAAAATAGTGTATTTAAACGTATTTCGTTCAGAGTGAACGTGCAGATTTTTTAAACATCGTACTTATCTTTCGTTGGGTGTATAGAGTGACGTGCAAATATTTTGCTTCAATAAATCTCATCCATGCCGCGCCCAGTAATTTAGTCTAATGGCTTTGCAGCCCATCTTTGGGCTTGGTCAGTTTAATATACTTATGATGTAATTTTTTTTAAATCATGCAATGCGGATAACAAGCATGCTTGTTTTTCATTATCTAAAAATCCATATTTTTTGAAACGAGCGTTGCTGCTCAATAAAATACGCATTAAATATTATTAAAAGACATAAATTCGTCCATCGCTTTTAACAATCGGAAATTTGCCGTCGGTAATTTTGATTAACGATTAGGATCAAGGAATTACTTGCACGCGAAGAAAATAGATTTTTACATATTTCATAGATCGTTAACGGTGCCCTTAATAGCGTCAAACTGATACGCCTGTATTGGATCATAAAATATTCAATAACAAGCACATTGGAACGTTGAACCCTTCTATATTTAATGAGTCGAAGGTGTTTATTTTATGCAATACGTTTGATATGCATATCGTAGAGCATAAATTAAACCATCAATTAATTAGCGATTTTTAACCAAGCGGGCAATTATTTTTTGGCAGCTTTCTGTTCGAACGTGCCGAGACATTTTTAATTCAATTTAAAATCCGGCAAACGTCGAGATGAGAATTATGATGTAGGTTTAATTAAAATCCATCCGTATTGAATTTATGGATCGACATGCGCCGCCTGCAAATGAAAAGAAAATGTATGTTTAACGCGGGGAAATGTATGTATAAATTCAATTGGATAAAATTTAGTCTACATTCACTATGTGAATATTTCATGCTTTGTGAGCATACTAATTGTGTGTACTAACCGACGAGCAGCTATAGTGCATTCGCATCTACGCGGATGTAACATTGTAAATTTAATTTGTGTTTTATTATTTATTGATGGAAGTTTTCACCAACTCCAAGCCATTTTTTTTTGTGTATTTCTTAAGAAACTATTTGTATGGAATAAAATGAAAAAATTGTGAATATTTTGTTATGCAGGATGTTTATTAAGTATAGTAGGTATTTTATTTGATTTATTAATTTTTGTAATCATGATGATATTTTTCGAAGCAATCTTCAGAATGAAGCTTTTTCAGTTTCACCGTTTCAGTACCAATAAGTTGCATCAACGTTTATAATTTATTGGCTTTCTATTTTCTTTGATTTCATATTCCTTGTATAAAATATAAGAATTTACAATTGATGTTTCAAAACCGCAAAAAAATAACTTCTTCCACCACTTCAAAGTCTATCGCATGAAACAATATGATGTTGCGTATTGATCTGCCGTGCCCATATTTTTAATGTAATCTAAAATGAATACTGGCTTGTTTATTAGCTCATCTTGATTAGATTGATATGGGGTAGTCTTTACTCTTCTTCTCATTGAAAATTCTAAATTATCTTTAAATTATTCACTTGATTCTTACATTTTAAAAAATACCAAAATCTTATTTGAAGTTCATAAAAACTGCCCGAAAAATGTAATAGTGATAGGAGTTGTAAGGGTTAAGTTAAGGGGGGAAACCAGTTTAGGAGGCAGATTTTTTTAGTGTTTTTCGTGATTTTAAACAATAATATTATCTCAGAATTAGCTCCATGTCGATTAGAATTATGTATAAAATCTTTATACAAATATTTTAAATAATTGGTTTACAATGTTTTGAGTTAGAGTTCCCGCCAGTTGAAAAAAAGTTGTTTCGAGAAAAATTACGGAAAACGATAAATTTAAGACAGAAATAAATTATATAAATAGCCCAGCATCTTATAGCAATCCTTCGTTTTCTTCATATGCATAATTTTGAGCTTGCATCTTCTCTTTTCGAGCTTTCCGAACTTCCTTGGTCTCCGCTGTGCTGCATCTATTCTGTAGGTTGACGTGCTGCTCATCTATTTGCCGTACATAATTAAAGCTCTGCGAGCCAAAAACTACTTTCAGCTCGTTCATAATCATTACAAGTGCTGAATTCCTTTCATTGAATAAGGCAAAAACCAAACATGCTGCAACCTTGATTACTTTTAGGCCAGAATGTAGTTGATTTGGAGCCAATCGCCAAACGTCGAGTTGAAACATTCCTTTGCATTCTGCGTGTGACTGCGTGCAATGGAGAAAAGTGTGCTTCAGGTTGCGTTCCAAGCGTTTTAGCTTTTTTTGCCGGCACTTGTATCTTCACTAAAGCTTGATTGACTCTTTATGTGTCGATTTCCGTGGAAGAATCTGTTACCTATAACTGGAACCTATAATTACATCAACATGTCTTAGCAATATATTTCACCGCTATTTATTCTAGAAAATACAATTTTTGGGATATAAAATGTATTAAATTCAATTAAAATACAATGTATAAAGTTATGCCATGCAAACGGGTACACATTGTGATTTTTAACAGTTGAATACAAATCTATGGATTTAACCATTTCACGTTGAAATATGAGTAGCAAGATGCAGGCATCATTTTGTTTTAGTTCAGTGCACGTCGGTTACGTTCGGAGAATGCTACTCTTTTCTCGTTAAATTTTTGTGAATTTAGTTTGAGTGTATTGTATGCGATTTTGTATCAATTGTATATATGGATAACATCTATTTTACTTGGATACTTTTTTTTCTGTATATTTAAGATAAAAAATGTCAGTGATAATAGTGCCTTAAGTCGTTCGAAGACTTTAGATCAACGTATTATCTCCGATCAAATAAACGGTGAAATATTGGAATGTTCATCAACAACAGACGAACTGCCTTCTTTAGATATTTCCAATTTATTAAGGGTAAGAATTATGTTCAATTTATTTTATATCGAATCATTTTAACTCTGTTCCTTATATAATGTTATCTATAATATTTATTTATAGAAATATTCTTGTCCAAATATCAAAATGTTACGTACTGGAGAATACTCTCCCAACAATCCAGAATTGGCGGGAGATGGGAAAGCGCCTCGCGGCGGAGATGTCTTTCTCGGATTAGGATTATATGAAGAAAAACGTAAAAAATTGCTACAAAAGAGACAAAATGAATACAGAGAGTATCTCGCAAAGGTTATTTTATTTGATTAAAATTAATAATGTATTTATTTAATGTTAAAAAAATTGTTAAATTGACGTTATTTAATTTTAATTTATTAGCAAACCCATTTGAACTCTCTTAAAAAACAGAAATCAAATAGAATACCAACCAGAAATTTATTTCTCGACGATGATCATTCTGATCTGACAAAGAATACTCATAATTATGATTTAAGACCTAGAAGACCTTCTTCAGTCGGTGTACAAACCGATCCCGAAGAATTAACATTGGTAATATTAAATACATTATAAAATATTAAATTAAACATTATTGAAAAATACATTTATTTTAAATTACTTACCAGATGGCATTGAATATTAGACCAAATAATACTCTTGTTACGCAAGCTGAAAGAGAATTATCTCCGAGACCTTCCGTCGAAAATCAAAACACTACCGATTGGAGAATGTTGGTCGAAAAAGTAAATATCGGAACGCAAAATAATCTTATTGTGCCACCTTCTATGACTGGAAATAAAAAATACGTCGATAATATGGAATTTGTACCATCCATCGGCGGGAAGAAAAAATTTATAGAAAGTGTGGAAAACCAAAAACTTGACTTTGGTACCGATTATTTTGATCCTTTTACTGGTTTGTGATTTTCTAAAAATTTTATTAAACAAAAATAAATTGATATTAATTTAGATTTCGTCATATTTCAGATGTCAACAGTAATATTTTTAGAAAAGATAGTCCACGGGCTAAACTATTACAAGATTTAAGGCACACATATATGCCGTCCTTATTCGACGCCGATGCCATAAGATATAGAAATATGAAAGTGGAAGAAGTAATACTTTATTAAAATAAGTCTATTCTCGTAATTGATATAAGTATTTAAAATATTTGATTTAAATTTAAGGAAACTGCAGCAAAAAGAACTGCGTATCAGATGGAATTGAAGAAACAAATTGACGAACAGCAAAGGATCAGAGAAGAAAGAAAAGCTAGAGAAAAGTAAATATAATCTTGTAATAATTGTGTACCTTTTTCGTTGGTTTTATTGTTCGGATGACTAAAATCCATTTTTTTTAAACTCAATAAACACATTGTTTTATTATATATTATTTCAAAATAAAAAGCTTAAAAAGCAATTAATTTTATTGTAACTTATGTTAGTTTACAATTCGACACAAAAGTTATAACTGATATATCAAATTTCTTCCCTAAGATTGTTAGAAGAAGCTGAAACGCGTCGCTTAGAAGAACAACTGAAAATGCTTAAATTGGCTCAGGAGAGTGAGATTGAAAAACAAAAAGAGTTATCTATGAAGGTAATCTGACGTCAATAGTTTTAATCTTTTTGCAAATAATCTAATATCATATAATTTTTTTAATTGTTTGTCAAATTCTCCGCAATATTATTGGCCGCAATAAAGTAATAAATTCGAATTTTTATTGTCAAATCAAACGCAATAAAATAATTCGCCTGCAAAATGACTTTAATATAAATATTACCGAAAACGGGGTAGCAATACGCTAAGAGATAATATGAAATAGCGCCTCTGCAATGCGTACATTTATTATCGTAAAATGTATAATGACGCCTACTGTGTTATAAGATATTAATATCGTTGATCGATTTTTCAGATGAGGAAAGACACGGCCGATTTCGAACGACGGAGGCAAAAGCTCCAGAACGACATTGAATCGGAGAAAAAGAATTTAAAAAATGTGAAATCGAAGGCGGCGTATGAATCTCAAGCTTGTAAGCCGTCCGAATCTAACAATATCAAATCGAATGAACCGAATCATTCCGACAATTCCAGGAAAATCAATTCACGTCTATCGTATTCGCATTCGCCGACACCTCGACACGAACCGGATCCCGACTTATTAAGTTATAACGCGCGAAGAAATAATCCGTACGTCGGACAAGACATGCCCAGGCAACGCGTGCCTTATTCCACAAACATCCCGGATAATTCAATATTTTCACAATCTATCCCGGTGAAGAATTATAACTCCGGTGATGTGGCGCCTGTACCATTTACAACGCAGAGATTTTCTCACGAAAATAGATCTATTAGACCTATTCGATATAGGGAGAACTTAGAAAAATCTCATAAAGCTAATAAACCTAGTTATGAGCCGGCATTTTTAAGTAAACGCATAACAGAAATGATCGATCTGAGCGGTAATAAGAAGAACGATGATAATTATAAAAATTTTGAAGATTCGCTTCCGATACCGGTTTTGAGAGAACCGGATAAAATTAATTTTATCAAAGGTAATAACGCGAAGAACGGCGAACAGAGCAGTGACGCCATGAAAAAAGTGGAGCATAAATGGCAAGTGCCGGCCGTTCAGAAGAACATTCTACGCAATAATTACACGGAGGATGGCAAACAAGAGAATATTTTGACTCAGTTGGGTTCGATAAGAAGACAATTGCAATTGGAGCAACTCAAATTAGATCAGTCGCAATTTTTCAATAAACCGCAATTAATCAAATAAACGCATTGTCCCTAATTTGTATATAATTTTATAATAAATTCATGCAATATTATCGTTCTAAATGCTGATGCACAAAATGATTTTGATCTAAGTTACTTCAAAGATTTTTAACTTATGGTTTTGTGCAGACTTTGATTTCAAAACCAATCGTGCCTGGACAATATATTTAGAATTATTTTTTATTATATTAAACGCAGCACAAATGATTTTATTAAAAGCCAAATTTATGATTTATTCTGTGAGCACAAAAATTGATCATTGATTGATCTATAACAAGTGATTAAACGAGATCTATTCTTCCAATTGAGTGAATTATTCATGTATTATTTGTAAGCGTACTGATTAAATCACATTTGAAATGCTTTTACTTTGTAATATCAAGGTCAGTGAATTTTTAAACAAAGTTGTGTAATTAAAAAAAACTTGCCAAAGATTGTTATAAATATTAAACGTAGACGAATTATTAAGTAACACCATTAATATACTATCCTTATTAATTATATACTCTAGACATGTAATGTTAATTTTTGATTCCGTATTTGTAATGATATTTTTTATGTAGAATATGAAAGCCGTTCGGCAATGTTATCAATTTATAGATTTGATTATTCTTTTGCATTTCTCCGATACCGTATTTCGATCCGTCGAATTTAATTTATTCGTAACTTGTTACAAAAATGTCATATGACTATAGTCTTCCAAGTCACTTTAATTTACAGAGTATGTTTATTATATAATCTGATTGATTTTGTGAAATGTCATATATACGCTAGCCACCATTTTCATCTGTCCTAGGCCTCCTCATTCCAATTCCCCAGGCCCAGGCGTCTTTATTGATCTGATCAATCCAGTGTAGTCAAGGTCTTCCGATGGATCTACTGCCATTTGGTCCCGAATCCAAAATGGTTCAAGGAACTGTTGAAAACTGAACTGTGGAAAATGGTTCAAAGGAATGGTTTAGGTTGCCAGACTATTACCAGCTTGTTAAGATAGTACCAGACTGGTTCAAACTTGCTGAAGCCAACCATAAAATGATGTTTTTATAAACACCAGACCAAATTAACGTGTAGCCTTAACAACACTTATAAATGATTGTTTATTTTACTTATTTATGTTGAATTTTCACTAGATTTCAACCCCCTCCCCTCCCAAACCCAACGGCACTCAATTGCCAGACTATCATAATGATAGGTCGGAAACACGCCAGAACACGACTATTAAATTATTCACATGTGTTAGACCGTTTAGTGTGATTTTGAAATATGGTATCAGCGTCATGCGTAGAATAATTAAAAGAATGCCAAAGTTATATCAAAAATTATTAAAATTATATCCGACTCACTTATTGTTTTCAATTAGTGTATTTTTTATAAAAAACAAGTATGCAATATTTTAATAAGCTTTGTAAATTTTACATTTTGAATTTGCCTTATTCGGAATTGGGGTATTTTGATTGAGATAATATTACGACGAAAGGTATTTGAATTCTATTCGGGTCGAAGGCCTTAATTATTATATCATTATGCTTTTTAACAAAAAAAAATTGAATAAACCTAAACGTGTCCATGATTAAAATGTACCATCCATATTATATGCCTTATAAATTTTATTGCTTTTATATAAATTTACATGTAATCACTTAGCGATATGTATTTATTCGAAATATTAGACAAATATGTTGTTGTTAATCGAATTTAATGGTGCTTAATTGACTTCCGAATGTTAAAAATGTTTGGAGATGTAATGATATTTATCTGAAATTAATTATTTATCATTTAATGATTCCAAGAATTTGAATTTGTTCGATGCAATTCGAATAGTTGTCGAGAGTATATCAAAATATTAGTACATAATCAATTGTTGATTTAATCCCATGCAAAAAAGCAGACGTTGAAGAAAATTATTCCAGTTGCTGGTTATGATAAAAATAATAGAGAAATTGAAAATAAATTCATTATTATTTAAGGCGTATTATTAGTGGCAATTTTATATGTTGATCCTTGAATTTAAATTCGGTTCTGTTTTCTAAAGAATCTTTTAACCATCATAAAACTTAGGTATAATTAATTGAAATCGCTATGGTCGGATAAGCTATTAAGCACTTGCAACAAAAATAAGACAACTTTCTTTTGTGTTGTCTTGAGAGCAGGCGTTTGTTTTGATAATTAAGATACTCACATCATTCTTATCGTTGATCAATTTTGTTATTCCTACTTGACTGTTCTGGAGTGGCGTCATTAGCCGAGTATCATCACTCCTTCAGAAGTAAACTGGCAGGTTTGCATGGTAATAGTCGATTTACGCCTAAAATAGATATAAATAATGAATTCAATTTCGATGTCTCTATTAGAGAGCCATTTTATTCAATATATGCCTTTTATAAGCAGAAGATGGATCATTCAACAATAAAAATACATTGTATACAATTGGAACGCCTTATGTAATTTTTATAGTATTTAAGTTATATGTACACAGTCGGATTCTTTGGACGGATTTTGAACTGCTAATTTTTTAGACGTTGTTAATAATTAGCTTGCACATAAATAGTTAAATATCAATTTAACACAACTTCAGAAACGCTTAAAATATTCTGTTTTATTGAATTTTTATTGGCACAAATTTTTTTTAATATTCCTAACGAATTTAAAAATGTGTCGAATGTTTGTGACGTATCCAGAATCATTTTATTTTACATATATATATATATATGTATATATATAGTATTTTTATTATACAATTTAAACGTAAAATACAACCTCCATTATTTTAATCTCGATCCATTACAATTGATCTCCGAAGCTTAATTGATCTGTATCTTAAAAATATATGCCATTTTTATTAGTGCTATATATCATAATGCGGACGTGGAAACCGTTAGATGTTTCTTATTTGTTTGACTTTATTTGAAACGTTCGATGTTTATACTCTTTTACAATAAAATATGTCCATAAAAATGTTTTTTAATGCCCGATGACCACATGTATCCTTTTTATTATTAGAAAGCTATGAATTGTATAAGAAAGGGTGCGTCCTTAATTTCCTGGGGCGTTTAAAAGATTGCAATCGTTTACGGTGATTTGCTATTTTGATATTAGAAATAATTTTTGTAATTGAGTTTTTATAGTTTGGAAGCTCCCAGATTAGTTCAGATTCATAATGAGTATTTAAGCAAAATTATGTCTAATTGTCGGCATTGTTGTTTGCAAAATATTTTATTATTTTTGTGTCATAATGACTAATGGAAAATAATTCATTGATGATTGTCAGATATTAATTATATTGCATTCTAGAAATTGTTTCTCATCCAAAATGTATCATATTCATATTGATTTCGATATCGTTAACTGCTTAGAAATTTTTCATTTCAAAATTGCCGACTATTTTCAATGATCCCTTTGTGATTTTTAAGCCCAGATGTTTTACAACACCGATGACAAATTGTGCGGCATTGCTAATATTTATAGTGCTCGTAACACTTTAATCTTGTATTGTAAAAAGATTAAATTAATAGATGTATAGCACAAGTATGGATTTCAACATCAATTTGATCTTTCGTTGTTATGACGTTCATTATTTATAATCAATATGAATTTTCAGTGTATAAATATTTTTGTGTACGGTTTATTAAAATTTTTGTATTTATATCTACAGAAAATCTTACGCCCCAGATGATATGGAGGCTGGATAAATTTAACAAAAAAATTTAACAATTTACAGTTCGGGTGTTCCACGCTAAGCTTCTCCTAAAGTGCGGGAGATTTCCCTAGGAAATTCATGAAACTACTTCTTTCGTAAAATTGATATAATTCTTAAATCAGCTAATAGATTGAAACGAAATTTTAGTGGTGCCTCCAAAAGAGCTTAATGCATATTTAAACAAAACAGTGGTTTTCAATAAATGGTACGTTTATCAGCGTGATAAAATTAAAAAAGTGATTTTTTGATATGAGTTGTATGTAAAGGCATTGATTAAATGACACGTAAATACACGAACAAAATATTCAACATTCAGTTAGTTCATCATTCTATATAAAAATATATTTGAATTGGGTATTTTAACACTGAAAATTGGCGTGTTTATAATTCTTCTCCGAAACAAATCCACCATGAAATGCAACAGCGGTACCAGGTTTTTGGTGAAAAATTATGTAGAATAATGTCATCGGAATTACAGTTTGAATTGAAAAATATCAAGAAGAAGAGGTTGTCTCCCAATGATTCCGACTGATATGCTATTCGAATTGAAACGTGTGCAGTTTCCGATGCGAGCATCAACAAATAACAGAAACACACAGGGTATGCGTGCATGCTTCTCACATGGACAGCTGTATATGGGCTGCTCACGCCCAAATCATTTATTACAAGACGGTACACACCATAGGGAAAAATATTGTGAATCTAAAAGCACTTCATTAGCACGGCATAAGCATAGTCTTTGGGACGAATATAACAACAACATGGGGAGCCTCCTCGAGCCTCCTCCTCCTCTGACCCGGGCTGTGTGATTGATCTGCCTATTCGGGAGCATGTCAGCCCGCTCGCAAAGTGCACAGCATGGTGCAAAACCGTCAAATTAAAATTCCATGACTGCAAGGACACGCTCTTTCTCCACTTCTTGCGGTCACTTGCGCTCTAAGCGCGGGGGGAAAGTAACCAAATATTCTAATTTAACTTTAATTAAATAGATGAAAATAATTATATAGATATATGTTGTATAGGGTAGGGAAGAATTTTGAGTCTCACTTGCGGCCCCGAAAAAAAAAGGATGCGAACCCACTAATCGCTACCGGTCGCAAGGAAGGGCCTATGGACTATGGAATGACTATGCCCCGATGGAAATCTCCTCTATGGTATGAAAAACGATCATCACATCAATTTTGCTGGTACAAAAACCATAGCAACCGTCGAAAATTTCGGCATCAGAATTGTGAGTGATGGAAATCGAAAAACGAAGAAACTCCACATTCACTAGCGTACCCAGAACTTGGCTACCAATTTTATCGAAAATTAAGGCACTAATAACTAAGCAAAAAAAATCTGAAAGTGCAAACAATCTACCACGAAGCGACGGCAATGCATAGCCCAACAAGCACTGAACGGAGGATGCTCACAAGGAGCATCACCAAGCCGCCGACAGCTATTCCGCGTCCACGAGTCCGACAGGAAATTCGAAATATCAAAAAGATATATCATATGTATCATCATCATCATAGTGCAGCCACTGACAGTCCACTACAGAACTATGGGCCTCTTCAATATCCATTCACAGGAAGGGGTTACAGCCATTTCGTCTGTGTCATACATTCACCTCCTCATTAGCTCGATATTGAAGGTAGCATTACCACCGAGTTTTATTTCGAACGTTCACCCAACGGTTTACCCCAACTGAGTAGTTTTCATAGGGAGATGGTGGAAAACTACTCTAGACGACCTTTTTGACTCTACTGGAAAGGGCTTTCTGGAGTACAAGGAGTCCAGTCCCCCCTTTCCTCGCTAGGGCGTTGCCGGGGTAGGGTGAAGACATACGTGACGCTTAAGTGCATCTCGGATTCGCTCCTACACCATAACATATGTATAAGAAAAACTAAATTGTATGTTTGTTTAAGATGAACTTTGATTGATCCGTACCTTTTTCTAATTGATGCTTTGAATCATAAAGATACAATAATTACTGTGTGTATCTAATACAAAATTTGCTCGGAAGAATGAATTGCGGCTTCTGAATAAGTGGCGCAATTGCACACAGAGTCAATGACTAAATTTATGAACACATTAAATTATCTTAATATCGATTACGAATAATTTATTCCTAGGAACCTCAATGACGAGACTTCAGATCGTGCCGATTTTTTGATTTTTTTATGCATCTCTCGTACGATAAGCCCTTTTTTTATATTCGGCAATAATTATAAATCATCAGCGGCATTTTATATTAGATACCGACAGTATACATTAATCCCTGACAATAAAATAACTAATTGTTCGGAAGACAATTCATTTTTTTACTAGAAAATTGTTCGTCTAAATTGATCCAATTAACGATTGACCCGTCGATGATATATGAAAAATTATTCACGGCTACGTCACATCTAATCTTAAAATTAACTATAATTTTGTCGATTTAACAGCGTGATTTAAAATGGCAAATTACGAAAAAGGGAAAACTTATGGATTTATATTTTATTTTGCATGTGTTTTTATAACGCTTAGGGATTTGTAGAATAAATATGTCAAATATTTTGAAGGGCTCAACTCGTGATAGTAATTATATGAGAAACAATGACTCAAACGATACAATGGTATAATAATTATCTAAGAATATCAGATATGGACATTTTTAATTCCCTAATACAAAGTTCTGATAATTTTTTTCTTTATAAGTGTTATAATGTTGTAAAATTACAAAAAAAAAATCAATACAATGAAATAAAAATGAGTATATAAGGCTAATATTCTACATTAGATGACAAGTTGAGTTTGATATTTTAGTCATTGAACATAGAGCGAATCCATCATGGCAAAATTCTTAATATTCGCTCTAAGCTTAATCGCATTGTGCTTAATTTCTGAGACGGAATCCGCAAGTATGTTTAATTGCCCTATGATTTTTTATTCACTATTCAAATGTATTCTAAATTTAAATTTGTTTATAGAACGTATGGTTTGCTATTATGGCGGATGGTCACCGTACAGACCAGGCAATGGAGAATTCTTGATAGAAAACATTGATCCCAACATTTGTACGCATTTAATGTACGGCTTTGCGGCTCTCAACGATGATGGAACCATCAAAGTATATGATCCTTGGATGGATCTTCCTGATGACTATGGAAAAGGTATTTATATATCATATTATTTGAGAAAGTGCCAACAATAAGCTGGCAAAATTTGATTGCACGTGGATGAACGTTATGGGAACGCATTAAATACGAACAAACAAAGATTCATTTTTGTATATTAATTATTATTAATTTGATAAAGATCATATTAAATTCATGTTAATATTTGCAGCCGGATACAGAAGAATGAACGACCTGAAGAAAATCAATCCAAGTCTTAAATGCTCAATTGCCATCGGAGGATGGAACGAAGGATCTGTCAGATATTCCCAAGTAAGTTCAAATCGCGATAATAAGCATCGAATTTCAAACAAATTGCAGATCAACATCACATTGATTTAAATTGCAGGTTTTCAGCGATCCCCTCAAACGTCAAGTATTTGTCCGTGATGCCGTTAGCTTCCTGCAGAAGCACGGATTCGACGGTCTCGACTTGGATTGGGAATACCCCGGACAAAGAGGAGGCTCTACAAACGACGTTGCCATTTTCAGCTCATTGATCAAAGAATTAAGAGCAGAGTTTGATAAATACGGATACATTCTTACAGCCGCCGTAGCTGCTGCCGAATTATCATTCACACAATCATATGAAGTACCCGTCCTGGGACAGTAAGCATTATCTATTATAAATATATTAACCATAAAACATATTATATTTTTAAATCTACGTCAAATTTATAGATATTTGGACTTCATCAATATCATGGCTTATGATTACCACGGAGCCTGGGAGAACGTAACGGGACACAATGCACCGATCTACATTGCGTCCACCGAAGTTGGAACCAATTTTTCTGGATACAGTGCCGTGAGTAGCAAACATGTATAAAATATTTATAATATCCTAATTCGATCATAATAATTTGAATATTTATTACAGCACGCTAGTATCCAAGCTTGGTTGGCATATGGAGCTCCTGCTGATAAATTGGTAATGGGGGTTGGATTATATGGACGTGCTTTCACTCTTGAATCAACCAACTGTATTGCTCCCAGATGTCCAGCTAAAGGAGCAGGTCTTGCTGGTCCATTCACTGGCGAAGCTGGTATGCTCGGATACAATGAAGTAAGTTTGAATCGATTCATTTGATAGTATTGTTTAATATTAATAGATAATCACGTTGGTATGATTTTCAAATAGATTTGTTTGAAAGAAGCTACTGGTACTAAATTCTGGGACGACGAAGCTAAAGTTCCTTATTTAGTCGAAGGAGATCAATGGGTCGGATATGATGATGAAGAATCTGCACGATTGAAGGTATATAGAATAATATCATTTGTATTAAATATGAATAATTTAATCTGAGATATCTACATATTTTAATATTTGTTAGGTGGAATACATCAAAAACAATAACCTTGGAGGTGCCATGGTCTGGAGTATCGACACAGATGATTTCAGAGGTTCTTGCGGAAAAGGAAAATATCCACTTCTTTCTATCTTGAAGAGTGGAATGGATTCGGTGAGTTTGTTATTTGATTTTGTTTTACGATCCTTGAGAGAAAAATATTTTTACTATACCTATGCTATTTCCGCAAATATAAACAATAAGTTGACAAAGTTTTATTGCAATCGGATGAACGGTATGGCAGCGCATTAAATACGGACAAACAAACATTGATTTTTATATATTAGATTATATGCTCTTCGGCATAACCGCCTTGATGAAGAACAAACGACAAAACTTAATTCGCAAGGATAAAAATATTTTCTTCTGTTGCCTTCCATCATATCATATCGTTTTGAAGTTGGCTAAGTTGGTGGGTTAACCTAAAGGAACTTTTTTTATTTTTATTTTTGCGAAGGGGGGAATCTTCAAAAGGCACTACCATTCTGGTGGTAGTGTGGGATTTTTACCCACTAAACCCCTCTCCTCTTCAGCTGCCACCTGGCTACCAATTAAGTATTGCACAAGAGTCTTGTATGTTCAGCATCCTTCTTCTGCCGCATAGCGCACGTCGTGTATCTGTACCACGTATTCCATATTCTAGCATCCGTTAACATTGAAGATACCATGTTCCTGGGGGAGATTGAGCTGATTCCCAGCTCCTCCCGTAGAATGTCCTTTTCGGTGTTCCATGCTGAGCAGACAAATGTCGTGTGTGCAGCATCGTCGCACCCCGCTCCGCAGTGGTAGCGCTCCGGGTCGGTCCCTTTGTCTATTTTGTGTAGGTACCTACCAAAGCAACCGTGCCTGGTGAGGACCTGGGTCATGTGGTAGCACAGTTGACCATGCTTTCTGGCTACCCAGGTTTTCAGGTTCGGTATTAGCTCGTGTGTCTGTATCTTGTAAGCAAACAGGTCGATTGGCGGTATAGCAGTCAGTGTCAGGACGGCGTCTTTCAACACTGTGCGATATGCAGCAGCCACTCTGATTGCGCTCCTTCTCTGGACTTTGGCCATGTTGAGCCTGGCACTTTCAATTTGTAGTATCTCAGCCCATATCGGCACGCCGTACAACAGCACCGAGTGCACTACCTCGCTGTAGAGTCGCCTCCTGTTTGTTTTTGGGTCACCAATATTGCGCACCAACCTGGCCAGATTCTCCGTGATGCTGGCCGTCTTCGCTGCCGCCTTCTCCGTGTGGGTGACGAATCGTAGCTAAATACCGAATGAATCTTGAGTATTTAATCTCACGACCTCCGATCCTCAGGGGTGAGGGCGTAAGCTTCCTGCGTCTTGTGAAAAACAGGACCTCCGTTTTGGTACAGCGAGCTCCAAACCAGCTCCTGTCAGCCATTTCTTGGCCTTCCACAACGTTTGTGGCTGCACAATGATGATGATGATGACATGCTCTTTTATTATATTGATTCAGCATTTGCGATGTTGGGACAATATCACTACATGTATTTATGGATTATTTTATATAGGCTACAAATAACCCCCCTGCTGTCACAACTACCACTGCTGTTCCTGTTTCGACTACTACTGCAGCTCCTATTACAACTACCACTGCAACTCCTGCCACAACTACCACTGCAGCTCCTACTACAACTACTACTGCAGCTCCTGCTACAACTACTACTGCTGCTCCTGTTACAACCACAACTGAAGTACCAACAACGACCACAACTGCTTCTCCTGTAACAACTACAACTGCCGCTCCAATTACAACCACAAGTGCAGCTCCAGCTTCAACTACACAAGCATCATCTGAACCTTGCATCGCCGAAGGTTACAATAGGGACTCTGTCGATTGCTCAGTATTCTATCAATGTACCCTAACCAATGGAAAATGGAAATATACCAAGTTCCAATGCAGCGGCGGACTCCTTTTCGACACAACACAGAACGTCTGCAATTTCGCAGCCAACGTTGAATGTTAATCATTTTCTAGTCTAATTTAATGCACTCAATAAACCTATTTAGACACATCTAATTGTTTCTTTTTTGCCTCAAATGATCAAATAATGCACAACGACTGACAAATTTATGGCCCCAATGAATTTTGCTCAGATACAGTGCATTTGATTCATCGAATAAGTTCAAAATATTAGCGCATTGCATTGCATTATTGGGCGCAATCAAATCATGTTTATTGAATGGGAGAGATAACACCGAATTAAACCATAAAAACTGCATAAGAAATGAATTCGAAGCAATAGTCGTCGTAAAATATTTCCATATAAAAAGTGTGCATCGTTCTGTGGTGGCACAATCGGAATCCTCACCAGCAGGAAAGTATCCAAGCAAGGTTGAACTCCGAAATGAAGCTCATATTTTTGGCACTGGGCATTGCCCTCTTGGGCTTTGCATCCGAAGCGGAGGCTGGAAGTAAGATCTTTCATCCGATTTAAATTTTACAATAAATGTGCACGAATCTAATCATCAATTTGAATGTTGCAGAGAAGATGGTGTGTTATTACGGCGGATGGTCCCCGTACAGGTCTGGCAATGGAAATTTCCAAGTTGAACACATCGATCCTTTCATCTGCACCCATCTGATCTACGGATTTACGGCGCTGAATACGGACGGCACCATCAAGGTCTACGATCCGTGGCAGGATCTTCCCGATGAATATGGCAAAGGTATGATCGGATAATACATTAAAACTTTATAAATTTATATCTAACACATGTGAATAATTTAATGGTTGTGTTCTGGCGTGTTTTCGGACTATCATTATGACAGTCTGGCGACTGAGTGGCGTTGGGTTTGGGAGGGGAGAGAAATCCAGTGAAAAATTAACATAATTTGGTCTGGTGTTTATAAAAACATCATTTTTTGGTTAGCTTCAGCAAGTTTGAACCAGTCTGGTACTATCTTAACAAGCTGGTAATGGTATTTTTTTTCTCCTGTGGGAGGGGAATCTTGCATAAGACACCCTGGGTTTGATCCCAGGGTAGTGTCAGATTCTTACTGACTAAACCCCTCCCTTGTCCTTCTTTTCCCCCCTGGTATTGTTTATCACATCGCTTCAGGAGGACAGGTAGTCTGGCCTTAAGTAATCTCTCTCACTGCCCTCTTTAGCGCCCAGAATTTCTTCAACGAAATCTCACCAATGGTCCCAGTTCTTCTTGCTTGCCATCATGCTGTGTTTTGGGCCCTCCATCGGCTTACAACCGGGATAAGTCGGTGGGTCTATCTTCCCTTGCTGAACTGATCCCATCTCCGTTACCAGGCTTCCCTTTGTAGAAGCTGGTAATAGTCTGGCAACCTCCTTCCCTCTCAAACCCAACGAAACTTAGTCGCCAGACTGTCATAATGATAGTCCGGATGTGTATAACAATCTAAAAATATTTTTATATTGGTCCGATTATAGCTGGATTCCAACGATTTAACAACTTAAAGAAAACAAACCCCAAACTGAAGACTTTGATTGCTATCGGAGGATGGAACGAAGGATCGGTTAAATACTCTCAGGTTATAAGACAATATGATAAATCTAAATCAATTGATCTATTTGAAATAGTATTAATATTAATTCGTATTTATGCAGACATTCAGCAGCGCAGCAAACAGACAGAGATTCGCCCTGAATGCTGTACAGTTTTTGCAAAAATACGGCTTTGACGGTCTTGATTTGGATTGGGAATATCCGGGACAAAGAGGAGGTACACCCAGTGATATTCCGAATTTCGTTGAATTGATTAAGGCAATCAGAACCGAGTTCAACAAGTATGGATATCTATTGACTGCCGCTGTAGCTGCAGCAGAATCATCTTTTTCGCAGTCGTATAACATTCCAGCTCTATCACAGTAAATACATTTTTAATACATTATCAAATGATGCGACTTATTGTTTGATTATAATGAATTTTGCCAATAGATATTTAGATTTCATCAATGTCATGACGTATGATTACCATGGTGCTTGGGAAACTCAAACCGGTCATAATGCTCCGCTCTATGTATCCCAAATAGAAAGGGGCACAGGATTTGAAGGCTTCAATGTTGTAAGTACACAGCATGTTCTTAAACGTATTATTAAATTTTGATGAGCAGATCGTTGTCCTTAATCGACTGGATTTTAGGATGTCAGTATAAAATCATGGATCCGTTACGGTGCTGATCCTCAAAAATTGATAATGGGTGTTGGATTATACGGTCGCAGTTTTACTCTCGCTTCCACCAGTTGCGTCACTCCAAGGTGTCCCGCTACCGGTCCAGGAAATCTCGGACCATTGACAGGAGAAGCTGGCATGTTGGGATACAATGAAGTAATTTTGTTTTAAACTAAATATATCATACACTCAATATTGGAAGATATCAATGATGTATTTTCATATGAATAGATCTGCTCATTTGAAAAAAGCGGTACCAAATACTGGGACAATGAAGCGAAAGCAGCTTACATGGTGTTCGGAGGAAATCAATGGGTCGGTTATGATAATGAGGAAACAGCAAGACTTAAGGTGATATTTAATCAATAATTTGCCTCTAAAGCATTAATAGATTTGGTTATTAATTGAAGATCGCTTATATGATAGATTGATTACATCAAGAATAACAATCTCGGCGGTGCTATGGTCTGGAGTATCGATACTGATGATTTCAGAGGCTTATGCGGAAAAGGCAAATACCCACTCTTGTCGATCTTGAAATCTGGAATGGACGGGGTGAGATTCACTATGCTTATTAAAATATTTCATTTTATGAAATAAATTCTGATCGATGATGTATTTGCAGGCATCTGGCGGTGGTTCATCTGTAACCTCAGCTCCAACTGCCGCTCCAACGGCAGCCCCAACAGCAGCTCCAACAGCTGCTACAACAAAAGCCCCAACAGCAGCTCCAACAGCTGCTCCAACAGCAGCTCCACCAGCAGCCTCTACCACATCTGCACCGGCAAACAACTCTCCATCACAACCATGCGCAAAAGTTGGCTACAATCGTGATCCCACTAATTGTGCAGTATTCTACCAATGCACCCTCAACGGAAGTACATGGCGGTATTCCAAATTCACCTGCAGTGGTGGACTCGTTTTCGATACTGCACTTAATGTGTGCAATTATGCCAGTAGCGTAAAATGTTAATCGCGACTTCTTCCAGTTTGATTTTTTTTTGTAATCCTGTTAATAAATTCTTCATAGCATAGTTTATATAATTTTCATTTTCAATGCTAGAACCCTTACACTTGGCGTTCAAATCGAAGTAGTTAATAAAAATATGAACATTTTCATCAAAAGTGTACATTATTCTATTAGTAGACACTAGGACTCTGAAGAACAGAAAAAGACCGGGCCATCCAAAACCAGAGTCAAATAAAAACGAAGATAGTCCTAAAAGTGAACTTTATAAGAACTATTATCATTAAGTTTATAAGAACTGATTATCATTAAGTGTTGCAATACTTTTATTTGGATAGTCTCAGTCCAATTAATATAACGAATTCTCATTACAAAACTTCGATTAACTTGTAAGAATGTTCTTTTTGAATCACTGGAATTCGATCGCAAATACGCGACTAAAATCTTCACAAGGTTAACATCATCAAATTTGGCTGCTGAATTGTAAAAAAGGCATAACATTCATGTTATTACCAGAACCATTGGACATTGTTCAATAAAATCAAATAGACATTGCCGTAAATCCCAAAGAATTAGAGGACAGAAGACGGAGGACAAATGTACTAATGTACTTGTACTAATGTCATAGTTATATCCAATAGCAATGAATACATTACTACAAAAGAGTAATTTTTAAATTGCTCTGAATTATTTAAGGATTGACCTCCTTCAAATCTTATACAAATTCAGGAAAACTCTTAACAAACACAAAAAAAAGAAGATCTACTGTAAGATAATTGTATTATACCTATATTATTTGAAAAAGTTCAAACAATAAATTGGCAAAGTTTTATCGCAATCGGATAAACGGTATGGAAGCGCATTAAATACGAACAAACAAATTTTCATTTTTGTATATTATACTATACCTATGTTACTCGCGCAATTTTTAGCAATAAGTTGACGAAGTTCTATCGCAATCTGATGAACGGTATGACAGCGCATTACATACGAACAAACAAAGATTATTTTATACATATTAGATTAATAGTAAGAAGAAAATATATTGAAAAATGGAAATAGATATTGAAAGCAATATATAATAGATCATGATCCTAGCTAAATTATATATGGAAGATAATGAGAAATCATCATATAAAAATGATTAATTTCAAGAAAAATTTCTAATGGTTATTGCTATGATGATGAACAACATGAGCTCTTTCTGCTTCCTTGTCTCAATCATAATTCAATGTTTATATATCACAATTTTGCAATTTTCTTATGTAGTGCAAACGACCAGTAAAAACAGAAAGAAAATAAAGCTCTGTTTCTGAACCAAGCATTTAGGAACCTTTCAGATTTTAAAGACCGCTAAAAATTTAGTCTATCAGAAGAATTTGGAGTGGAAAATATAATCTGTTTATAATATTGCAAATGCATAATAATATATACGAAACCGCACAGTTAAAATTGTTTATCAGCAATAAATCTTGGGCATTGTTTATCTTAACAGAAATATCTCCAATGAATCCAAATTGACATAAGATGCCATAAATAACACAAAAAATCTTTAAAGATCAATTAATATGCTTAATTTTTGTTCAATTTACGGCTAAGCACATTATATTTTCAATAAATTTAATCATTATTTTATGCAACGCGAATCACGGAATAAGGCACGTCCCTAGAAAAAAAATCCAGTGGTGTCAGATCTGCAGACCGTGCGAGCCACTGAATAGGGCCGCCCAAAGAATTAATTTACACGACAGAGGTAAAAATGAAAGAGGAAATACTACTTCAGATGACTACAGTTGAAATAAGCCCAATTTGAACAAATTTTGTAAATAGATTTAATAAAATATCATTATCATAAAAAGTATTTTCTTAATCCTGATCCTGGCAAACTGGTATCTCTTCAAATTTAACGACGTATTGAATTATTTGATGAAACATAACAAAAGACCTCCTAACCCCCTAAAAAATTTAGTCGGTTCATGATCCAAACCAATTGTATACAATAGTGTTTTCATATGAAATGTCCGATTTTTGGTTAGTTTTAAAGGTGTGACCATTGAAGCTCGATAACAATGATTGTCATATTGTTGGAAACCGCGAAGCAAACAATTAAATATAATAATAAGAAGACAGCCAATATTTGGCTTTGTAACACTCAAAATACAATGGCGTCATAAATTTTTCATTATCTCCAAGTATAATGTTCAAGTCCGAGACGTACCTAATGTTGAATCTTTTCACGGATTATGTCGACAATTAGATTAAATTTATAAGGTTGTAAAATTCCAAGGGTTTTGGCTGAAGAAGACCATAAAAAATCGAGTATTTAAACTCCGAGGCACTTAACAAAGGTACTTCATAATGATCAAGATGCTTGTCTTTATTCCATTGTCGCATTGTGTCTCTTCTCGAAGAGTGTACAAGATGATGAAAAATCTGCAATATTACAGGTAAAAAGTGTGATTTTATGATATTACTAGCGAATACTCGGCATGCGTTGCAATGCCATAAGCGCAGCCCAAACTTCATTTCAACAGACCAATATGCGCCAATATGGTGCATCCGTACAATATTTTTGCTATGCCTATGTTATTCTCGCAAGTGTATACAGTAAGTTGACAAAGATTTATCGCAATCGGATGAACGATATGGAAGCGCATTAAATACGGACAAACAAACATTGATTTTTATATATTAGATTATCGAAATATAGCGATGTAATTAAGAGCTGGATGAAGATAATATCCTCCTTAGTATAAATATAAGTAAATATTCTTTGATAATGATCTAAAATTGAAAGGATAAATAGTGCTATACGATAAAATATGAATAAATTAATAGGTCATCGATTTTTCTTCAGCCTTAACTGAAACTTTTTCTTTAAGTTTGTATGTGTTCATTAATAAAATAAGTGCGGTAATTTGGAACATCAGTATTTTATTTGCAGAAATCGGTATTGTAAAAAACATTATATTAGATAAGATTACAACAAGAAGTTAAAAGTTTTTGATATGTTAATTTCGTTATCAATATTTGCTCAAATATAGAGAGCTAAAAAAATATAATTATTGAAAATGCGTACTAAATAAAAAGATAATTCAAAATTTTGGCCAAATATCTTTAATCTTATGTGAATTGATGCAATTTTGAGACGCCTAAAAGTCAGAATTTAAATGCGAAACATAAAGAAAATGTTTCTAAGTTGATGCATTAATAATGTTGAACGGTAATATATTGTTGGGCCATATAAAGCTTAGATAAGATTAGTTATCATAAAAATAGAAATCTAAATAATACATAGTATTAATCGTCATAAATTGTTTTCATATAAAAGAGTGTGGCCGTCTGATTGTCCTTATACAAAGTTTCATCCGTGTGGTGTCAATAGCAGCTTGAAAGCATAAAGTTGCTCTTCCACGATGATGAAACTTATTTGCTTAGCAGTGGGCATTGCCCTGCTGGCTTTCGTATCTGAAGCTGAAGCTGGAAGTAAGTTTTGTTCAATTCTCAAATATTTCGATTTTATATTTATTATTGCATGTAAATGTCTCCATGATATATTGTATATAAATGTCGTATTTCTAAAAGGTTTCATGTGATTTTTCAGAGAAGATGGTTTGCTATTATGGCGCCTGGTCCCCATACAGGCCAGGCAATGGAAAGTTCGACATTGAAAACATCGATCCCTTCATTTGCACTCATTTGGTATATGGATTCACCGCCCTCAACATGGATGCCACCATCAAAGTATACGATCCTTGGCAGGATCTTCCCGACGATTGGGGCAAAGGTAATATTAGAGCTCTCATAAAAATAATGTTGAGGAACAGAATTGATATTAATTTATGAATCGATTACAGCCGGATACCGTCGTTTCAATGACCTCAAAAAAGTCAACCCCAGTTTGAAGACTTTGGTTGCCATCGGAGGATGGAACGAAGGATCTGAGAAATACTCTCAGGTCTTCGCCGATGCTGGAAACAGAGCTCGTTTCGTCGTAGACGCTGTCCAATTCGTGCAGAAATATGGCTTCGACGGTCTCGATTTGGATTGGGAATATCCTGGACAGAGAGGAGGTGTGCCAACAGACGTAGCTGCCTTCACCGAATTGCTCAAAGCCCTGAGGACCGAATTCAACAAACACGGATTACTCCTGACCGCTGCTGTAGCTGCAGCCGAATTCTCATTCTCGCAATCTTACGACATCCCCGCTCTCGGACAGTGAGCACTCCACCCTACATTTATACATCATACCCCCGAGTTACATAATTAATTAAATGAAACTATTTGCAGATATTTAGACATGATCCACATCATGGCTTACGACTACCACGGCGCCTGGGAAAACATAACCGGCCACAATGCCCCACTTTACATGTCTCAAATCGAAAGCGGTACTGAATTTGCAGGATTCAACGCTGTAAGAACAAGCTCATATAAAAATTTCATCATATATCTGTACATATTCTGTAATTAATACATATATAATTGTTTGCTAAAGGACTCGAGTATTCAAGCTTGGCTCAGATACGGAGGAAACCGCGAAAAGATGATAATGGGAGTCGGTTTGTATGGTCGCAGTTTCACCCTCTCTTCGTCCAGCTGTGTCACCCCGAGATGTCCAGTGTCCGGCCCAGGAAAGCTCGGACCCGCGACAGGAGAAGCTGGAATGTTGGGATACCATGAAGTAAGCATTGCTTCATCGACGAGAGCATTTTTATGTACGTTCGAGGGGGTGCTAAGTATGTTTTGCTATAATATTTGCAGATCTGCCAAAACGAAGCAACCGGCATCAAATACTGGGACGACGAAGCTAAATCAGCTTACTTAGTCTTCGGAGGAGATCAATGGGTCGGCTATGACGACGAACAATCAGCCAGACTTAAAGTACGCGTTTATCGCACTCTGTATAAGTGTATAATTGAGTATGAAATCCCGAAATGAAATTAATATCCTTTGTTAAATTGAAAATAGGTCGATTACATCAAGAACAACAATCTCGGCGGTGCCATGGTTTGGAGTATTGATACTGATGACTTCAGAGGGTTGTGCGGCAAAGGCAAATACCCAATTTTGTCCATCTTGAAAGCAGGCATGGATGGAGTAAGTGCTTAATTATTTGTATCGGATTCGTTTATTTAGGAACGATTTTTATTAATTCATATTGTTCTTATTCAGGCATCAAATACCGCACCGACTACTGCTGCCCCAACCACAGCAGCCCCAACAACAGCCAAGCCGACAACAGCAGCCCCAACGACAGCCAAGCCAACAACAGCAGCCCCGACGACAGCTGCTCCAACAACCGCCGCCCCGACAACCGCCGCCCCGACAACCGCCGCCCCAAGCACCGCCGCACCGGCTACAACAGCAGCCCCGTCCTCATCTGAACCTTGCTCCAAAGTAGGATACAACCGTGACGCCACCAACTGTGCAGTTTTCTATCAATGCAGTTTGAACAATGGAAAATGGACCTACACCAAGTTCACTTGCAGTGGTGGACTCCTCTTCGATTCCACGAAGAACGTATGCAACTATGCAAACCAAGTACAATGTTGATTCGTGAAATCATTTTAAAATGTTTGTCAATGTAATGTGTTATATATCTTAATAAATTTTTATTTCGCAAATATGTTTTTATATCAAAATCACTCGTCCCGTCACTTTTTGCATTATCGTCAATTCCATGAATGATGATTCAGATTGTAAATATACAAACTACTGAAGATTATAAAAAGAACATTGGGCCGTTAACACAATCGGATAAAGAATTATCAAATAGTCTAGAATCATTTTATCACAAATTTAAACACGTATAACGTGTATTTTCAGCAGAATTGCACTCGAAAAACTCACTTTTAATACATTTTGAAAGATATCATTAAACCTCAAATATTAATACATCGTCATCTTAAAATGACATATACGGAATCATTTTGCTATGTTATTGTTCTCTATTTATTGCCTTTTGCATGAGGTTAAACTTAGATGATGATCTTTGTAAATCGGAAACTTAGATAGGATCTATGAATGTGTTGCAAAGAATGATTAATATGAATGGTATTTTATCTATTGTTTTAAATCTATCGCAAATCGTAGTTGCAGTTCTATATAACAATCGATAACAATGATACTTCTCATATCCTAAATTTGTTGAAACTGTGAAAATTCTATCTACAATCTGGATATGAACCCTAATCTTCATAATAGGAGTCTAAACATTCAACATATTATATTTTTATTACAAAGTTATACCTAGAAACTTTCTGACCTATGCAGTTTTAAAAAACCTATCTATCTTTTTTTCTTATGGCACAAAGCTTTTTTTTTATGCGATTGCGCATAAAAAAAATCTGAAATTAACACTAGTGCAAGTTACAACCGTTAAAGTATGTATATGTATAAGGCGATGTGTATATAGGGCAAAATTGCCAGTCTCTTGATAAGAGACGGGCAATTTTGGATTACTTGGCGAATGGATCAAATCCTACTGAGATAAGCAAATCTCTCAACCCGAGGGAATCGACCATAAGAGCAATCAAGAAAAATGAAGTCGCAATCAGATAATCAGTCATCAATGGAACAAATTAAACTAAAAATGTACATCGTATCCTTTATTGGAAAAAAATAGAAAAAGCACTTGTAATTTGAATTGAAGATTTATCTCAAAAACGATTTCCCATGTGTGGATATTTAATTAAGAAAAAAGCTCTTCTGTTTCATGAACTCATAAAGCAGCAAGCAGAATTAAAATTCCAACGTGAGGTTAACCTTACCTTTACCGTGCTAAAAAACGTATGAAATTCTGAATCTATCTATTATATATAATCTCGATATTCCCATTATTAGAATCGAGTTGTAGTAAACACATCATGATGAAGGAAAGGTTAAGAATTACATGTCTCCATATCACAAACTGCGTAAAAATTAATAGTTTAATCATCGCAAAGTTTAATCACCGATTACATTTTAAAAAAGACGATTTCAACACAAAAGGATGATGATATTGTATTGTGTTTTTATTTATACGATTCTTTAAAATATTGATTTGAAGTTATGGGGCTTTAAAAAATAATGGAACCTATCCCTCAGTTTTCTATGTAGTGCAAATATTTTTTATGCGATTTTTTAAACCAATTGCATAAAATAACTATTCATTTAGATAATAAAAAAACAGTTATTTCATGCTATTATGAATACAGATTAAAAAGCAATGACGATTTAAAGATGAAACTTTGGATATTTTTTCAAAATGTTAAAAAAAAATCTATTTCGACAACCCTGATATTTAGGACATAGGGCCTATGTGTGAAACGTAGTAAAATACCCCTATAACTCCTAAAAAAAAATCTCATCCCATATGCGAAATCTTTGTATATTGTAGTGACGGGATCAAGAAGCTTCCTATTCGATGGATTTTTTCCAATGACATTTGGGATATTGAGAGTATTTGGGATTTTTTTTCAAAGATCTCAGCCCAGGTTGATCATTGCGTCTTGGTCTTAAAAAATAAATCCTGAGACTGCAAGCTATTTCATTATTATTTGAAATTAACTTCTTTGCTCGCTAATCAATCATAATCTATCATTGAATTCAACCATTAAATAATTTAATCCCAGTCATATATCATATTTGAAAGATCATCACATAAAAATCCCCCTTATCTAAAGGAATCTCTAATAATGCCCAGAAACGAGGGGTTTGGCAGTTATAAAAAATATGAACTAATGTAACAAACATTGTAATAAATTTACTATCGCATGTTAACCTAAACGCATAAATCAAAAAATCATTTAAATATTGCACACTAAAAGAGATTATTAGATAAGCTTATTCAGATTATTGACTTTTATTCGATGCGTAAATAATATCAACGTCACAGCAACTAGAATATATTCTAGTGAATGAAATTGAGATAATCCCGGTATGAGCTTTGAGACAAGCTTTCAACGATATTCTTCTTTTTAAGGTATCATATCCGTCATCAAATATAGCCAATCTTTATAAAAGTTTCTCAAAGCTAATTTTTGCATGATCACTTGAATCGAAAATACCAACTATCCGCATAACAATAAGCATAATGGTGTGGAAACGATCCAGTTTAATTGAGACTTCATTTTCTTGTGACGTTTGACATATGAAAATCCTTTATGGATTGATAAGAAAGCTCGACACAGAGAAACTCAGATTTATTTGGAGCGCACACGTCTAATAAAATGTCGTAAATCTATATTTTAGATAAGATTAGATGTTCATAGAAATTGGAATCCTTGATAATATATGGTACTAATACCATCTAAATGTCATAAACATTTTTTCATATAAAAGAGAGTGGCCGTCTGATTGTTCTTATACGTAGTTTCATTCGTGTGGTGTCAATAGCAGCTTGAAAGCATAAAGTTGCTCTTCCACGATGATGAAACTTATTTGCTTAGCAGTGGGCATTGCCCTGCTGGCTTTCGTATCAGAAGCTGAAGCTGGAAGTAAGTTTTGTTCAATTCTCAAATATTTCGATTTTGCATTTATAATTGTATGTAAATGTCTCTATAAATGTCGTTTTCTAAAAGTTTTCATGTGCTTTTTCAGAGAAGATGGTTTGCTATTATGGCGCCTGGTCCCCATACAGGCCAGGCAATGGAAAGTTCGACATTGAAAACATCGACCCCTTCATCTGCACTCATTTGGTATATGGATTCACCGCCCTCAACATGGATGCCACCATCAAAGTATACGATCCTTGGCAGGATCTTCCCGACGATTGGGGCAAAGGTGATATTGGCGCTCTCATAAAAATAATGCTGAGAAACAGGATTGATATTAATTTATGAATCGATTACAGCCGGATACCGTCGTTTCAATGACCTCAAAAAAGTCAACCCCAGTTTGAAGACTTTGGTCGCCATCGGAGGATGGAACGAAGGATCTGAGAAATACTCTCAGGTCTTCGCCGATGCTGGAAACAGAGCTCGTTTCGTCGTAGACGCTGTCCAATTCGTGCAGAAATATGGCTTCGACGGTCTCGATTTGGATTGGGAATATCCTGGACAGAGAGGAGGTGTGCCAACAGACGTAGCTGCCTTCACCGAATTGCTCAAAGCCCTGAGGACCGAATTCAACAAACACGGATTACTCCTGACCGCTGCTGTAGCTGCAGCCGAATTCTCATTCTCGCAATCTTACGACATCCCCGCTCTCGGACAGTGAGCACTCCACCCTCCCTTTATATATCTTACCCCCGAGTTACATAATTAATTAAATGAAACTATTTGCAGATATTTGGACATGATCCACATCATGGCTTACGATTACCACGGCGCCTGGGAAAACATAACCGGTCACAATGCCCCACTTTATATGTCTCAAGTCGAAAGCGGTACTGAATTCGCAGGATTCAACGCTGTAAGAACAAACTCATATAAAAATTTCATCATATATCTGTACATATTCTGTAATTAATACATATATAATTGTTTGTAAAAGGACTCGAGTATTCAAGCTTGGCTCAGATACGGAGGAAACCGCGAAAAGATGATAATGGGAGTCGGTTTGTATGGTCGCAGTTTCACCCTCTCTTCGTCCAGCTGTGTCAGCCCGAGATGTCCAGTGTCCGGCCCAGGAAAGCTCGGACCCGCAACAGGAGAAGCTGGAATGTTGGGATACCATGAAGTAAGCATTGCTTCATCGACGAGAGCATTATTATGTACGTTCGAGGGGGTGCTAAGCATGTTTTGCTATAATATTTGCAGATCTGTCAAAACGAAGCAACCGGCACCAAATACTGGGACGACGAAGCTAAATCGGCTTACTTGGTCTTCGGAGGAGATCAATGGGTCGGCTATGACGACGAACAATCAGCCAGACTTAAAGTACGTATTTATTGCACCCTGCATAAGTGTATAACTGCGTATGAAATCCCGAAATGAAATTAATATCTTTTGTCAAACTGAAAATAGGTCGATTACATCAAGAACAACAATCTCGGCGGTGCCATGGTTTGGAGTATTGATACTGATGACTTCAGAGGGTTGTGCGGCAAAGGCAAATACCCAATTTTGTCCATATTGAAAGCAGGCATGGATGGAGTAAGTGCTTAATTATTTGTATCGGATTCGTTTATTTGGGAAAGATTTTTATTAATTCATATTGTTCTTATTCAGGCATCAAATACCGCACCGACTACTTCTGCCCCAACCACAGCAGCCCCAACAACAGCCAAGCCGACAACAGCAGCCCCAACGACAGCCAAGCCAACAACAGCAGCCCCGACGACAGCTGCTCCAACAACCGCCGCCCCGACAACCGCCGCCCCGACAACCGCCGCCCCAAGCACCGCCGCACCGGCTACAACAGCAGCCCCGTCCTCATCTGAACCTTGCTCCAAAGTAGGATACAACCGTGACGCCACCAACTGTGCAGTTTTCTATCAATGCAGTTTGAACAATGGAAAATGGACCTACACCAAGTTCACTTGCAGTGGTGGACTCCTCTTCGATTCCACGAAGAACGTATGCAACTATGCAAACCAAGTACAATGTTGATTCGTGAAATCATTTTAAAATGTTTGTCAATGTAATGTGTTTTATATCTCAATAAAATTTTATTTCGCAAATATGTTTTTATATCAAAATCATTCGTCACATCTATGAACGATGATTCAGATTGTAAATATACAAACTACTGAAAATCATAAAAGGAATATTAGCCCGTTAACATAATTTATGGGATAAAGAATTATCATATTATCTACAATTATTTTATGCATAATATTAATGGTATTGTAATTATTGTTTTTAATCAACCACAAATCGTAGTTGGAATGCCATATAACAACCGATAACACCGATACTTCTCATATCCTAAATTTGTTGAAACTGTGAAAATTCTATCTACAATATGGATATGAACCCTAATCATTATTATAGGAGCTCAAACTTTCAACACATAATTTTATTACAAAGTTATATTTAGGGTCTACCTGACTCATTATTTTTTCATGATTATTAATTAGCAATAATCTCGATTTAATTTTAAAATCTTTTTATTTCGTTTACACTCAGACCTCTTTTTGTGCGATTTCTAAGTTACGCAGTTTTTTTAAAGCATTTTTTAAATTCATTTTTTGTTATTATAAATAGTACGTATTGATATATTTTGGATAAAATCGTAGAACGAATCTACCGCACAAAAAAGGTTTAAGTGTAAATGTTTTTTTTAAAACATAATTCCTAGTGACACACCTTGTAGACTTTACAGACATCAGTTCTCGATGAAGTATGTGCCGCTCCCATGAGCGGAACTCAATCGTCGCATTCCCCGCGGCCTCGCATAACTTCAACAGACCTTCATGCGCCAACATGGTGCATCCGTTAAACGTCTTGCAAAACAAATTGCTTATACAAAAAATGCTTGTACTGATTCAAAAATACTTGTGGATATACGTACAGTAACTTCCCAAAGTTTTATCGGATTTACAATCGGATGAACGGTATAGGAACATGAACATGAACCACAGACCATAGATATTAATATTTACATATATAGATTCAAAAATCCTTTACTATAGCTATTAAAGGAATAGAAAAATATCAGTCTTTGAGAGAATTTTGGGAAAACTATAACTCTTTCAAGCAATTAAAAATATCTTGGAAAGATGATCATACGTAACGTCATCATGTATGAACGGTATATGGAACAAACTATTAAAATGCAATAATAAAAACAATTTAGATAGAGTAAATGTAATAAAGAAATGACTAATATCATTGTATAATTCACCCAATTTTTTATCTGGATGTTGATAGTGAAGATATAATTCAACTTTTAGAATATGACGTTGAATATTAAGAAGAAAGTGTTGTCGAGAGCTGACTGTATACGTACAATAGCATCACATCAATAATTGAATAAATGCTATTGAGAGCAACTCCCCATTGAATATTTTAAAAGATCAATGTATGAATTGAGCGAAATCGATGAAGAATGTAGTTGTGTGATACTCTTAAAAACATTGTCTTTATAAATGGAAAGTGTCAGCGATTCACCAGCCTATCAAGAAACAAAGCAATTGTATAAGCTGAAAAGAAAATGGGAATTATTTAAAGCAGCACGTGATCATATACAAGCAGGCACCTGATTAGATCGTAATTTGTGTTGTAACGACTGTCTAATATGGCTTTTACTCTGGTTTTTAATCCAGGGTATGAAAATTAATGCTAAAATATACCGCCAAAAGATCTGCTTATATTTTTTGTATGTAAATGTATTTTAGCTTTAAAATTGAAATTTGACTTTGGAAGCTCAGAAGTATTTTTTTTAAAACCAATTGCAAAAAATAATTATTTATTTGGATAAAAAACACTGTAAAATAAAATCATTTCTTGCTATTACGACTACAGATTAAAAAGTTATGACGATTTAAAGATGAAATTTAGTATATGTTTTCAAAATGTTTTCAAAACCCTGATATTTAGGATAAAACTTAGCAAAATACCTCCCCTAACCCTCAAAAAAAATGTCGGTACATATGCAAAACATCCTGTATATTATAGTGACGGGATCAAGATGCTTCCAATCCGATGGATTTTTTCTACGGTGCATTTAGCCATGTTGCTGGTAAAATTCATCATTATTTAAAATGCATGATTTTGTAGCTCGCTAATGTATCATAATCTATCATTTAACTCGTCCATTAAATAACTTAATCCCAGTTATATATCATATTTGAAACATCATCACATAAAAATCCCCCTTATCTAAAGGAATCTCTAATGATGCTCAACAACGAGGGGTATGGCAGTTATAAAAATATGAACTAATATTACAACCATTGTTATAAATTTACTATCACATGATAACCTAAACGCATAAATCAAAAAATCATTTAAATATTGCACACTAAAAGAGATTATTAGATAAGCTTATTCAGATTATTGACATTTATTCGATGCGTAAATAATATCAACGTCACAGCAACTAGAATATATTCTAGTGAATGAAATTGAGATAATCCCGGTATGAGCTTTGAGACAAGCTTTCAACGATATTCTTCTTTTTAAAGTGTCATATCCGTCATGAAATATAACCAATCTTTATAAAAATTTCTCAAAGCTAATTTTTGCCTGATCACTTGAATCGAAAATACCAACTATCCGCATAACAATAAGCATAATGATGTGGAAACGATCCAGTTTAATTGAGACTTCATTTTCATGTGACGTTTGACATATGAAAATCCTTTATGGATTGATAAGAAAGCTCGACACAGAGAAACTCAGATTTATTTAGAGCGCACACGTCTAATAAAATGTCGTAAATCTATATTTTAGATAAGATTAGATGTTCATAGAAATTGGAATCCTTGATAATATATGGTACTAAAACCATCTAAATGTCATAAACATTTTTTCATATAAAAGAGAGTGGCCGTCTGATTGTTCTTATACGTAGTTTCATTCGTGTGGTGTCAATAGCAGCTTGAAATCATAAAGTTGCACTTCCACGATGATGAAACTTATTTGCTTAGCAGTGGGCATTGCCCTGCTGGCTTTCGTATCTGAAGCTGAAGCTGGAAGTAAGTTTTGTTCAATTCTCAAATATTTCGATTTTGCATTTATAATTGTATGTAAATGTCTCTATAAATGTCGTTTTCTAAAAGGTTTCATGTGATTTTTCAGAGAAGATGGTTTGCTATTATGGCGCCTGGTCCCCATACAGGCCCGGCAATGGAAAGTTCGACATTGAAAACATCGATCCCTTCATCTGCACTCATTTGGTATATGGATTCACCGCCCTCAACATGGATGCCACCATCAAAGTATACGACCCTTGGCAGGATCTTCCCGACGATTGGGGCAAAGGTAATATTGGCGCTCTCATAAAAATAATGTTGAGAAACAGAATTGAAACTAATTTATGAATCGATTACAGCCGGATACCGTCGTTTCAATGACCTCAAAAAAGTCAACCCCAGTTTGAAGACTTTGGTCGCCATCGGAGGATGGAACGAAGGATCTGAGAAATACTCTCAGGTCTTCGCCGATGCTGGAAACCGAGCTCGTTTCGTCGTAGACGCAGTCCAATTCGTGCAGAAATATGGCTTCGACGGTCTCGATTTGGATTGGGAATATCCTGGACAGAGAGGAGGTGTGCCAACAGACGTAGCTGCCTTCACCGAATTGCTCAAAGCCTTGAGGACCGAATTCAACAAACACGGATTACTTCTGACCGCTGCTGTAGCTGCAGCCGAATTCTCATTCTCGCAATCTTACGACATCCCCGCTCTCGGACAGTGAGCACTCCACCCTACATTTATACATCATACCCCCGAGTTACATAATTAATTAAATGAAACTATTTGCAGATATTTGGACATGATCCACATCATGGCTTACGATTACCACGGCGCCTGGGAAAACATAACCGGCCACAATGCCCCACTTTACATGTCCCAAGTCGAAAGCGGTACTGAATTCGCAGGATTCAACGCTGTAAGAACAAACGCATATAAAAATTCCATCATATATCTGAACATATTCTGTAATGAATACATATATAATTGTTTGCTAAAGGACTCGAGTATTCAAGCTTGGCTCAGATACGGAGGAAACCGCGAAAAGATGATAATGGGAGTCGGTTTGTATGGTCGCAGTTTCACCCTCTCTTCGTCCAGCTGTGTCAGCCCGAGATGCCCAGTGTCCGGCCCAGGAAAGCTCGGACCCGCAACAGGAGAAGCTGGAATGTTGGGATACCATGAAGTAAACGTTGCTTTTAATTGACGAGAGCATTTTTATGTACGTTCAAGGGGGTACTAAGCATGTTTTGCTATAATATTTGCAGATCTGCCAAAACGAAGCAACCGGCACCAAATACTGGGACGACGAAGCTAAATCAGCTTACTTAGTCTTCGGAGGAGATCAATGGGTCGGCTATGACGACGAACAATCAGCCAGACTTAAAGTACGCGTTTATCGCACTCTGTATAAGTGTATAATTGAGTATGAAATCCCGAAATGAAATTAATATCCTTTGTTAAATTGAAAATAGGTCGATTACATCAAGAACAACAATCTCGGCGGTGCCATGGTTTGGAGTATTGATACTGATGACTTCAGAGGGTTGTGCGGCAAAGGCAAATACCCAATTTTGTCCATCTTGAAAGCAGGCATGGATGGAGTAAGTGCTTAATGATTTGTATCGGATTCGTTTATTTGGCAAAGATTTTTATTAATTCATATTGTTCTTATTCAGGCATCAAATACCGCACCGACTACTGCTGCCCCAACCACAGCAGCCCCAACAACAGCCAAGCCGACAACAGCAGCCCCAACGACAGCCAAGCCAACAACAGCAGCCCCGACGACAGCTGCTCCAACAACCGCCGCCCCGACAACCGCCGCCCCGACAACCGCCGCCCCAAGCACCGCCGCACCGGCTACAACAGCAGCCCCGTCCTCATCTGAACCTTGCTCCAAAGTAGGATACAACCGTGACGCCACCAACTGCGCAGTTTTCTATCAATGCAGTTTGAACAATGGAAAATGGACCTACACCAAGTTCACTTGCAGTGGTGGACTCCTCTTCGATTCCACGAAGAACGTATGCAACTATGCAAACCAAGTGCAATGTTGAGTCGTGAAATTCTTTTAAAATGTTTGTCAATTTAATGTGCAATATATCTTAATAAAATTTAATTCGCAAATATATTTATAAATCAAAATCATTGTTTAGTATTTTTTTGCATTATCGTCAATTCTATGAATGGTAAATACAATACATATGGACGATTATGAAAAACATTATAAGAATATACAACAAAACCATTGACACCAGGAAATTCAGGAAATAGCCTAAAATAGCAACACAAAAATATTAAATATAAAATCGATGATGTGCAGAAAAACTTAAAGGTTCAAGAATCGTCAGTTCACCCGAAAACATTGAACAGGTAAGGCAGTCAATTTTGCGATCTTCTTGGTGATATGCATTAAGAGAATTTCCCTGATTGAAGAGTTTTTTTAGCAATATTTGAAAAAAAAATGGACTAGAGAGATATATATGAAATGAAGGTATAAAAACAAGCTCAATGTAGAAGTGGACCTTAGAATAAAACTTTCCAACATAGAGTATCATAACATTTGTGGCTTAAATTGAGCCTTCTGACAGTTCGTGTGGCACCCAATTTTATCTTCCCTACTTCGAAATTATTTTTGCCCTTTTCGAATTATTCTTTCTCCGAATGCACGATTAATGTTTTCACCTACTTTCACTGCATTGTGTCTTAATTTGAGCTCATACAAAAAGCGTGAGGTTTTTATGCTAATGCCATATTTTTGGAAATTCATTAAAATCAATAGAAATAGCAAAAATGACTCAATATTTAAAGCCACCTAAAGAATATATTACCTTTTTCAATTTCAAATAGTCGAACTTAAGCCTCTCTTAATCACGGTTGTTCTTTGACTAATTGGAAAACGCGGCACACTTCTTTACGAAAAAATCAATAAAATATTCCAATTCCTAGAATTCTTTCCAATAGGCACATTTCCGAGAAATTTAATTTAATTCCAAGAATTCTACGCTATTCATTTTCGAGAAAACCAGGGAAATCCAATAAAAAAAATTAAAATACAAGCAATTTATTTCTTTGGGTGTGGCAATGCAACGCTTGCCGGGTACTTGCTTATATCCTAATAAAGACGTTCGTCTCCATAAATGCGCATGACCATTTATTAAAATAACCAGCGATACATTTTTTACCAATGCCTATGCGATTATTGAGCTAGAAATTATGTTTCAAATACGATGTAAAATGCCTAAGGTTGTGATGGGGTCCACCATAGGTTTAAGAAACCCTGGGACAACTCTAGGAAATAGCTTGACTGCGAAGCTCACACCACAGGGCCTGACATTAATAACTACGAAAGGACGCGAACTATAAAAAAACTATAGTTGCGATTAATGATTAAAGATTAAATCGCCAATCTTTTGCTTATAACTTCCAAGTAAATTGGAGAATATATCCACATAATCCACATCAAGAAATTTATTAAAATAAAAACAAGAACGTCTAAAGAAGGCATTTCTAACACCCGTTACACATCTTATAATTTGCGATAAAATATATTTAGGACATTCAACAATTCTTTATGGTGTCAATGGTTTTGTTGTATATTTTTATAATGTTTTTCATAATCGTCCATATGTATTGTATTTACCATTCATAGAATTGACGATAATGCAAAAAAATACTAACCAATGATTTTGATTTATAAATATATTTGCGAATTAAATTTTATTAAGATATATTGCACATTAAATTGACAAACATTTTAAAAGAATTTCACGACTCAACATTGCACTTGGTTTGCATAGTTGCATACGTTCTTCGTGGAATCGAAGAGGAGTCCACCACTGCAAGTGAACTTGGTGTAGGTCCATTTTCCATTGTTCAAACTGCATTGATAGAAAACTGCGCAGTTGGTGGCGTCACGGTTGTATCCTACTTTGGAGCAAGGTTCAGATGAGGACGGGGCTGCTGTTGTAGCCGGTGCGGCGGTGCTTGGGGCGGCGGTTGTCGGGGCGGCGGTTGTCGGGGCGGCGGTTGTTGGAGCAGCTGTCGTCGGGGCTGCTGTTGTTGGCTTGGCTGTCGTTGGGGCTGCTGTTGTCGGCTTGGCTGTTGTTGGGGCTGCTGTGGTTGGGGCAGCAGTAGTCGGTGCGGTATTTGATGCCTGAATAAGAACAATATGAATTAATAAAAATCTTTGCCAAATAAACGAATCCGATACAAATCATTAAGCACTTACTCCATCCATGCCTGCTTTCAAGATGGACAAAATTGGGTATTTGCCTTTGCCGCACAACCCTCTGAAGTCATCAGTATCAATACTCCAAACCATGGCACCGCCGAGATTGTTGTTCTTGATGTAATCGACCTATTTTCAATTTAACAAAGGATATTAATTTCATTTCGGGATTTCATACTCAATTATACACTTATACAGAGTGCGATAAACGCGTACTTTAAGTCTGGCTGATTGTTCGTCGTCATAGCCGACCCATTGATCTCCTCCGAAGACTAAGTAAGCTGATTTAGCTTCGTCGTCCCAGTATTTGGTGCCGGTTGCTTCGTTTTGGCAGATCTGCAAATATTATAGCAAAACATGCTTAGTACCCCCTTGAACGTACATAAAAATGCTCTCGTCAATTAAAAGCAACGTTTACTTCATGGTATCCCAACATTCCAGCTTCTCCTGTTGCGGGTCCGAGCTTTCCTGGGCCGGACACTGGGCATCTCGGGCTGACACAGCTGGACGAAGAGAGGGTGAAACTGCGACCATACAAACCGACTCCCATTATCATCTTTTCGCGGTTTCCTCCGTATCTGAGCCAAGCTTGAATACTCGAGTCCTTTAGCAAACAATTATATATGTATTCATTACAGAATATGTTCAGATATATGATGGAATTTTTATATGCGTTTGTTCTTACAGCGTTGAATCCTGCGAATTCAGTACCGCTTTCGACTTGGGACATGTAAAGTGGGGCATTGTGGCCGGTTATGTTTTCCCAGGCGCCGTGGTAATCGTAAGCCATGATGTGGATCATGTCCAAATATCTGCAAATAGTTTCATTTAATTAATTATGTAACTCGGGGGTATGATGTATAAATGTAGGGTGAAGTGCTCACTGTCCGAGAGCGGGGATGTCGTAAGATTGCGAGAATGAGAATTCGGCTGCAGCTACAGCAGCGGTCAGGAGTAATCCGTGTTTGTTGAATTCGGTCCTCAGGGCTTTGAGCAATTCGGTGAAGGCAGCTACGTCTGTTGGCACACCTCCTCTCTGTCCAGGATATTCCCAATCCAAATCGAGACCGTCGAAGCCATATTTCTGCACGAATTGGACTGCGTCTACGACGAAACGAGCTCTGTTTCCAGCATCGGCGAAGACCTGAGAGTATTTCTCAGATCCTTCGTTCCATCCTCCGATGGCGACCAAAGTCTTCAAACTGGGGTTGACTTTTTTGAGGTCATTGAAACGACGGTATCCGGCTGTAATCGATTCGTAAATTAATATCAATCCTGTTTCTCAGCATTATTTTTATGAGAGCGCCAATATTACCTTTGCCCCAATCGTCGGGAAGATCCTGCCAAGGATCGTATACTTTGATGGTGGCATCCATGTTGAGGGCGGTGAATCCATATACCAAATGAGTGCAGATGAAGGGGTCGATGTTTTCAATGTCGAACTTTCCATTGCCTGGCCTGTATGGGGACCAGGCGCCATAATAGCAAACCATCTTCTCTGAAAAATCACATGAAACCTTTTAGAAAACGACATTTATGGAGACATTTACATTCAATTATAAATATAAAATCGAAATATTTGAGAATTGAACAAAACTTACTTCCAGCTTCAGCTTCAGATACGAAAGCCAGCAGGGCAATGCCCACTGCTAAGCAAATAAGTTTCATCATCGTGGAAGAGCAACTTTATGCTTTCAAGCTGCTATTGACACCACACGAATGAAACTACGTATAAGAACAATCAGACGGCCACTCTCTTTTATATGAAAAAATGTTTATGACATTTAGATGGTTTTAGTACCATATATTATCAAGGATTCCAATTTCTATGAACATCTAATCTTATCTAAAATATAGATTTACGACATTTTATTAGACATGTGCGCTCTAAATAAATCTGAGTTTCTCTGTGTCGAGCTTTCTTATCAATCCATAAAGGATTTTCATATGTCAAACGTCACATGAAAATGAAGTCTCAATTAAACTGGATCGTTTCCACACCATTATGCTTATTGTTATGCGAATAGTTGGTATTTTCGATTCAAGTGATCAGGCAAAAATTAGCTTTGAGAAACTTTTATAAAGATTGGTTATATTTCATGACGGATATGACACTTTAAAAAGAAGAATATCGTTGAAAGCTTGTCTCAAAGCTCATACCGGGATTATCTCAATTTCACTCACTAGAATATATTCTAGTTGCTGTGACGTTGATATTATTTACACATCGAATAAATGTCAATAATCTGAATAAGCTTATCTAATAATCTCTTTTAGTGTGCAATATTTAAATGATTTTTTGATTTATGCGTTTTTGTTAACATGTAATAGTAAATTTATAACAATGGTTGTAATATTAGTTCATATTTTTATAACTGCCATACCCCTCGTTGTTGAGCATCATTAGAGATTCCTTTAGATAAGGGGGATTTTTATGTGATGATCTTTCAAATATGATATATAACTGGGATTAAGTTATTTAATGGACGAGTTTAATGATAGATTATGATACATTAACGAGCAAAGAAATTCATTTCAAATAATCTCAGGATTTATTAGACCAAGACGCAATGATGAACCTGAGTAGCGCGGATTGAAGGGATAGAATCCAAAAGTATGTTGTCTCGAATATCGACTGTCTTCTTCTCTCTCGTGAGCGGAGTTCAACCGCCGTGTTGCGCGCGCATCCTTCCTCTCCCAATCTCCGCGGGTCAGCTTCACTTCACAGAATTTCAACATTCTTTTTAGTATGGATTTTTATATAGTTTTTGTAGTAGTTTTGTAAAGTCATCTTTAGTTTCTTGTTTGTTTATTTTATGATATCTTCATCCCTATTAGGTAATTTACTATTTCTTTTCTTGCTATAATGGGTTATACGTTATTAGAAACATTTAAATAATAGGCCAAATAAATTCTTATCATAAGCATTACTTTCATATTGATAAGACTGATAAGATCAATAAAATAGCTGCAATTTACACCAGCCATACAAACATATATAAAAAGGCACAAATTCGTTTGAGCTTCTTTACTTGGCAGTATGTTATATGTTTGCCAGTTCTTCTTCGAATGATCTTCGCATTTGTTATTAAATTTCTAACAGCAGTATCACTAATAACTTTTTTCCTAATTCATACCTTCTTCAAGTGTGAGCAGTTTTACTTGGTATTTTATATGAAAATCATATAAAATATTGTATTTAAATGGGTGTGGTTGCACCCTTTGTACCTCAAAGGTTGAACATGGTCATACACATTTAAAAATAGTATCATTTTAAAAGTAATTCGCTAAATTAGTTTGTTTTTTAAGCAATAATACATGAATTTATGATTGCCGTATAAAATTAATTGGGTGTTTATGAGAAAATTATAAAATTCAGGTATTATCAATCGATTTTTTAAATATTTAATTATGATATGAAATGATTATTAACAGTCCTAAAACTTGTAGCTTTATTAATATTCTAAAATGATTGATAAGAAATAATATTTTTGGTAAAAATCGTATAAAAACAATATGCGGCAGGGAAACTTCCTTATTTGAAACGTGCGCCATTTAACGATAAATATTTAAAAAAGAGTGAAATGGCACTCATTTGAAAGAACAAAATCTAATGTTTTTATTATGCAAATTTAGTAATGATCATGCAATGAATGCGGGAGAAGCATGCGTTTTCGGTTTAATTGTAGCTTCAGTATGCGCGTTTCAAATAAGGTAGTTTCCCTGCCGCACCATGAATAAATTCAAGATCCATATTATAGTATGCTTTCAAAATCCCTTCTGGCTGGACACAAGTCCAGCCAAAATAGCCTAATAAACTCTTATCATAATCCAATTGCATTAAAACCATAATTTTCACGATGATAATGCTGATAAAATGAATAATGGATCAGTGAAATGACAGCATTTAACATAAATTACCTGCATATATAAGGACCCAAATAAAATTGTAGTAGTATACTACAAGTATTCACGATGAAGTTTCTTTGCTTGGCTGTGGTCTTAGCCTTTCTGGGATGCCTCTCTGGGGCTCGGGCAGAAAGTAAGTTTTTTTTAAAAATATGTTAGTAATTTTGGGATTTTTTCCACCCCCGATTGGTTAGATTTTATGTATTGTATCCATTTCTAGAGTTAAACCCTTGAATATTCTGTCCAATGTCATACGAAATAATGTTGTAAATATCTCCTCCATCCATATTGATCTTTATTAAAATATTTTTTTTAAAAAATTTGCATAATTTCAAACTTCTTTTTGTGCGATATTTTTTGTGTGATTTCGAAGTTATGCGATTTTTTCAAGCATTTTTTTTAATTTCATAAGAGTACGTATCTAGATATTTCGGATAAAATAGGAAATAAATCATCAACACTAACCGAAATTTGGAAAAAAATTACAATTTGGGACTATGTAAATTATATTGCACCTGTTAGATTTTTGAAAAAAATATTTCGTTTTTTTTTTTGCATTTTTCCAATGTTTCGACTTTTAAAAATACATTCTACAAAGGAATATTCAAAATTCCGGCTAATTACTGAGTTATAGCTATTTTAGTGAGGCGGCAACTTGGCCGGTCCTACCATAATGAAATCTTTTAACGCGTTTTTCTCGAAACTACTTTTTTTAACACGGTTGACATCATATCTCATGTTTAAATTAATTAATTTACTTTAAACTGGGTACGATTTTTTCTATATAACCCTCTACTATTCCTACCAGATTTATGTCAAAATTTATTTTTAAACTATTTAAAAAAAAAATTAAAACTCATTCGTCATAACAGCGGTCCGAAAAGCGGACCGATTTGACACACAGATCTTAAGGTCACTCTGTCCACTTTTAGGCTTTTTGCGGCATTTCTATGATCTGTACGATCATGGAAGCTCCCCCAGAGGCTAATTTACATAGGTGGCTTGCGCTAAATGAAGTCACGAACAAGTCTAGACTTTTCCCCCACTAAAAAAAATATTTATCTATCTTACTAATTTATGCTGCTATATTAGCTAGTTTTTTAGTTTTAAGTATTATTAGTTTTTTTTTTTACTTTTAATCTCGGGAGGGGGGCGCAAGTTAGATATTTGCCACGGGCGTTTCATACCCTTGTTACGGCTCTGGTGGCATCATAGGCCGTATTCTAAAGAATCTTTTAACCGTTATAAAATTCAAGTATAATTAACTGAAATAGATATCGTCGGATAAGCTATTAAACTCTTTCAACAAAGACGACATTCGCTCGTGTTGTCTTGAGAACGGGCGTTTGTTTTGATAATTAAAGGCACATACTGATTTAATTTGATCAATTTTAGAAAAACTGGTTTGCTACTATGCCAGCTGGTCGCAGTATAGATCCGGTGTTGGACATTTTTCGATAGAAGATATCAACCCCTTCATCTGTACCCATTTGATCTACACTAGTATTGACATGAACGATGACGGTACCATAAAAGTAAACGAAGAACAAGATCTCATCGACGGAAAAGGTAAGCGGAGAACATTTCCATGTGATCTATCGAAAAAAATATTCAGCATTCTAATGTACGTGCGTTTTTAAAATTGAAAGCTGGATTCTTCCGATTCAATGAACTTAAAAAGATCAATCCTAGTCTGAAGACTATGGTCAGTATTGGAGGCTGGGTTGCTGGTTCGGTCAAATTTTCCGAGGTAACACACCATCCAAATAATCTTATATGTTGATTTGGATTGTGTATAATTAGTCGCTTTGATAATAGGCATTCAACGATCCAGAAAAGAGAGAAGTCTTCGTTGAAGACTCTGTTAGATTCTTGATTGAGCATGGTTTTGATGGTCTCGATTTGGATTGGGAATTCCCAGCGCAAAGAGGTGGTATACCGAGTGATGTGGCTGCTTTTACTGCGTTGATCAAATCTTTGAGGAACGCATTTGACAAGCATGGATTTGTATTGTCTGCTGCTGTTCCAGCTTTGGAACAATCATTCCTTCAGTCTTATGATGTGCCCGCCCTTGCCAAGTAAATTTTTTATTGATTTGACTGGTTCCACTAATAGACTGAGAGCTTGCAGCATAAATTGAAAGTTATCTAACACAACAATAATAACACATGTGAATAATTTAATAGTGCAAGCTGGTAATAGACTGGCAACCTAAACCCGACGGCACTCAGTCGCCAGACTATATGTTAGATGATCTTCAATTTATGTTGCCAGATTTTGGTATATAATGTAAACATGAGGAGGCAATGTCTTTTTGCTTACATTGCTGACGTTCAATTTCATTAATAGATATTTAGACTTTATCAACGTCATGGCTTTTGATTTCCATGGACCTTGGGAGAGCAAAACCGGTCATCATTCTCCACTTTATGTATCTGAAATCGAACGCGAAACTGCCCTCGAAACGTTCAATGCTGTAAGTGTATTCATCTATTTAATAATTGCATATGGGAACATCAATTCAAGCCATTTCTTTTCTTAGAATGCCGGTATAAAAGCATGGCTTCAACATGGTGGAATTCGTGAAAAATTGATCCTCGGTATTGGATTATACGGTCGCACATTCACTCTCAATTCTTTTGCTTGCAAATCTCCGAGATGTCCAGCAATTGGTTTTGGAAAAGCAGGCGAATTCAGTGGAGAACCTGGAGTATTGGCCTATCACGAAGTAAATTCTTATATCGATCGTATTCACTTAATTGCATCAATTTGATCAGTCATCATAATAAAAGCCAATTTTTAGATTTGTCAACTTGAAAAAGATGGTAATAAATTCTGGGATATCGAAGCTAAAGTTCCATACATGGCTTACGGAGAAGATCAATGGGTCACATATGACGATGAAGAATCTGCAAGACATAAGGTAACATTTTGAAATGTATGAATATACTCGATTCAAATATTAATTTTGATGTAAATATTAAATCAAAACAGGTGGAATACATCAACCTTAATGATCTCGGCGGAGCAATGGTCTTCAGCGTCGATTATGATGACTTCAGAGGACTGTGTGGTAAAGGACAATATCCATTTTTGTCCACCCTGAAGGAAAGTTTAGTAAGTATAAAATATTACTATTTAAATACAAATTGTAAAATATTAATCTATATAAAATATTATTTTGATATTCAGCATACCACACCAGCCGTCAAACCACCGACAGCCATCGAACCTTTGCCAAAAGCACCTTCAGCGCCCAAAGTACAAATCGAAATTAATATTAATGCTTAAGAAACATAATTAATCCAAAAAAACTAAATGTGTCAAATTATAATATTCAAAACGTATTCAAACATTGGAATTAGTATGAAAAAAAAATATAAAAATATTTCCCATGCATATATTGTTATTTTATTGTTGATCAACGAACATCAAATCCCATCCATTGTATTAAGTTGGATAAGTAAAATTCAGGGCTTCGAATCGTAGCTGATCGTAACCGATTACATTCTAAAGAAAATGAATCTTCATTTTTAAAAAAATGGCGAAATTCGGTTAACTACACCATTGGACCTCATGCGTACTTCCGATCGGATGATGATTCTCGAAGAATTGAATCATCATGCAGTAGATGCTATAGTGGAAACGACAATCGGCGAACATACACGCTATGCTCTAATGTAAATAAACAAGTTTACTTCTGAAAGAGTAGATTTTGCAAAAGAGGGGTGATATTCGGCTAATGACATCACTCCAGAACAGTCAAGGGGGAATAACAAAATTGATCAACGATAATAATGATGTGAGTATCTTAATTATCAAAACAAACGCCTGCTCTCAAGACAACACGAATGAAAGTATATATATTGAGAATATTTAGACGTGTAGACCTTTACGGTACGACTTTACCATCGATGCACGAGTGTATGATGAGACGCAAGACACCCGTCTCCGTCTCACGATTTCCGGCCCGACAAGATTAAATTCGAGTCGGGAATTCGACTTTGACTTTGTGTAGTCGAATTTAATTCTGGTTCGGAATTTAGTTCGAGATGGGGCTCGATCAGATGTCCCTCGAAACGGCGTCTACGCCTCGTTACCGCTGCCGATCCGAAATGAAAAATAAACGTAGATGTGAAGATATGATCTTTGAAATTCGCCTCTTATTGAAGCCCTTCTCGCCGAGGTTTCGGATGACAGCAGCAGCCGTGGGTCTGGGAAATCTCTCCCTTATGATATCAGTGCCTGCCAGAGGGGTTGTGGGAGTGTAACCTGCGACGAGGATAACTAAACCTCGATATGCGGCTTGGGGTCCTACGTTACAATGATAACGTAGGGCGCTGATTAGCAGATCATAAAAATTAAAAAGAGTAAATTTCAGAGGTTCGAACCGGAACGAAAACCAAAACCGAAATAAAAATATATCGCTTTGAAGCCTTGGTAAATTCGACAATATTATTTATGTAGAATGAAAAATAAAAATGAATCATTCGGAACTGAATCGAAAACCAGAAAAATCGCTATTTTTTCTCAGAACGAAAACCGTAACCGAACCGATATAGATGTTGCTAAACATGAATCGCTTGTAAATTATACATTGAAACTAAATTTATCATTTTTTTACATAAAAAAACGTAGTTTTACGTAGAAAACACGTAGTTTTTATAAAATAAGGCAATTTTTTTCATCTAAAATGAACTCGGATATGTTGGTTAAATCAATACGATATAAGATTCATAATCTGAGATGCTATATTCGTATGTCCGCCACCCATCATCGTACAAATCCACTTATCTATCAGGACCGCGCAGCGTGTATGAAGCTTGTATATAAATAAATAAACACTGTCGATAGCATACAATATTAGTTCATTTCTTCGCGTAAACATAAACAATACACTTGAAATCGATTAATTTGGTTTATTATTAGTCGATAAATTTTGGTTATCGATCTTTAAAATCGTACGATGTACGCCAGACACTCTCTCCGTCTCTGTCTCCCATTCAAGACATTCTCTAACCCCTCTTTGAGGAGTTAAACTTAAAAAGATGAACCCCATTTATAAAACAAAAATGGACCCGTTTTCAGATAGGACATATATTTCGAAATCATTTCTTTTAACCATATAAAGATTATTCAATCTCTTAGTTTTCAGTTTAAGGAATCTGAATTTCATCTTCGCTTTAAACACAGTTCGATTTAGTAATCTTTGGAACATGGAACAGAGCGATCTCAAGGCGGCATATTAATATTTGGTTCGACACATTGGAAAGAATATGTCCGTGGAATAATTATATTTATTAAGTACAAACAATATTTTTATCATGTTTATGTTATTTACGCAAGTATAAACAATGAGTTGAGAAAGTTTTATTGCAATCGAATGAACGGTATGGTAGCGCATTAAATACGGACAAACAAACATTGATTTTTATATATTAAACTGTGCCTATGTTACTCGCGCAATCCTTAACAATAAGCAAACGAAGTTTCATCGCAATTTGATGAAAATCACATTACAAGTTTTATTACTTTTAGAAGATAGACTGAGTGCCGTTCTTCTTAACAAGCTGGTAATAGTCTGGCTACCTAAACCCAATGGCACTCAGGCGCCAGACTGTCCAATTGGCGACAATATAATATATTTTCTCTTAATTAATTCAGTTTAGACAATTAAAACTGCCATATGTATAATTGATTAAGTCCTGTAATTGCCTCATATGAAAAAAATATGTAAAACAATGTGTAAATTGCACTTTGATAAGAAAAAGCCATAAATCATGCTTGCAATACAATTGTGTATCACACAAGGGACGCCGATTTTTTTTATGAAATAAAAGTCATAAATTACTATAACACCAATTGACAGGATTTATAAAGACGAATTTAGCTTTCGGGTCTTGAAAAAATAGACTTTCTTAAGGTTTTAATTAATGCATAAACGATCATTTATTTGATAATTTTCGGTCCATAAATTTTATCAGGCCCATAAGATGCAATCATGCAATAAAGAGTAAAGCAAAACGTCGAGCATTGTAAAATATTCGCATATAAAAAGAGTGCACTTTCTGCAAGATCACATTCGATCTTCAGTTGAGTGGAAAGTATCAACGGAAAACATCCCACTTCATGATGAAGCTCATATTCTTGGCGTTGGGTATTGCCCTTTTGGGTTTTGCGTCTGAAGCTGAAGCTGGAAGTAAGATTTTTCTTTTAAATTAACGAAATATCCAAAATCTTTCATAAAAGTACATTGTTTTTATTATTACTATAAATATGGAATTGCAGAGAAGATGGTGTGCTATTATGGAGGATGGTCGCCATACAGGCCAGGTAATGGACAATTCCAGATTGAATACATCGATCCATTCATTTGTACCCATCTGATCTACGGATTTACTGCGCTGAATACCGATGGTACCATCAAGGTGTACGATCCTTGGCAGGATCTTCCCGATGAGTACGGCAAAGGTAGTTATTCGTTCTTGATGGAATATAAAAGGCATAATCTATTAAATCTAAAATTTCGTTATTTATTAAAGCCGGATTCCGACGATTCAACGATCTCAAAAAAATCAATCCTAATTTGAAGACTCTGATTGCCATCGGGGGATGGAATGAAGGATCCATCAAATACTCTCAGGTTATTGATAGTTTAATACGAGCATATTGTTTGATTAAATTCAAACGAAATAGTGTTTATTAATGTAAATTCATATACATGCAGACCTTCAGCAATGCAGCAAATAGACAGAAATTCGCCAAGGATGCTGTGCAGTTCGTGCAAAAGTATGGCTTCGACGGTCTCGATTTGGATTGGGAATATCCAGGACAAAGAGGAGGCGCAGCAAGTGACGTTCCTAATTTCACAGAGCTGATCAAGACAATCAGGACTGAATTTAACAAGTATGGATTGCTTTTAACGGCTGCTGTGGCTTCAGCAGAGACATCCTTCTCACAGTCTTATGACATCCCAGCTCTGTCACAGTGAGTACTCTTTACTAAATCAATATATAGACGAATCACCTAGCTAACTATCTATTGATAATATGCATTCGTTATTCATAGATATTTGGACTTCATCAACGTCATGGCATATGATTACCACGGTGCTTGGGAAACTCAAACCGGACACAATGCTCCACTCTACGCATCCCAAATTGAACAAGGATCAGGATTCGAAGGCTTCAACGCCGTAAGTACACGAAGATATGTTTCATATTGATGAGAAAATCATGGTTATCATTCTGCTGGATAATATTTTAGGATGTCAGTATCCAAGCATGGATTCGATATGGCGCTGATCCCCAAAAGTTGATAATGGGTTTCGGATTATACGGACGCAGTTTCACTCTCGCTTCCACCAGTTGCGTCACTCCAAGATGTCCCGCTACCGGTCCAGGTAATCAAGGACCGTTGACAGGAGAGTCTGGCATGTTGGGATACAATGAAGTAATTTTGTTTTAAACTAAATATATCATGCACTCAACATTGGAAGATATTAATGATGTATTTTTATATGAATAGATCTGCTCATTTGAAAAAAGCGGTACTAAATACTGGGACAATGAAGCGAAAGCAGCTTACATGGTGTTCGGAGGAAATCAATGGGTCGGTTATGACAACGAGGAATCAGCAAGACTTAAGGTAATATTTAATCAATAATTTGCCTCTGGAGCATTAATAGATTTGGTTACTAATTGAAGATCGCTTATATGATAGATTGATTACATCAAGAATAACAATCTCGGCGGTGCTATGGTCTGGAGTATCGATACTGATGATTTCAGAGGCTTATGCGGAAAAGGCAAATACCCACTCTTGTCGATCTTGAAATCTGGAATGGACGGGGTGAGATTCACTATGCTTATTAAAATATTTCATTTTATGAAATAAATTCTGATCGATAATGTATTTTCAGGCATCAGGTGGTGGTTCATCTGCAAACCCAGCTCCAACGGCAGCTCCAACAGCAGCTCCAACAGCAGCTTCAACTGCAGCTCCAACAGCAGCTCCAACAGCAGCTCCAACAGCAGCTCCAACAGCAGCTCCAACAGCAGCTCCAACAGCAGCTCCAACAGCGGCTCCTACTACATCTGCACCAGCTACTAGCTCTCCATCAAACCCTTGTGTTAAAGTAGGATACAACCGCGATTCTACAAATTGTGCAGTATTCTACCAATGCAGCTTGAACGGTGGCACTTGGAAGTACACCAAATTCACCTGCAGCGGAGGACTTCTCTTCGATAGTGTCCTTAACGTGTGCAACCACGCCTATAATGTTCAATGTTGATCGCGACCTCTTTGCATTTTATTAATATGTTATTTTCTAATATTGAGATATCTCTAATAAAAATTTGAAAGCATAAATTTTAGTGTTTAAATCTGGTTTCTGTAAGCTAAAACTCTAAGTACTAATATAAATTTTATAGTAATATATATTGATACAATAGTTTTTTATTAGCTGGAAACGAATTTGAAGATGATCAAATCTTAATCCGAATCTCTTATTTTGGGATCTTTCTAAGAAGAGTTTAATACTTATAATATTGGTCTTTAAATATTTGTGTAATTTGACAAAGATATAAAATGCAGAAAAGGCTAAATATGGCGAACGTTTTGAGCTAAATATATCATTTTGATGGTAGATAAAGCAATTAATTTAATGTAAGCCAGATATCTGGAATTATCTGGATATCTGGATTTCCACTATCAATTTTTATACAACGTTACTAGTTTAATCAATCCTTTTCCTGAGGTATTACAATCGAAAATCAACCAGCTTAACTGATAACAGATCATCATTCAAGCGGTAAAATGTTGTGAAGATTTAAAATTGTTTTATTTAGATTTAGAAGTAAGCTTACTACAGTGTAAATCGCTTACATGCCACTGTTTCTTCTACTGTGGATTAATTTAATAAATATGTTGTGTCGTTGTCCGACATGTTATTGATCACGTGCAGCAGCTGCATCATTTCGATCTCTATCACCGAGCGAATGAAATCATAAACGTGTTCCGTCGTTATCGTAGCCGACTCGTGGGTGTTGTCACTGTTACGGATTGTGCCGCGATTGATCTCAATCGATCACACATCGCGCCGATGTGCTATCAACCACGGGTTAATGCTTCTTATTTGTCAAAATAGTTCCTGTTAGATGGCATTTCAATTTCAATAATTCTTTAGCCAAGGCAAAGCTCGTATCCGCATCAAACTGAGTGGTGAGCGAGAGTCACATCTCAAGTCCTGCCATTAAATCACATTATGAGTGCAAATCACCTCTCGAGTGCAAAGGATTAAATTAAAGGATATGGTCTGAAGTTTGGAAGTTCCAACTTTGAGTATATAACACTAGGAAACAAATTGAAATCTGGGAGTCCCAGTCTGGGTACATAAAAAAAAAAAGAGATAATATGAACAAAATACATCCGAAGCATTGATTTAACAGCATGAATATAGAGTAAAAATAACAGTAATATTATAAGAACACAATCAAATAATATTTTCAAAATTTCAAGAAGTTCTACTTGAATCTAAACTATAGCAGACCCGCAGTAATCCGACCCCAGTCTAATCCGGCGTTCCTATAGTCCGACATCCCAATATAAGTATATATGTACGGTAAAGCTTTATGCAAAATTGTGATTCTGGATCGCCTAAAAAGTAATGAATCTTTTTGTAAGTTGACAAGTGAGTATCCAGAGGTGGAAGAAGCTTTTTATATGTGGTTTCTTCAGGAAAAAAACAAGCCCATATAAACCCATAATCTGGGCCCATATTGACAATGAAAGCAAAGTTTTTTTACAAAGAGATAAAAAAGAAGACTTTATAGTTAGCAAGGGATAAAATATTCGGATTACAAGGGGTCGGAGGCAGTACTCTATAGTCCGACAAATTGGACAATTCGACGCAGTCTTACAAAACGTTTGTCGGATTACCGTGGGTCTGCTGTAATTGCAGATTGGGAATAGTTGAAATTTATTAACTTTAATAATTAAGCTTTTCAAGTGAAGTGAAGCCGAAGCTTCGGTCATAATCACTATTGATAATTAACCATTTTTAAACGGTTTTTCCCATAAGATAAGCACGATTTGAAAAATAAAACCATATTATTGAATGACGACGAAGCTGACGTATGTTATTTGTCATACCGTCTAAGTAAAATAGTTGAAATAATGTGGGAGGAGCTAAGTATTATCTCAATATATATTATCAGAAGTAGTTATCATTCCTAACTTGGACCAAATTAGGTTTATTAAAATATACGACATGATACTGCTTATAAATCAATATTTACATATTAACTACACGGAGCCAAATGTCAATTAGAACATTGAGATTAAGAGGATTATGCGCCTATAACAGTCCATTACTCTATTAGAATGTGCAATAAATGAACATTGGACCGTAGCTTGTCACATTTTCGGCATAATAAAATTGTTCAAAATTTAGCGAGAAATGGGATGACAAGTGATGACATGCTTTTTGTATGACTAAAAAATATTTGCAATATGTTTTAGCATTACTATTGTGATTTCGGTGTCTTGGTAGTAAGATTTCCATATTTTTCAAGCCCGTTATGAGTAGTATAAAATAGAACTAAGGGTTCCTGTTGCTGGGATTCACTAATCGTCAATATTAACCCTTTGTAGTCGAGAGGTGACTCTCACTCACCATATGATTTCTAGCAACTCTCGTTCAGCACTCAATTTAATGCAGACACTCGATGCAATAACTGTTTACGCTTAGTTCCTTTGAAGCGGATTTTTACGCTCTTCTGTATAATCTTATGAGATGTAACATCACACCCCTTCAAATAGATATAAGATTTTCTTATCTGAAATTAGCCTGAAACCATAAACCGGACTGCATGATCGGCATAGGTTTTTGGCGGCATTTGTGCTGTTAAATCAATAAAAACAACTATTTTCAAATGCGAAAACAGGCAATAAATTTTGTCATAAAATACTTCAAAGAGTACACAAAGGACAATTTTGATTTCAGGAATAGTTTGAAATATGGTTTCAGGAATGGCGCAATAATGACTGTCGACAATGCGTCAGATAATAACTGGAATACAACAGTGAGTTATTTTACAACAAGAGATTAGCCATTGAAATTATCAGCAATAATAACAGATTTTTTCAAAATGAGTGCACCAACAGCTATTTTTCTTTGATCACTTTCGGCTCATAAATTTTATCGAGTCTAATAGGATTCAATCATGCAATAAAAATAAAGCAGAATATCATGCATTGTAAAATATTCGCATATAAAAAGGATGCACTTTCTGAGCGATTATATTCAGCTATTCATCAGTGCAGTGCAAATCACCAACCAAAAAATAATCCATAGCTCCAAGATGAAGCTCATATTCTTGGCGTTGGGCGTTGCCCTTTTGGGTTTTGCGTCTGAAGCTGAAGCTGGAAGTAAGATTTTTCTTTTAAATTAGTGAAATATCCAGAATCTTTCATAAAAGTACATTGTTTTTATTTTACTATAAATATGGAATTGCAGAGAAGATGGTGTGCTATTATGGAGGATGGTCGCCATACAGGCCAGGTAATGGACAATTCCAGATTGAATACATCGATCCATTCATTTGTACCCATCTGATCTACGGATTTACCGCGCTGAATACCGATGGTACCATCAAAGTCTACGATCCGTGGCAGGATCTTCCCGATGAGTACGGCAAAGGTAGTTCTTCGTTCTTGATGGAATATAAAAGGCATAATCTATTAATCTAAAATTACGTTATTTATTAAAGCCGGATTCCGACGATTCAATGATCTCAAAAAAATCAATCCTAATTTGAAGACTCTGGTTGCCATCGGAGGATGGAATGAAGGATCCATCAAATACTCTCAGGTTATTGATAGTTTAATACGAGCATATTGTTTGATTAAATTCAAACGAAATAGTGTTTATTAATGTAAATTCATATACATGCAGACCTTCAGCAATGCAGCAAATAGACAGAAATTCGCCAAGGATGCTGTGCAGTTCGTGCAAAAGTATGGCTTCGACGGTCTCGATTTGGATTGGGAATATCCAGGACAAAGGGGAGGTGCAGCAAGTGACGTTCCTAATTTCACAGAGCTGATCAAGACAATCAGGACTGAATTTAACAAGTATGGATTGCTTTTAACGGCTGCTGTAGCTTCAGCAGAGACATCCTTCTCACAGTCTTATGACATCCCAGCTCTGTCACAGTGAGTACTCTTTACTAAATCAATATATAGACAAATCACCTAGCTAACTATCTATTGATAATATGTATTCGTTATTCATAGATATTTGGACTTCATCAACGTCATGGCATATGATTACCACGGTGCTTGGGAAACTCAAACCGGACACAATGCTCCACTCTACGCATCCCAAATTGAACAAGGATCAGGATTCGAAGGCTTCAACGCCGTAAGTACACGAAGAAATGTTTCATATTAATGAGAAAATCATGGTTATCATTCTGCTGGATAATATTTTAGGATGTCAGTATCCAAGCATGGATTCGATATGGCGCTGATCCCCAAAAATTGATAATGGGTTTCGGTTTATACGGTCGCAGTTTTACTCTCGCTTCCACCAGTTGCGTCACTCCAAGATGTCCCGCTACCGGTCCAGGTAATCAAGGACCATTGACAGGAGAATCTGGCATGTTGGGATACAATGAAGTAACTTTGTTTTAAACTAAATATATCATGCACTCAATATTGGAAGATATTAATGATGTATTTTCATATGAATAGATCTGCTCATTTGAAAAAAGCGGTACTAAATACTGGGACAATGAAGCGAAAGCAGCTTACATGGTGTTCGGAGGAAATCAATGGGTCGGTTATGACAACGAGGAATCAGCAAGACTTAAGGTAATATTTAATCAATAATTTGCATCTAAAGCATTAATAGATTTGGTTACTAATTGAAGATCGCTTATATGATAGATTGATTACATCAAGAATAACAATCTCGGCGGTGCTATGGTCTGGAGTATCGATACTGATGATTTCAGAGGCTTATGCGGAAAAGGCAAATACCCACTCTTGTCGATCTTGAAATCTGGAATGGACGGGGTGAGATTCACTATGCTTATTAAAATATTTCATTTTATGAAATAAATTCTGATCGATGATGTATTTGCAGGCATCGGGTGGTGGTTCATCTGCAACCTCAGCTCCAACTGCCGCTCCAACGGCAGCTCCAACAGCAGCTCCTACAGCAGCTCCAACAGCGGCTCCAACAGCAGCTCCAACAGCAGCTCCAACAGCGGCCCCAACAGCAGCTCCTACTACATCTGCACCAGCCACTAGCTCTCCATCAAACCCTTGTGTTAAAGAAGGATACAACCGCGATTCCACAAATTGCGCAGTATTCTACCAATGCAGCTTGAGCGGTGGCACTTGGAAGTACACCAAATTCACCTGCAGCGGAGGACTTCTCTTCGATAGTGTCCTTAACGTGTGCAACCACGCCTACAATGTTCAATGTTGATTGCGACCTCTTTGTATTTTATTAATATGTTATGTTCTAATATTGAGATATCTCTAATAAAAGAATAAAAACACAAATTCTAACGTTTTAATTCGCATTTTGAAGGTGTTGTTAACTTAATCGATAGTTGTGCACAAACTGTTTAAAGATGGCGCTACATCTGATATCTGTGCCATGACAAAGTATATTTTATATTCCAGAATAAATCAAACATTCGATAAAAATGCATTGTATAATGTGATTAAAAATTGCACGAAATAAAAGTGCATATAAATTAATCACTGTACGATCATAAATATAGGGATTAAATTGCATTATTTTATCTGCGCAAATGTATGGATCTGCCTTTTGATCGTGAAATTTTATCTCAAAGCCCGGAATTCTTGCTATTTTTTAGATTTTTGTTTATCAATAAAATGTGAAATATAAATATGATTGCAATATTATATTGGTAATGCTGAAAAACTTTAAAATCCATGATTTATAGATGCATTGAGTATCTATTCTTGGGTATAGTTTTATTTTGTATAATATTGTGTATAGCTTAGACTATTATTAAGAAAAAATATTGGAAAATAAAAAAATATTAAGGGATTGAAGAAAAGTTTGTGTTTTTACCAACATTTTTTTGTAGTTTTATGTTCATTAAATAAACATGTTTTAATATTTTTGGATAATTGTAGTCTATACGATGAAGACGTTTATTATACACGGGTCTGCCAAATTTTATAACGATTGCTCATCTAGGGCGTTTGGGAGAACTTCCATGAGTTTGGAAAAAGTAGTTTCGAGAAAAACGCGTTTAAAGTTTCTCCTCACGAAGTCACCAATCTTAGGTATTCTTGACAATCGAATGCCAATCAAACAAAGACACAGACACTCCTCCAAAATTTTAGAGATAAGTGAATATGATCTAACATCAAGTTCATTATCGTTAGATATCTTAAATTAGCTACTATAATAGTGGCAATGTTGACGTAAAAGCTATAAATCATTTTCAGTATAATATTTTCAAACAAAGTATCATTTTTATTGTTAAATTGCATTGCGATCAAAACATAATCTTCCCTAATAAATAGCATTGTTTACATCAAAGTCATAAAGCTATATTTTTATACTCGAGAAATGATCTAAATTTTATCTTTGATCCCTGGCTCAATAGATTATGATACTAGATCAGTTTAATTTTCGAATTAAGGGATAGTAAAAAAATGATCCTTTGAAATTTCAGAAAAACATCTATAAAATTGAATTGATTTACTCATAAATATTTGAAAACAGATTTATATTTCCACGGGCGCGCGTTAAAAATGCACTTTATTTATAAATACACGTTGCAAATTTTTAGACTTTTACGGAGAGTACTTGAACGATGAACATCTCGAAAAATCAGAAAACGCTAATGATCTTTCAATTAAGGGTCAACAGACCAGTCTTTATTGTGCCAGTTGATAATAGTAAAAAACACTCTTTATAAACCACAAGATCAATCCATATTATTCTCAGTTGATATTCCTAGAATCGTGCATTCATTTTAATACATCTTACCTAAATATAGCGACACAAAAACACGCATCTATCACTAAACTGAATCCATTTAGAAAAATCATGTTTGTTTAGACGGGTCATATAAGTCTTACGGTGTCGTAAAAAATAGAATCTATCCACAATAAAGGTCGTCATTAGCCATAAAATATTTTTATATATAAAAGGCACCCAATTCTAGAAATTTACAAACAGTCTAGTTCATCTGCCAGTGCCTGAATAGGAGTACAAACTCATCATGGCATTCAACATGAAGCTAGTAGGACTAATTGTGGGTTTAACCCTGTTGTGTATCATCTCTAAAGCTGAAGCAGGAAGTATGTTCTGTGTTTTTTGACAGTTGATTTGCATTAAAACGGCCGATTAAATATTAAATTCTTCGTATTTACAGAGAAGATGGTTTGCTATTATGGCGCCTGGTCCCCATACAGGCCAGGCAATGGAATGTTCGACATTGAAAACATCGATCCCTTCATCTGCACTCATTTGGTATATGGATTCACCGCCCTCAACATGGATGCCACCATCAAAGTATACGACCCTTGGCAGGATCTTCCCGACGATTGGGGCAAAGGTAATATTGGCGATCTCATAAAAATAATGTCGAGAAACAGAATTGATATTAATTTATGAATCGATTACAGCCGGATACCGTCGTTTCAATGACCTCAAAAAAGTCAACCCCAGTTTGAAGACTTTGGTCGCCATCGGAGGATGGAACGAAGGATCTGAGAAATACTCTCAGGTCTTCGCCGATGCTGGAAACAGAGCTCGTTTCGTCGTAGACGCAGTCCAATTCGTGCAGAAATATGGCTTCGACGGTCTCGATTTGGATTGGGAATATCCTGGACAGAGAGGAGGTGTGCCAACAGACGTAGCTGCCTTCACCGAATTGCTCAAAGCCCTGAGGACCGAATTCAACAAACACGGATTACTCCTGACCGCTGCTGTAGCTGCAGCCGAATTCTCATTCTCGCAATCTTACGACATCCCCGCCCTCGGACAGTGAGCACTCCACCCTCCCTTTATATAATTAATTACCCCGAGTTACATAATTAATGAAATGAACTATTTGCAGATATTTGGACATGATCCACATCATGGCTTACGATTACCACGGCGCCTGGGAAAACGTAACTGGTCACAATGCCCCACTTTACATGTCCCAAGTCGAAAGCGGTACTGAATTCGCAGGATTCAACGCTGTAAGAACAAACGCATATAAAAATTCCATCATATATCTGAACATATTCTGTAATGAATACATATATAATTGTTTGCTAAAGGATGCAAGTATTCAAGCTTGGCTCAGATACGGAGGAAACCGCGAAAAGATGATAATGGGAGTCGGTTTGTATGGTCGCAGTTTCACCCTCTCATCGTCCAGCTGTGTCAGCCCGAGATGCCCAGTGTCCGGCCCAGGAAAGCTCGGACCCGCAACAGGAGAAGCTGGAATGTTGGGATACCATGAAGTAAGCATTGCTTTTAATTGACGAGAGCATTATTATGTACGTTCGAGGGGGGTGCTAAGCATGTTTTGCTATAATATTTGCAGATCTGTCAAAACGAAGCAACCGGCACCAAATACTGGGATGACGAAGCTAAATCGGCTTACTTGGTCTTCGGAGGAGATCAATGGGTCGGCTATGACGACGAACAATCAGCCAGACTTAAAGTACGCGTTTATTGCACTCTGTATAAGTGTATAACTGTGTATGAAATCTCGAAATGAAATTAATATCCTTTGTTAAACTGAAAATAGGTCGATTACATCAAGAACAATAATCTTGGCGGTGCCATGGTTTGGAGTATTGATACTGATGACTTCAGAGGCTTATGCGGCAAAGGCAAATACCCAATTTTGTCCATCTTGAAAGCAGGCATGGATGGAGTAAGTGCTTAATTATTTGTATCGGATTCGTTTATTTGGCAAAGATTTTTATTAATTCTTATTGTTCTTATTCAGGCATCAAATACCGCACCGACTACTGCTGCCCCAACCACAGCAGCCCCAACAACAGCCAAGCCAACAACAGCAGCCCCAACGACAGCTGCGCCAACAACAGCCGCCCCAACAACAGCTGCTCCAACAACAGCCGCTCCAACAACAGCCGCCCCGACAACCGCCGCTCCAACAACCGCTGCCCCAACAACCGCCGCTCCTACCACCGCCGCACCAACCACAACAGCAGCCCCATCCTCATCCGAACCTTGCACCAAGGAAGGATACAACCGTGACGCCACCAACTGTGCAGTTTTCTACCAATGCACACTGGCCAATGGAAAATGGAGCTACACCAAATTCACATGCAGTGGTGGACTCCTCTTCGATTCCACAAAGAATGTATGCAATTATGCTAATCAAGTGCAATGTTAATATAAACAAAATTGATAAATTGTTATGAATTTTTAGTAGAAAATATAGTATTTTTGCAAACATAGCTGTATTTTTATATCTTCAACTGAATTTTACACCAAAACATTTTAATAGATATATTTATGTTTGCTTGTTATTAAAGCGACAATCAAATCTATTAGCTATCTAGAAATTAATGCAAGTCGAAACCACTCGGACCTTGTATAACACTGTTTTATACAACACGTTTGCATAAATCGTGACCTCTTTTACAACACGGTTTGATATTAGACAACGCAACCAGACATCTGCTTGATTTAAAACATCCCAATGTTGAAATTTACCATTGATTTCTTGCTGGAAAGATCTGTGGCCAGAAGTATTCTCTGGAAAAAATTTTTTGCCATCAATAGAAGACGAATACCAAAGGACATTTGTCGTGATATTGGTGGAGAAGGTTTTGATGACATGGATATTCGTGACATCCAAGAAATATTGGAGGATCGTTCGTTGAAAGAAGACAAATTATTCCAAATATTAAATGAATCTACCACAATTAATGACTCAGAAAGCTGTTGCAGGGAAGTAGCTACATGTTTCAATTTAAAAACATTCATCAAATTTTCACATATTTATTATGATATCGTCATTGTTTCCTGTTTTCGCGGACAGAATCGCATGCATTATCCCGAAGGCATATACAGATCGATTGTCGTCGTTGTACGGAATCCCATAATGTAAAAACTATAGTGTTTTTCACGCGTTTGTGAAAGTTATAGCCGATTTCAGGTGCTTTTACAAGGCCAGTCTGAGCCCGCTACAGCTTCCCGACGCTGTTGCTCTACAACCCTTTCCCAAATAATTGCGGATATATCGTGCCTTGAATTTCGCGTTACAATTTTGAACATCGCCTGTGAAGCGATCCCGATATTGTTGTTTTAGCTCCATGGAGCAAATTTATGCATGGCCGAACCGTGGCGTCTGCTCAGTGAGCTCCGTTCGCTTTTATATCCACGCGTATCTAAAGACTTCTTCATCGAACGCGTTGATGCTGATCGATTCGCTCGCAAATACGCGGTCATCCTACCATACACGTTAAAGTTTTTATAATCAAGCCATGTGTATCGCTCTTATCACCTCGGGTCTATTTTCACAATCTTACTCTCGTTGTGATTTCTGCTTCGAATAACAAGATTTCTTACTCTTGCTCGGTTGTTTTGAAAACCGAGGTAATTAAAACATGAAAACAGGCGTTTGTTTTGGTAAATAAGATACAAGCATCATCCCTATTGCTTTAAAGAGTTTTATTTCGTTAATCTTGATCTGTGTATATATTGTAGACCAAGTACTATTCAGGAATGGGCTTATTATCTGAGTATCATTTTTTTTTAATAATATCCGCAATAATATATGATAATCCGCAAACCGGATAATTCGCACCCAGATAATCAAGAGTACACTATACTATACAACCGAATCGACATTAATTTATAAGGGTGGACACAAAAAAGGATTTGGGTGGTCTGGATGAATGGATATATAACTATAATTCATCTATTCTCCCTTTATATAATAATAACGAATAGAATTAATTATGTAAATACCATTCATAATTTTTTAAACCTTTAAATTGACTCGTACTGACATTTTTCGCTTATGTACAATTTTTAGGTCAGTAAAAGGGTTACACAGTGAAGGTAGTTTATAATATTTAAAATTACTTGGCTCACGATTCAAGTGATAAAAATAAATAAATTTCTTTCCGTAAAAAATGTCTTTGTTCAATAAAAATATGAAATAACGATAAACATTTTTATGACATGCTCAAAAAATAAATGTATCAAATCTTAATTTGAGTTTTTTAATATGGCAACACTGTCCAATGACGTTTTAACAAGAAGGTGCTTGTGCAATGTTAGGTTATGTTAAACATAATATTGTTTCGTTGTAATTTATTTCTTATTTTAACGTGGTTGTTTTGTTTGAAAAAATATTTTGATTTTTCTAAACTTGTTCCACTTATTTTAATGTACAACTTTTTTCTCTTGCAGACTCAGGTATTATAAAATAATACAATAATAATGGCATCAAAAATTGCGTTCGGTAAATTAGTTGTCCTGGAAGATTCTATTCAAATCAACACTAAACATTTGATTGATTTTGTTTTACCCGAGAAAACAGATAGCATTGAAATTCTTTGTTTAGAAAAACCACCAGAAAAATGGAAACAATTTTTCAATAACAGATCAAATTTGAATTGCCATTCAGAAATCACGAGCATCAACGAAGTATTAAATAAAAATGTAAGATCGCATACAATTTTGATAGACTCGATAAATCAACTAGCAGCATTAACAAAATGGGGAAACACGATAAACACTATCGACAGACTATCGAAACATAAAAATGTAGACCGACTAATACTGATAATACACAATGATTGCTTATTATACGGAGATAAAATGATAGATCATTTGAGTTACATGTGCCAGACGTACATACAGCTAGAAAAAATGGACGCGATGAGGCGATACGAAGTTAAGATTCAAAATGCGCTACCCAGCGGCAAAGTGATGCGGACGCAAAACTACGTATATTTCGATACGTCCGACGACAAATGGAAGGTTGAAGAAATCAAAACGGATGTTCCGGTGAAGAAAAAATCCAATGTTTCAAAAGACGAATTGATTAAAAATATGACGTCGTTTAAAATAGCCGTGGATAGACCGGCAGAAATGGTAAAAAATAATTTGATTTTGCCGTATACGCAAATGGCGAAAAATTCAGGTAAGAGCATCGTGATTGAGCCGGATCTTGACGACTGGGACGATGAGGATCCTGATGATGATTTAGATATTTAATTATTTGTTTATTTTTTGGGTCAATAAATTATTTTTATTTTTTACAATTGTTTAATATATTTTTTAATGCTTTTATTACATTGTACTCGTTTTCGTCGTGTCAGCGATCCGAAAAGCGGACCGGTTAGACACGCAAATCTTATGGCCACTCCGTCCTCTAGGTCGGAGGGGGCGCAAGTTAGATAGTTGCCATGGGCGCCTCATCGCTGGACCAAAATACGGCCATGGAGAAAAGATATATCAATATTCAATCAGCACATTAGAACGTGCTGCATTATATCGTTGTTTTTGAACGCACCTGTAGAATAGGATTTGGGATGATAAACGTGAAACATTATTTAACAAGCAATTTATAATTTATATATTTATCCAAAACATGAAATAATACTATATACATTGCGAGTTATCTTTTTGAACTTTATTATATGGAAGACTTGTTTGTAATATTACCAGGTTTTATGGTTAGAAGAGATCCGAATAACATATGCTGAACGACAGGAAATTTTCCTAAAACCTAAAAAAGATTTTGATTGTGTAAACAATTCGTATTGCGATGAACAATATATTTTATTAAAGCTTCGAATACCTCTTTTGTGTACATTTTGATCAGACCCTGGTTGATTTTATTCCAACTTGAAACGGCACTGATACCCCAAAGTTGATTCGAATGTTCAGCGAACGGTCCGGTTTTCACACGTTGAATATACTGGATGCAAGAGAGAAACATGAAATCCTTTCCGTACTTATCCAGAATATTTTCATCTAAAAATTTGCTCGGTTCTATAATGGAGTGACCTGTGTAAAAAAAATGTGTTGCAATTGAATTTAAAAACGATTAATTTTTTTATTGTTGCAAAATATTGTATTATGTCTTTCAAAAGACGCTCGAGATTTGTTAGGTTATAGCAGCCATGTTCTTAAAGCAATATCTATCAAATTTATTGTGAACTAGTGATTACCCGGCACGCGTTGCAATGCCACGTCTCGCATAATAAACTGCGTACACAAAAAATATTTTTACTATGCCTATGTCATTCCTGCAAGTGTAAACAATAAGTTGACAAAGTTTTATCGCAATTGGATGAACGGTATGGCAGCGCATTAAATACGGACAAACAAACATTGATTTTTACATATTAGATTATTCAAATATAAAAAAATGAGTGAATATCTTACACGCAACTTGTTTTATTTATATTTAAAAATCGAGCGTCCTTTTTTAAGCACTTTGATACACGGATCTTCACCTAATAATTGGGAACTGCCCCAAATAAAAGGAATAAATTGGAAATCATCTAAGCTCCATACGCCGTGACTTCCAGCCGGTTCCATTTTATACGTTTGTTGTAAATTACGCGCAAGCTCCAAATATCTTGAAAATAAAAACAAATTAATTTCATCAAAATAATTTTTTAACTAACCTTTAATCAACGCAACTTACTTATAAAAGACCAAACATACTGTGGCTTCCATATCTGACGCTTGCAAAAGTTTGATTTTATACAGACAATACAAAAACATCACAAAGGCTGCTTCGTGTCCCGTTCCATAATCTATACGCGTCGGATTGCCAAAACTTTCTTCAAAATAAATACATATCTCCGGTATTGCAGCGTGATATTCTTTCGGTATCGCTTCTTCCAAGAGGACTGAAGACGTCTACAAAATTGATAAACGGCCGGATTTTCATATCTGTTTAAGATCGATGCATTTTTATTGCCAAACATAATTACATTTTTAAGCGTCTCAAACCAGTTCCGGAATGCTTTGTTGCCAAATCTCATTGCTTGTTCAATGGGCGGATTCGCTTCGATTAACTTCTGCAATTTATCAAGAAGCTCCAAAAGACGCTTAATATTATCGGATATTTCGCACGTCGCTGATAACGATTTGCCACGAATTTTCTCATTCAGTATCATTATGAAATTGATCAGCTCCTATACACAATAAAGCGACGAGATTAAACAAGTTTACTTATGAAAATATTATAAAATTATGAGACATTTTACATTGTAAGCGCCTGATTTTTCCCACAATCCCATATCTCTCATCGTTTTAATGGCCTTTTCCGGTTTAATAAAGACATGATTTTCAAGCACTGAAATTACAAACATAAAATAATATATGAGGCTGCACTTTGACAATATTACAAATTTAATGCGACATATAAAAACGATTTGTTTTATTCAAGCTAATAATTTAATGTTAAATGTAAATATACGGCATTTATTAATCGTTTTAATTGATTCATAAATTGATTAAGATGATGTTAGAAGACTGCATTTGCAGCATTTACATAATATTAGATATTAAAAGCATAAAATACCTATGCTGGGAAGAGCGCGAGGCACCGGCGGTTCCATCTTTATATTGACAGCAACGCAATGTTACCAACTCTCAAATGCTACCAACGTTTAGCATATATTTATATTGGGTATCAATGCTCCATTGAAATTATAAATAAAATATAGATATAAACATGTTGTTAATCATTAAAAAAAAACAATTCTAAATCATTTAATGATTATGAATTTAAATAAAAATTAAAACTTATGAAAAATGCATTTTTTATTTGTATTATATATTTATATCTTTTTAAAATATTAATTATTTTTGCATGCATTTAAATTGTAATAGTTATTCTTATGTTGATATTGTGATAAATTTTATTTAATAATTATTGGATGATCGCAGAGGAAGATTGTAAACGCAATTGATTGATGTATGGTCACAACGGATGGCTTTGATTCGGCGCGATATTCAAAAATATCAATTGAATTTAAATAATAGATTTTGATTCATTGTATAACAGTGAAACAATTTTTTATCAAATCAAATGCATTTATTATTAATTTAATATATTTTAATCCAAAGCGTATATAAATTAATGTTTAAATGGAAGCATTTAATTAAAAATAATTAATTTTTGAAATAAAACATTTTATCTATTTCATTGAATTATATACATTTGACGTGCAAAATATTAGCGAAGAATTGATATTCTTTGTATTTAATATATAATTTAATTGATGAATATTTTCAAGTTTTTATTTTGTTTAAAAATATCTAGGAAGTCGGAAGAAATAAGTGAAATACGCAATTGGCAACAGCGCGATAGATAGGAACGATCAGGAGCGTCCAGGAATAGATTAGTATTTCGCCCCCGCTACCAAAACACTGTTTAACAACTTGCATCTCTTATTATTCTTATACCGATTGGAAATTTACAAAAGAGTGATATCAAGATAACATCCATAATATCTATTGATAAGTGTTCAACTTTGTTGGGAATGTAAGCATTGGATTTATTTATAAATAGATTGATTATAAATAAGATACTTAATCTTTCAAACTCAATTTTTGGGAATCGACGTCTAAAATTATTGTTTTTTTATGTGGAGTATTTTCAAAAATTAAACGCGGACAATATTTGATTATTTATTACCATTTGGGAATTTACAATGATGGCTTATATTATTGTCTTGATTAGATTTCAATTTGACGTTAAAATTTCATTCATAAAAATATATATCGGCCTTTGTTTAATAAAAGTGATTTGTTAAGCATCCGAATGTATATTTCTTCCGTATTATAATTAATAATCTTTTTACATCGTCTTCCCACAATTATATTCTTATTATGATGACTTTTATAGATGTGCAATACGATAAAAACAACTACATTAATACATAAATTCAATTTTCAAAGACATTTTTGCTATCGTTAACATACATTTAAACAAATCCGTTTTGTAAACATCTCGATATTATTTATAGACTGTTTCTAGATTAATTGATAATGTATGCATACATATGCATGCTATAATTTCACATTCCGTGGAAGTGGATTTGAACGCTCTTCACGTGTGCATCCCACACATGTTAAAAATATGTATTTCTTTTATGCATTAGCGCGAGCACATACAAATGTTTTTTATGCCCAAGCGTATCTTTTTTAATCTTTTCATATATAAAAATGATTAATCCATGATGTAATGTTCTATTTAATATTTATATTTAGCTGTATTTTGTTTAACGATTTTATATGATGCAATATTGATGAATATCGTCAATTAAAACTTGTTTTTATTTTATAGAATGCCAAAAATAAGACAACCTATGTCTTTAGAAGATCTCGCATTGGGGAGATTAGCCGATTGGGTTGCAAAAATGGGAGAAGACCTGATGCCTATAATTGAAAACATGTCCAAAGAAGATTCTGCGAAATCGTCGGCGTTACTTACAATGAGCGTTAAAAATCTACGACTACTGCTGGAATATAACGTACCATGGATGCTCTACGATAAACTAGCCACGGAAATATTTCGCTCCCTATCGGATTTACTCGAAAGAACGAAGCAATCGCTCGGGTTTCGAGGCTCGATGGCACGATTTATAAGCAAAATGAACGTCGGAGTCGCCCTAACCGAAGTCCTGCTCACGAAAAACATGACAATATTGAATTTAGACGATATCCCCAAGATGATGCGGCACGTCTTCTACGTAAAATTCGCGCAGTTGAACGGTCTATTGGTATTGAATCTCGGATCTCTCTCCGGCGGATGGAAAACGGCCGACATGGAACCGACCATAATATCCGGCCTAAAATCGCTGCAAAATCTGAGATGCCTCACTATCAATTACGATTGCACGGATAAAATTTTAGACGTGGTCAGCAAAAGCTGTCCTCAGCTGCGATCGATAGACGTGACGAGCTCCAAAAACATAACGAACGAGAGCGTCGAATACTTTATTAAATTCAAAGAGCTGCGTCAGATACAATTGTATAGGACGGGCGTAACCGTGGAAGGATTCACAAAGATTCTATTGAACTGTCATAAGATGGAAGACATGGGACGATGCGATGAGCTTATACGCGTTTTGGAATATATAAATTTGACGAAATCCGAAGCGGGTCCGTTTAATCTACGCAAATACGTCAGTAGATTTGCGACCAATGCGCATTTGCAGCTCCTCGTTCAATTATGTCCGATGGTATATTCGATAACAGTGTTTCATAATTCGTTTTTGAGTGATTTAACATTCTTGATAGGCTTGAGTGAATTAACGGAACTTAAATTGTTATCGTGTGACTTTTTCGGGGATCAAGCGAAGCAAGTTTTGGAATTGAAGGGATGCAATATAACGAGTCTTCACTTGGAGCACGTCGATCAATTGGATTTGAACGCGCTCATGTATATAAGCCAATTTTGTCAAACGTTGGAGAAGTTGACATTGTATAATTGTTTTCTGATTCAACACACGTCGTTATATACGCGGAAAGTCAACTGGATGCCGTTTCAATGCTTGCAAAAACTTACGTACGTGTGCGAAGGGACTGAGGAACAATTGGAATTCGTGCTATCCAATTGTATAAATATTCGATTTATACATTTGGGTACGGCGGTTAAAACTTCCGATCAACTATTCGAAAAAGTAATGACTAAAAATCCATTTTTATTTTTAGAAGAATTGCGTATTCTTAAATCGGAAGACTTAACAATGGCAACGGTCGATCGTTTATTAAACGGCTGTGTCCAACTCAAAGTTTTAACCGAATTAGAATGTTGGACGTGTCTCACAGATATGGATATTGAAAACATAAGACTATATATTCGAGTCAACAATCTGGATTTAGATATTACTCCTCTTCGACGCTACGAAACATAAGCGTTAATAACAATTCAAGAACATAAATAAGTTCTCGAATTTGTAATTATCATGCGTCGACGCAGATACAAGGAGTTGCTTAGGATCAGTTTAAAATACTGATAATGCTATCGTCAGACGTGACTGCGCATTTTTATTTATTTAAAGAGTTTTTGATACGATAAAAGCTATACATAATATGCATTCAAGATATATTTATTTTTTTAATTCATATTGCTAAATGTATGCTTGTATAATGAATAGCTTGAGCTCCCCGACTAACTGCAAAGCGTATTTTTTCATTTGTGAATGTTATGGATTTCACGTTATGTTGGTGATGAGAATTCAAAAACTTACATATACTCGGCATTTATTTGTATGTGAAAATTTTAATACTCACACATACAGTCTGTATGCACATTCGTACGCGTTATGGAAATCTTTTGGATGGCCGAATAAACGCATTTGCGTACGATCAGCGGTCAAACTTCAAAATGCATATACGCACTGTAAAATTTAATATATATGTTGTAATATAATATGAATCTTATTGTTATGGACTGCATTTATATGAATATATTGCATTATTTATTTGAAAGCATGTATACGTAGTTTTATTAATATTTATTTCGTACTTTTTTACATTTTTATCAAATAAATAAAATCATTTTCTTTTTCGTCGCACTTCGTTTGGGTTTTTTCTCATCCAGTTCTTGATGTCGGTTTGATTTCTAATACCCAGGACAGCCGATTTTGAATTTACATCTCGCATCACAAAGGGAGAAAATCCTGTAAAGAAAATAATTGGAGAAGTAAATCAAAGGTAAAACAAAACATTAGATAGATAGATTAGATTAGATCCAGTCAAAAAGAATATCTTCAAAATGAATAAGTTCCCGCCATTTCACCGTCAGATGGCGCAATAATAATTGTGTGTGTATAGCTTAAGTGGAGACGCATCTATGTTGAAGTACTATATTCTGGTTTTAAAATAAATGTGTGTCCTTGCGTTAAAAGTGTAAACAACTTTTTTTTTCAAAGCGTAAAACTTATAATTTGGCACCAAGTAAACCGTATTTGCAGCTGAAGCGCATAGAATCCTTGAGGAGACCCACAATGATCATGCTCTGGCGGTTTTCAATCTCCTGTTTCACTGTAGATATGTTTAGTTCCATGTGTATGGTGTCGTTTATCACGTACCATGGAGCATTGCCTATAGGACTCACTAGAAGAGGATGCAGCCAGAGAGCTGGAGGATAAAGATGCCTTCAAGAAATGGGCAATGAGCATGGCCATCCAGGCATGGCAGGAAAGGTAATCCGAGTCCCCGAATGGATACCATTTCTTTTTGTTTTTCGGCTCCGTGGAGTGGAAATTAAAGTCGCAGTTCGCGTCCGATCATTGGACAGCACAGTTTTTGACAGGACACAGCCATTTCAGTGCCCATCTAATGGGACTTGGGCTGTCGAATCGCTCAGATTGCCCATGCCCTGCATCGATCATGGACACAGAACGTCCGGACGTCCACAGAATGCGCTCAGTCATCAGATTGAGTAGAAGTAGGTCCTCTCGGGGGACGTTAAACTAATTCTAGTGTTGTCAGATGTGCGGGCTGTCATGAGGTTATTTTTTACTCGATCTGGATACAAGCTCGGATGTGGGTAGGTCCCCCATTTCTTTTCCTGACTTCAGTGGCGGTTAGCCTGTTGAGGTAGTCACTGATTGCTTTTAGTGATGGCATTTTTAAGTTTTTTTAAAGCACGGTTTAGTTTGTTTTCTGGCAATCTCCTTATTGCCTAAGTTTTCTTATTTTACATTTTTCTATTTGATTGTTTTTCACAGCAGTTCTTTTTTATTTTTTTCGTCTATTCCGGAGTTGAATTCCTTGCGGCTTCCCACAGAGTGGAGTTAAGAAGTTCAACTGCGTCAGTGAGGTTCTTATTCGTTTTAAGGGGTGTTTGTCATCAAGAGGTTGTCGATTAGTTCGCGAAAGACGTTCCAATTTGTGCAGTTATCACTTAAAGTTAAAGGCTTTAGTGTTTCCCTTACATGACTGCTCATCGTGACTGGCATAAGTGGATATACTACGATAATCCCAAGTGTGGATTAAGCCCAACCAAGCAATAGCATCAATACCAAAGCGGAATATCCATGGCTCTGTATTTGATGTGATAAGCCGAGCGTAGTGCATTATGAGCTGCTCCAACCTAATCAGACCATCGCAGGAGATCTCTACCGAAAGCAATTGATGTGTTTGAGCCGAGAGCATTGACGGAATATTCTCAATGACAACAAAATGTTTTTGCAGCACGATAACGATAGACTGCATGACGCATCAGCGATCAAAACCTACTTAAAAACAATGAAATGGGAAGTTTTACCTCAACTTCTGTATTCTACTAGCAATGAGCAATACTTTGACTTGCTTTAAAATTAAGGATTTACACAAAAAACGGCGAGAACTTATTCACACACCCGATTGAATTTCATTCTTCTATAAAATTATTAGATAAATGGGAAAACTCACCGGCTATATAATCAGGATTTAAAGGATTATTTTTCATGCGTGCTAATTTAGTAGGTCTATGATTTGCACGTCCTTGATCCGCATTGAGTATGGGATTTTGTGCATGTTGACCCCCGCGTGGAGCAGGCAAGGTAAACCGTTTCCCGCGAGATGTAAGCGGACGTTTAGTGTTTATAAAAATGTGTTGTTTGCCATCTTCGTCCAACGTGACGGATACTTTTTTAAGAGAAGCGTGTCCGCATTTGGGACAGAAAGTTTTAGTTAATACGCTAGTGGTTTTGAAGCATGTTACGCAACGCAATATAAATGTCCGCACCCGTCTAACTAATCTTCCATCGTATGCGGAGACATTCAAACCGATCTGTCTTAGGAGATTCTGCATAGCAAAATCTGCCGTTACGCAAGATACTACTGCAGTTTCATCGGAGAACAGACTGTCATCGACTTGCTTTTTGACATGCTCTATGTTATCTACTGTGATCCAGTCTCCATCGTCGTCTTCTTCATCGTTTGATGAGTATTCGTCTGAACCTTAAAAAAATTAAAATAAACATTTAAATTTAAAACATTTAAACGAATGATAATAAAATGTACGACATAAAAAATAATTAATACTTTCACTTCCTCTATTGATTTCATCATCATCGTCATTTGGAATATTTTCATCATCATTTTTAATCGGAATTAAAATATCTGCATCTAAATCATTATTATCCATTTGCAAATTACTCAATTTCGAACGTAACTCATCATAATCTTCATCGGACGAATCATTATCATTATTTACTTTGTCGGAATCATCATTTTTTAAATCTGCCTTGATACTATTTTCATCAGTTACGAGTTGAAAGAAACCAGGATCCTTTTTAGCACTATCACTTTGCGGCGTATGAATTATACCTCTTTGTATGATCGGATTATCATTGAGATTTTTATCGCCGACCTTTTCCTTTTCCAACTGCAATGTTAACGCAATAACTTTGATATCTACAGCGGACAGACTCGAATAATCTCCAGTCTTTTTAGAAAACTCCGTGACGTATTTAATATTTTCTGAGAAAACATCTTTTATGATGAGATCGTAACTCAAAAATGATAAATGGCGCAGCTGTTTTTTGTTGGTGACTTCATTGATTACTTCTTGAATAGTGTATATGTGTTCACCGAATTCCTAAAGAAAATGAATCGAATTTAAAAGACATGTTGTTATATTTTCATTAACTTAACCTAAAAAATAAAGAAAGCGCATACTAACCCGTATGGGCGCATTATTTATAAAAGCGTTAGTGTCAACTACTAGATGTTGAACGCGATGCTGAGACATTATATTGGGGCTCAAATTATCACTGAATTCTTAAAAATTACACTAGTTGTGACTATCACGTGTCGACATTGCTTGCGAGAGACGTCAAACGCACGAGTGTGGACAGCATTCAAAATATATACGTCATATTTTGAAAAATTTATAAAATATAACTTATATATTAAAAAACATGGTTGTTTTGTGTATAAAAATGTAAAATATACAAAAATAATAATGAATTTTCATTTAAGTTTAAAAGTTAAATATATTTAATATTTTTTAAAGCTATCGTAAAATGGGTCAAAACGCATTTTTTGTTATGGCAACTTATTATTCTGGATTGTGCGTTTCACTGACAGCTGTCAAGGAACATCGCTTTTGATTGGATTTATCTATTTGAAATCAGTCTAAAATCATATATATCCATAATGCCTTTTAATTTTCTTGGCGAAAAACTCCGTACATTTCTTGGGATACCTAGATATGACAAGTATGTATAATGATGTTTATAAATTTAACAATCAAATATTTATTGCGCCATAAGGTTTAATAAAAATGCATACGATTTAAGTTCATTGAAAATTAATATATGATGTAAATTGTTATTGTTTTAAATTTTAGGCAACCACCAGACTTTAGGAATGATGTTTGGAATTCACCATGGAATGATGTAAATGGAAGAGATCCAAATACGTAAATATAAATATATATATATATATATATATATTAATATAGGGTCTTTCAATAGGAACGCTCGAAGTTTGTTTGGTTATAGCAGCCATGTCTTTAAAGGAATTTTTATTAAATTTATTGTGAATTGTTTGGTAGTGTATGGCAAATCACCACGGAAGATTATAGCGTTGAACGACATTTGCAAATGTTTAAATTTTATTTTTTAAATTCAAGAGAATTCGAAATTTAAAAGTAAACATCTAGAAACGAGGCTCATTTTTGAACGTATGGATATGTAAACAAGCAAAATTATTATTATTATTAAAAGGCCGTATACTTGTGCGTTATTTAAAAAAAATGTTGTTACATAACAATGTTTTCATTTGCAGAGAAGACGACTATGAAGAAAATGATCATTTCAATACGTTCAATGATTCACTTGCATTGCATCGATACTTTAATCAACAATTTTCCGATATAATGAGATTGTTTGGGATGCAAATGTTTGCAGAGCCGTTCATGCCTAGTGAAAACGAGCATTTCTTCGATGATTACAACCAAAATCAATTACCGCAAGAGAGGAGTATACGCGACGAGTATTTAAAGCCAGGCTATAAAAAGAGTTCGGATAACTCTGCCGATTCCGATCTAGATGGAGTGTAGGTTTTATTTATAAATTCTCATTTGTGTTTGTTAATTTTGTAAATTTTGCTAAACTATTAATTGTTATTTTATAGAATTGCTCCCAACGATTTGAGTGAATACATAAACAAAGGACAAGTTCCCATGGAAAACTTCAAAGAGCCAAGAAATAAAAATCCCGATTTCTTCGGCCGTGTCATAATCACTCAAACAACTACGAGACCAGACGGTGTAAGTTCTTATTTGTATTGCAAAAATTGCGATCTTTTAACGTTTTTATTTTTTAATCATTTTCATTTTGCAGACTGTAGAAACTCGCCGCACCGTGAAAGATAGCAGGACCAACGAAGAAGAAACGACAGTCACTATTACGCAAAAAAATGACGATTTGCGGCCTAGAATTTACCCCGGCGGATCGAGAGATTCAAACGATCCGATGAATATATGGGAAAAACTTTTCGGCAATAAATAAATTGATACGTATGTATTCATTTAAATGTTTATACATGTTGTAAATTTGAATGTATAGAAGAAAAAAAATTATTGATAGCTTAAATTATTGTAAATATATTTTTAAAACTGTGTTTAGATCATATTGCAAGTGGGGAATTGTTGTATATATTTAATATTGTAATATATATTTTAAAAAATCAGACATTTCATCAAAATATTAGTTAAGTGAATCTTATCACCATGATTACTATGATATGATGTATTTTTTTAATTATAAAGTCATTTGTAATATCAATATTACTACAATTACATGCTTGTATTATTTTTTAAAATCATTCTCATACTTACATTACGGCGTTTATTCAAAATATTAGTGTGAATAAACCAATTTTCATTGTCAATTATCATTCGGAAGTTACGGTGTTGAAGATGTGAGGATTTGGAGCGCGCATTCGATCACTCTATGAGGCGGAGAATCGGACTGCGTCTCTTGCGTTTGGGTTTCTTACTTCAACCCTTTTAATACAAACACTTCTTTATACAACGTAACAGTTAGTTTATTTAAATATAACGATTCGTTTATTTTTATTTATTTTTCCTGTGGGAGAGGAATCCTGTATAAGACACCCTGGGGCTTAATCTCAGGATAGTGTCAGATTCCTACTGACTAAACCCTTCCTTTGCCCTTCTCTGTCCCCCCGATATTATTTATCACATTGCTTCAGAGGGACAGGTAGTCTGGTCCTGTGTTTGATCCTATTCTAGAATTTGAGGCGCTCTGCGTCTCTCTCTCTCACTGCCCTCTTTGGCGCTCATGATTTCTTCAACGTAATCTTGCCAAAGGCCCCAGTTTTTCTTGCTCACCATCATGCTTGGGACCATGTTCTCGACGTTGAGCTCGGGTACCTCAAGTGCTTGTTTCAGCGTGTTCCTTTGGGGTGTCCAAGTCTCACAATCATCGATGGTGTGTTTCACATCTTCGACCTCCGCTTGACGGTAGTGGCACGTTGCAGATGTTTCCTTGCCAATCCTCTTCAAGTACGCACCGAAACATCCATATTGCGTCAATCGGTAGATCGTTTCTCCATGTTTCGGGCCCTCCATCGACTTACGACCGGGATAAGTCGATGGAGGCTGGACTGATTCCATCTCTGTTGCCAGGCTTCCCTCAGTTTCTGGCCATGTTCACTGCGATTTTTGGGATCTTCGTAGTCCAAGGCCCTCTTTTTTACCTGGAAATCACGAGCACAGTATCTTCGGATACTGTTCTAATATGCTGTGGTGATTCGGAGCGCTCCCTGCCGTTGAACCCTGACCAGCTTCTTTCTATAGCTCTCATGTCTGAGTGACTCATGCCATATCGGGGCTCCGTGCAGAAGGATTGAGTGTATTACCTCATTTATAATTGGTCTTTTGCATGGCTTTGGCCCTCAAATATTGGGTATGAGCTGTCCGAACTCGCTGGCTACCTTCTGCGCAACTTCTTCTGTGAGGTTGTTGTTCATCAGAATTCCAAGGTTAAGAACATGCTGTTTGACTCTCGGTCTTCTCCTTCTGCTGCAGATCATTGCCTCCGCTTTCTCTGCCACCAGCTGCAGGCGATTTCTTCGCATCCATGCGTTGACTCTGACAAGGGCTTCGTTGCCCGTCGCCTCCATTTCTCATGGATGCTGAGCTGTCACCAGCAGTGCAACTTCCTCCGTGAAGGCAATAAGTACTGCTCCTTCTGGCATCTTCGTCTCGAGTAGGCTGTTGTAGAGGACATTCCACAGGGGGGCTCCAGCACGGATCCCTGCGGAACGCTCATCTCAGTTAGCCTCGTTGTGGTGGACACGTCGGTCTTTAAACAGTTAGTTTAGTCTTGACAAGCACCCAAAAGGTTCAAACTGACTAATTCATGTCCGATGAAACAAATTCATCATAAAATTTACAGTTTAGCCATTCGTCAACACGCAAACTCACTGAAAAAAAAACGAAAGAAGAAATTTGGGCAATTTTCTACCACAAATATTCTACGAATGATAAACGAATTGGATTCTTTACATGCGTTTTTCTCATTTTTCAAATCGATCGTCGCGTTGATCAAGGCGTTTATTTTTTTAATTGAAAAGAAGTCATAAAAAAACATCAAAATTCACGAAAAAATCTTCAACGTCATACCAAAAATTTACCTTTCAATATTTTCTAAACATCCTAGCGTAAAAACGAATTCATACTTTATAGATTAAAATGCCATTTAAATCGTTCATTTCCGATGAGAAAAATGCCCGCAATCGTGGCAACCGAAAAAGATCTTTTTCGATGATAAGTTTCTGTGTATTTTAGCAATAAGAAATTATTTCAATCTGAAAAAATTGTAAAGTGTGTTTAAAATATGAATAAATATGTGGTTAAAATTTCGCAATTGTATATTTATTCAGTGCGTCGAAAAAGTGCCGTCAAACGGGATGACCCCCTAAAGCTATTTGATTTTCATGATTTTCGCCAATCCATTTCTATTAAATAAATCGGATTGAATCACCAATTGCATTTTTGCATAATCACCATCCTTTATCTCCCCCACGGTCTGATATAGAATAAATACAATGGCGCTCATCCATCCTGAAGCATTATATTACACTGTGATCTGTGGGACCCTAAATTAAATTAAATGAATAATATTAAATCAAGCGTTACCTTTCATTGTTGAAAGATGATCTTATTGAAATATTTAATAACAATTATCGCATTATATTTTGGTAATATTGTTTTACTCTCCAGAGTAAGCTGGTGAGGCTGTCGAGGATGTGTGCCTGGATCTGTTAGTATGGTTCGCTCCAATAGCGCCCTGTTGGGAGTTTTTCGAGGTAACGACGGGAGTCTGACGGGGATGCCCTCGGCATGAAAATTAGCTACGATAAAATGAAATATATGATGGTATCGAGGGTGAATGCTGGGGGTTACAGAAGGGAGATCAGGTCAATAAAGACGCCATACGTCTGGGCCTGGGAAATTGGAGTGGGCATCGATCTCAATCAGTTTTTCCTATCTTCATAAATAAAGTGCGGACAAACAAAAAAATTGGTACGTTCGTTTTCAGTCCACGAGTCTCTTAAAACCGTATCGCAGGCCATAGATACATCCTTGGCCAATAACACAATGAGGGACCGATTTAAAAGAGTTATTAAGAGTGTTATTAATTTTTTAAGCAAATCATAATCAAGTGTTTTTTTCAATATTTTATTCAACTATATATTAGTTATGTACATCAATCTTCAACTTATTCTATATTTACAGATGGTCCCTAGTCCAAAAATATATTCGTATATATATAAATATTTATAAAGTACAAAGCATAGTATGTACACGTTATAATCTTGCAAATTCTCTAAAAAGTAATATTAAAAATAAACAATGTGGTCTTTGGTTATAGCCATTTATTGATTGAATAAAAAAATTCAATTACTAATTTAGTCTACCACATTGAAAAGGAATTTGATATTTAATTCTTTTTATTCAACATATTTTACAAAATAGTACAATTTATTAATAATAATAGACAATCATATGATACAACACATTGCTAATAGAATATCTTTATTTACACTGCGGTTTCATGACCAAAAATTTACAATCGCGTACGCGAGTATTCCAGAAGAGATATGAATTTAACGCCGCTTATATACAAACATCAATTACGCGGGTAAGAATTTTGGATCAAAAAATATTTCACGATTAAATAGACACAGATTCTCTGTACATTGAGGGATTTTCGATTTCGATATTGTTTAATTTAAAATCTGTACAAGCTCCAAAGTGCAAAGCTACATTCCAAAAATAGATACGAATACATCAAATGACTAGTTGGCGCGCGGTGATCTCAATTTGTGAGGAAAATTCATAGCAATTTTTGAAATGTTAGCGTTATAATAAATGATATATAATAAATATTACATCGACGGTGTTTTTCACACTACAACCACAGATTGTGACATAGTTTTTTAACGTTTCGACTGCTGTAGTCTCTAAAGCTAAGTTAATTCACTCGTGATAATGCCGTTATTAACAAGGAATGTTGCATTAAAGTGTTTTTAATAAAAAAGATTCCCTCGCATATAACAAGATCTGCTTATATCTAACATTGAATAAATTTTAAAAAGTAAAATACGTCGGAAGAATGCAGCTATAATATTCATAATACTGCAATGAACATTATATTAGATAAAGCGGAAATAAATGTCAAATTTTTTGGTCGCGTGTTTTACCGTCAATTTACCGTCGATTGAATACGTCAATCTTGTTTACTGTTTTTATTCGATAAAGAATTAAAAGCGAAAGAAGCTACCCAGTGATACGTATGGCGACATATTGAATAATTGAATATGCCGTAGACGGTTGCAAAAATATTAGATATTTTTCCTTGGTTTAGGATATATTCGAAATATTTCGTCAGGGTTGGCACAAACAGAAATTGTCAAAAATATCAAATTTATAAATGATTAATTTTTTAAATCAACAAACGTGGATATAACTTTTTAAATTTCTTTAATATTTGTGTGGCAACCCTATTGAAAATCAAGTGTCGTTTTTTCATGCAAATTATATCCTGATTGATTGTGAGCCACAATCACCTGATTGAGGTTAAAATAACTGACATTTCTTTCCGTTTTAACTAATATAATTAAATACACATTGTAAAAAAATAGATAAAAAGCACCATGACACAACGTATGCTAAAATAAAATAGAGAAACGCGGAGATTGCGGTTTTAAATTCACTAAAACGTACATTATCCCTTCATAAGAGTCAACAAAGCACGGTAAAAAATTATATTAATATTAAATGGAAAAATGTAAATAAAATAAATACGTATAAAAAATAATCAACATCTGATGTTTCACAACAAATTAAAATATTTCGACAATCCGCAAAATAATCGATTCAAAGCAAAGTTCATTTCAAAATCGGCATTAAAATACATTCAATATAAAAGAGCGTCCGTCTGTCTCGAGCGCGATAACTAACATCTTTTAACAATTTTTATATTCAAATACTAATCACTTATAAAATTACTTCATCAAATATATATATACTGTATTATAAAAACTCTCAAATCAAAGAGTTTAATCACACTTGCTTTTTAATAATACTAAAATTACATTTTAAAAAAATACGCGTCAAATTGGTAGCAGCCAAATAAAGCCATATATATATATATATATTATGATATGCTTTTCTTCTACTAATTAAAGTAAAATATTCTTACGCGTTTAGCATGCTTACGCGTCAAATACGATGACAATATTTCGAAGCATCAAGTGACAAAATCAAATACCGAAGCTGCGTAGTGAAATCCAAAAATATTGACGTCAATATATAATTTATAAATTCAACAATTGTGACTAAGTTAAATATAGGAGTCCTAGAATCTTATAAACGTGTACCGATCAAATTTATACAATCACAATTCATCGAGAAATCTACAAATCGAAAGCGCACATTATTTTTAGCAGTTATTATTCCTGTCCGAAGCCTTCAGTCTCTTCAATGGCGTAATTGAGCTTCTCCACCAACTGCTCGTAGCTCTTATACGGAGGGAGATCGAGTCTATTGAAACAGGTATGAGATCTCGGCAACCACGTATCCTTGCCCACCTGAAAACAATCAAAACATATTACAAATGGCTGCAATATAAAATTTCATAACGACGGAAATCCGACATACTTTTTCGATGCAAAACCGCTGCGGTCCATTGGATCCCATCAATTCGGCGAATCCTCCGACGGGCACTCTACACGTGCCGGCCACAAATTGCAGCAATCGCGCACGCTTCTCGTTGTCGGTTTGTCGGACGAACTAAAATACGTCGATTCATTTTAATAACGACGCAAAAAATATCGCACGCGTTTAATCAATTACGTCATACCTGCCAAAACCAAACGACCTGTTTGCTCGTGCGCGTATAATGACGATAGATTGTATTACGCTGCCAATCGTCCACTTCGATTTCCTGCATTCCGCAGAGCATGAGTTCAAGCTCCCGTTCGTCGAAATACTTCAACCATTCCAAAGGCACAACTTCGTTAAAACCGTCGAGGAACGCCTTCGTCTGATCTTCGATACCCCGAGACATTCTCCACGCGGTTATAAGCGCTAAATATTCCTCTTTATTACCTTGCGTCACGCGCTCTCGATCTCCGTTATTCTTCAATTCGTGATGTACCACTTGTCCTAATATTTCAAAATCTACACTAAACCACATTTCAAGACCGCACTCGTCGATATCGTTATCGCGAATCCATATGAGCGAATTATAAAATTCCGGATCGATAGATTCAATATCTTTCATGGTCAATTTTTTGTTTAACATTCGCTTATAGAAAGGCATCGTGAAACCGGAATAAATGAATCTTCCGTGATAGAGCGCCATGGCTATGAATCGACCGATAAATTTGAAATACAGCAAGTGATCCGGATTCACGTAACTGGCCGGATTTATTTGTAAGCTATAATTGTTTTTGTTCGCGTATTCAAATAAACAATACATCGGATTTAAAACTTCGTGCGAGAGAAGGAAGAACCACTCGCGAGAAACGCCGCCGTAATCGAGACCCTCTTCGCCTCGGAATATGACGTATAGCCGACGACGCAATTCATACGCTGGCAATCTCATCAATTGGTGGTACGAATCTTCGAATAATGTTTGCCGAGTCAGCGTGATTTTTATGTGACTTTGTAGGGCGTTGCTTTGGCATAGATAGCGGAACTGACTGAGTTTCCAGCGGAAGGATCTTTCGTATGCCTTTGGTACGCCGTATGCACCTTTGGGACCTTGCGGAGCTCCGGGTCTGGGATCTTGGAATGTAGTAGTTCTTGTATTGTGATCCACAAAGTATCGATTTCCATCTTCGGTAAACCTTATTTCCCATCCCGTCGGAAGTACTTCATCAGTATTGACCTCTTGTCCCTTTAATTAAAATAAATATATGTTATTTAATATGAGACTATTTTTATAATATAAAACATAAATACATTATTAAATATTATTAGTAATCTAGGGCAGTGCTCCGCAACCGGTGAGCCACGGTCAAATCACTCAAAAACAAAGCCAAAGGAATTCTTATCTTGGTTAAAAACAATAACATAGCCGAAACTGATTTAGATAAGACAAACGTACTTGCAGAAACTGTCTGCCTAGATCACGAGATTTTCGAAAACATGAGCGACAGCAAAACAAAGAAAGCTGTTAACGAGTCAATTGGGGATTTCCACGAAGGCTCAATCAATGACATGCAAAAAATTAAATTGAATGAAATGGGAGTCGAATGTGAATCCTTATTGTTTTATACGCGGTTGCGGAGCACTGATCTAGGATCGAAGTATCGTAATGAAATATATATATACTTGTGTTCGAGGATCTTCCCATTGTGTTGTTCTGTTTTTATGATTGACATAATATACTCTTCCGTCAGGTTGTACTCTCTGCTCCCATCCGGACGGCAATGTACTTGAACCTCCTTCGTCGGCTTCATCAGCGGAATGAACCACAGCGCTACTAGTGCTGGTATTTCCAGCGATAGATATGCTTGCAGCAGCGGTAGTTGCGGCAGTTTCTGGAAGCGCATTGCTCGAACTAGTCGGTCCACCGGGCTATAAGAACGTAATTTAATAAGATCATCCCACATATATGTACTCAATCGATCATTAAAACGTAAATAACAGACTTGATTGTATAAAAAGCGTTGATTTCCTTGAGTGATAACATGTCTTCTTTCGCCTTGCCAATGTTGAAAATGTTGAAGACGCTCGGCTGATGGACGTTGCCATGTTGTCGTTCTCGTATTATGATCAACGTAGTACATTCGTCCTCTATCATCTCGACGAATTTCCCATCCGGCTGGCAACGTCATCGGACGTTCCCAAGATGTAGATCGTGAATTATGATCGACGTAATACCTATTATTAAAATATATAAAAATCAATTCAATATGATCAATGCTAAGAATCCCTATTATCAATTTGATATGATTTTAATCAAGTTATCAATGAGATGATAATGCATTTAAAGCCATAATAAATACGATATAATTTGTTGTGATTTTTTTATTTTTATACCTTCGCCCATAAACATCGTATCGCATTTCCCATCCTGCGGGCAGCGGTTCTTCGACTGGAGGCGGACCGGCTGCACCGTTCGATGTCCCCGCGTTTCCGTTTGGTATAACGACGGATCCTTGTACGGGACTAGCTACGCTCGACGAAGTCGCTTCGTTACTACTACCGTTACACAGAGGAGGCGGTCCAGGCGGAGGCGTTAAGCCTACGTTCTATTAAAAAATATTCATTTACAAAAGTCATCGTATAAATATATCCGTCGATAGTATTGTCAACAACCTGTGGCGGTTTTGGTAGCGCTCTATTAGTTTCCGAGACGGACGGTCGAAGTCTTAATCGGGCGCGCACACCCCCGTTTAAAACACTATGATTCGTCGAATCGCTCGGCGCGTTGTTGGCGTAATTTGAATTTGTACCTTCGGACGACATATCTACGTGAAGGCCACTTAATATAACTATCAATTCTCCGCTCTTGGTTTCCTGTATGCCATTGTTTCCCTCGACGGCCGGTCGTGTTGCCATTAAATCTGAATAAAATCAACGTTATAATTGCATTGTTTAAATATTTAAGCGTAATTAAAAACAATAAATATGCATAATACCTAGAGTTAATTCTAAATTTTCACACTTTCCTTGGTAATGTTGCAAGATTTGAAAGAGATGAAGCTTTTTCTCTCCCAAGACATTGTCTTTTCGGAAATTGTGGTGATCGATGACTCTAAAATGGATTTTTGTTTGCGGCGTTACTAATACTGTCATTTCTTCTTTCCATTTGGGATGAGTTGTATTTTTCGATATCTCCGTTTTCTTAGGAGTTTTCTCATCAACGGATATTTCAACATAAGTACTCGGTTTGAATATGCCATTATGTCTTAATGTTGCAGACTCAACTAAAATTAATTAAACTGCAAACCATTAAATTAAAATATTTGATTTGATCAACTGTAAAAAAAAATACTACTAACGTGTGATTGAAAGTTGGTAAAAGCCAGATGATGATGCAATTGAAACAGCCATTTTATGGTTGTACCGTCTGACGAATTATATTCTTTAAAATGCAGTAGTTAAACATTTTATGAGAGACCTGAAAGTGAAAACATATTTAACTATGACTTTTCATTATATTCCGGAATCTTATGTCTACATTTGTTGCACAGAATAGTATAACAATTCTTCTCTCGTTAGAATGGTTTCATTGAAATAAAGCAATATCCGATATTAAAAAAAATAGATCAAACGGAATGTAAATTATGCCTCAAACATACTTAAATTGTACGTTAGTTATAATAGTCTGTTAAGGTAAAACATTAAAACCCTGACAAATGCATGTCAAGGCCAAAGAAGAAATAAAATCAATAAAACTTAAAGTATTTGCATTGGAAGAAGCTAGTATTTATTGCTTGACTTGTCTACATTTATTAGGTAAAAATTTTCATAAAATGTTGAAATTTTTGCAATTGCAAAATGTATTTCTTATGGTTGAATGACAGTCTACCAATGAGAATAAATTTGCACTGAATGATACATGTTTATTTTTCAATATAGTTCATATTTATGTAAATTGTTACCACTCAAGGATATATGCGTCTCAATTCAATTCAATCCTGATAGAAAATGTTATCATTGCATCATTGAGAAATAAACTATTCATATTTTTAATACTAGGGTAAAATGTCCAGATCCAAAATCAACAAAGTTCACATGCGGCACGTATAAAATGAGCAGTCATGTAAGGGAAACACTAAAGCCTTCAACTTTAACCAATAACCGCACAAACTGGAATGTCTTTCGCAAACTAATCGAAATGTAGTCCAATCGCGAGGTCTTGGTCATGTACAGCGAGGAATAAATTACAGCCTTGTAAAGGACTGCCAAAGCGATGGGAATGCTTACGGGATCCCGCTAATATATTGCGAATCGAGATCCAACATGAAAGATGTTAATAACACAAAAAAACATATTCTCCGAGCATTTTAGGTGTTAAATGTTTGATGCGAATTTAAGACCGTAAGCTACATTGACGTTTATTATTATCATGTTGCTAGAATAAATAAACACGGCACATCATAAAGTGATTTCTTTTCAGCGTAAGCTTACCTGTATTATGCTCGGTAACATGGCCAATTTAAAAGATTAAATCAGCAATAATATATTATTATATTGTTAATCTTAAATGTCCCCGTGTAATTTATTCTAGAGATAAAAAAGATGTATGCTAAGAATTTATGAACAATAAAAATGTGACGCGTCGTGAAAGATTCGTGATAGCGCGGAAATATTCAGACAATTAATAATTAATTAATCAGTCATTTTAAATGCTGTGAATAATGAAAACAATGTCCAAAAAGTAAATATTAGCGGCGATAAAATGATAATTGCGTGGTAAAGGAAAACCACTAATCTATACTAATCATTTATATATTTGTATAGTTATCTCTTTTAAATCAAATCAAATGATGGAACGGAAATAATTTTCAACGGCGGAGGATCTTGTCATCCTTTTAATTATAAAAAAAAATGATGATACATCATTAATATTATGTTATTCCATACGTCTTGATAACGGTACAATTAAGACTTGCATCTTGCAACGGACGCAAATATACAACGCATTTAATAACAAGGGATTTGCTTTAAAAAAAGTAGTCTAATGATAAATATGTCTTAATCTTACTCCATTATTAAAAATTCATACAATTTCAATATCATCGTATTATGCCAAAGCAGGATAAAAGCCATTTAAATATCCGTTCAAGGACAAAGATCACAGTTGTAATGAATTAATATGTTTATTTAGACACACACGATGTTGAATTAATAGTCATTTTCTCATCCCTTTTTATTTTGATGATCTGTTCTCTAAGGCAGTGTTCCTCAATTGATGATCCGTGGCCCAATGCCGGGCCGCAAACGATATGCCAAATTTCATCCAGGAAATCTTTGGATTAATAATCCCTTCATGGAGGACATCATTTCATGAACTCTTACGAATAGAGTAAAATAACAATTAATCTTTCCCTTACCATGTTAAAAAAACAGCCGCACGCTCCTATGATATGTATTTGGTACACCATATGAAATTTTGAACCCCGTATCTATTATATTTCATATCGATATTCCCATTATTATATTATATTTTTTGGCACCCGACACTTACCACTGTGCCCGCATTATGACCAATTTACACCGGTCATCGCAGACACACGCTTGCAATAAAAACGTACGCACCAGGCGTATAAGTCAATGAATGGGTATTACTGAGAACGTTCTCATGCTCCACCATGGCTGCTGCAAGCATTTGCAGAGAATAGGGGGTTTGGACAACTCACTGCCAGTTCTGGAAAAGAGCTAGTTTAGTCCGGAAATTAGAGTTTATTATTAAATCCAGATGCCAGATAGTTGTCTATAAGTTTCTAGATTTAAACGAAAATTGAAGAAGTAGACTATGGAATTATTCTCCGCCACTAGGTCTGCTTGTCCAACAGATCCTGAAGCGGAACCTCTGACACAATGCAGGAGAATTTCCCGATCGGCCTCCATGCCCGGACATGACCATAGAACGTGATCCGCTGTCATGTCCGTATATGTGCAAGGACACTCCGAGAGACTACCTTGAATCGCCAGTGTCCCGTGAAGAACTGGGAAGTCCAATAGCATGGAACCACCCAGCGATACGCTAAGCGATATTTAACGTTACTGAAGTAATTGAACAAATGTCTACCATTGACGTCATTCATCAATCGTTTCCGCCAAATATCTAAACAAACAACAAGTATCCTCCTTTTTAACTCTTTTATATCGGGGGCTGACGAGGGTTGGAGATCATCCAGAAGGGGTGTGAATGCAGCGCTTCGTTTCTCAGAGACATCACTGCACCCAAGAATATCCAATACAGGATATTGTTGATATGTTTGTTGACTATTTTTCCACATAATTTCCATGTTGTTCAACGGATGTATTTATTCGTGGCACAAGCTTCTTTATGCCTTCCTTGAAGAACTCCCCGCTGACTCTTTTTCCACTCCAGAACCCCTTTTTTGCGCTTCCTCGTCGGTTAAAAAAATAATTCCACCCATGTGTGCCTTCAAAATACAATCTCCAGATACAATAAAGCTCAGAAAATCCTCACCGTCTAATTCAAGTCGCTTCAAGTGAAGCGGATCCCAGCACGTGGTTTGCACTTGACACTACAATGTTAGTTTACGTACTACCGTGTTCTTACAATGATTGCTCTATCAGTAGAATCCCCTTTATAAAAAAATCAGTTATGGTCACAGTACACTTACTTTCTGAATAGGTCTTGTATTAGCAAAGATGCAACAACAGATTTCGCATTAATTTGTTAAAAAATCCATTGTTTTTGTTAAATTTTAATGTATCAGACTGTATAAAAAATGATGTATTGAAATGAAATGCTTGATGCATTGATACACTACTGGAATATTCTGTTACAATGCGATTGTTTTCATCATGTTTTAGAGTTTCTGCTATCCATTGAAGGTTCAACCGTCAGTCAGAGTTCAAACAATCGTGCACACGCGTCACATTTTCGTCGATTCAGAAAGTTAATGGACGTCCACTGTACAGTTCGTCGGCAATTTCCTCTCGACCCTTCTTGAACGACTTTTGCCATCGGAAAACTTGTTATGTTGACAAGCAATCACTCCCAAAGGCCTGCTGAATTAATAAAAATGTTTCGGTGGCGGACATCCATAGAATGATTCATTGCGCCATGTTACGTTGCTTCTAGTTCACGGGAACGCACGCCCTCACTGTCAAATTGCTCGGAGGCTACTTTTAAAGGGTGCGCTTTAAAGCTAACGCTCTCCTTAATCTAACCCAACAAGTTAGATTGCACTGCGGTGTATCATCACGTCTGGAAAACATTGGACGCATTACGTTTTGAATGCACACTTTATATGCAAACAGGTAGTATTCGCTAGGAGGACAGATCCGGATAATGCGGTGGATTTGGAAGCGATTTGTACCATTGTCGCAATCGACTTGCAACACGACGGTGCATTGTCTTGTTGAAAGAGCATCCTTTTCTTTGTTTAGGGTAATTTTATCGCAATTTCTTCGAAGTCTAATACGTAAGAATTAATCTGTTTGTTCGTATGTAATGTGCTTCCATACCGTTCATCCGATTGCAATAAAACTTTGTCAACTTACTGTTTACACTTGCGAAAATAACATAGGTATAGTTAAAATACTATATGGATGCAGGTAGAATTCCTGGCAGATTCACAGAGGTCTGTTGATCAGATTATGAAAGTTTAGTTTCTGCTCTGATGAGTTTTTTATGACACAAAAGTCAAACATGTCTGGAGTTTTTCGCCTGTTAGTTAGTCAATAAGTTCGCTGGTTTGTCAAGATGATGACAAGTTTCAGAGCACTTATATAGCAGATATCCTTTTGTGGTTTTCAGTATCGAGTCCCATCATGTCCTTCATCTGGTATTAATATGACCTCCATTGCTAGCACTATTGAAGTGTACGAATCGAAAATTATTTATACAATTTTTGATTTACAAATAAATATAAATAACGCATTACAAATGATTTATATAACATTAGAAAATTGCTGAAACACTACGCAATTTTCATAATGAATTTTGTCATTTAATATGAAAAAAATTCATAAACTATTTTTTCAACAAGATTTTCAAATATTTGCAGCTTTTGTAACCATTTTTATCTTATTATTTAAGGGACTTTAATATTGGAATAGTATTATGTGATTTAACACTATTTTAAAGTGACATTAAAGCGTAAAAATCACCTATGGAAGTATTAAAAACTTGCGCATAATTCTTGGGTAACGCAGAATGCGGGTTGAGCATAGGCTTAATGACAGTCCAACTAGCGATTTTATATAAAAAGTTTTGATTATTTTCATCACATAATTGAGCAAAAAATAAATTATTCCAATACCAATTTTGAACACATTAATATTGAGTAGACAAGATTTCAATCGAATAGTGACATTTATTTTTTTCAAGATTTCCAGTATTATGCCTATTGAATGTCTTCAAGTCTATTCAATTACTTGGAAATAATATGATCATCTTTGTAATAAATAAATGGCTTGTGCAATAAACATATACCATCAAAAATGACACTTGTGACTTCAGCTGTGTAGTAGAAAATCAAAGTTAATTGCGAGGGTGAACTAATGTCGTATCGAGGCAATATAAAATTATTTGCGAATTGTTTGGACGTTCAGATCCGAGGTAAAATGATCGTTCAACTTGAATGACGCGTTTCCCGAGCATCCTGAGAGATTAGATAAAGTTGACAAGTCGCATATTTGAGATGTCGATCATTTGGATCGGCAAGACGTGGGGCACAAACCTCATGTCGATAAAGTGATGCGAACGGGGAAGAAGCAGGAGGCTGCCCGGGGGCGCAAACTTCTTCGGCCGCAGACTTTGCAACACCACCTTCTTGACTTTTGGTCCAAACGCACTAAATATTGTGCATAGACGATGTACAAATTTCTATTATTAATAATATCCGCCGCGAGCAAAACACGTTTATAAACTAATAATATTTATCAATATAATAACCTAAACAATTTAAATTTTATCACCGAAAACAAATTGGTCTTTCATATAGTTTATATGTTTAAAAATAAAACATTTAAAAAAATAATAATTAATTTAACAATATTATAATATCGCCAATTATATATGTATAATTTAAATAAATAATGCAAAAATATTTAAATTCAATTCCAATGTTAATTATTAATATAATCAATATTTTTTAATAATAAAATATAAATTTGTCTCTGAATAAACAAAATAATTTAATATTTCAATTGAAAATTAATTTTATAAATTTTAAATTTATATGTAAGCATTTTAAATGTAAAAATATTTTTAATTTGTATTTAAATCCATTAATATGTTTTTATTTAAATACGGTCGGCAGTTAAATTGAGAGCGTATATGCGACCATAAGCGAAAGTCAGCTGACTGCGAGATGTCAGATGCGGAGATGGCGCCCCAAGCTGCGATGCCCGGAGAGCCGGAAGAAGACAACGAAGTCAACGCCGAAGGTTTTAAGCGCTTCATATGTGCAGTATTTAATATAGGGAGCGTATATTCAAAATGTCTTATTTTCGTTTAGAATATGAAATGCTGGATGCAAAATTGGACGACCTCAACACGGCCCTGGATTTATTAGAGCAGAAGAACGACCGTATACACGCCGAGTTCTTCAAATTGCTTCAGTCCAATAAAGAAATACGGGAAGAGATGAAGAAAGAGGCTGAAAATACAACACCGAATGAGTCCAATAACTGAATTCCGTCATAACACTCTTCTAACTTTTAAATGTGGGAGTATTGTTGATAACATACACTGATCTAATTATGGATTATAGAATCATAGAATCATCATTATTATGATCGAATATGTAAACAATTTCAAGATATTTAATTTTGGCTAATTTTTCCTCGTCTCTTAGACACGTATCAAAGGCAATATTTTATATTAATAACATTCAATTATTTTTATTCCAAGGGAGAACATTTTATTTTTAATGTGAAAATAATGTATAGTGTTCTTGTTATAAATGTTCACTGTTATGTATATAAATAATGAAAATCATTTTTGGTAGCGTCGATGAATTACTCACATTCCAAATTTGTAATGGCAGGAAAGTTTCCGATTGCAAAAGAACAACTAGAAGGATTAATTTCATCAAAATAATAAATAATTATTATGTATTTAATTACATTATGTTAGTCGTTATTGTTGTGAAAATAATATTATTTGGTAATATCTTTATGTAAATTAAAAAAATATTGACTATTAAATATGCTTTGATTTTCTTTCCTAACTATGACTAGGACCTATCAGAGAGGAGGAAGGATTAAGATGAATAGCTTTTCCAGGTCTTAATGTGACAACTCAACATGTTAGACAGAATGGAGCATTGCCTATAGTACGCCGCTTGTTGCATCAGTAATAAAAACCTACATGAAAACGATGAAATGGGTAGTTTATTATACATTTTAAGTAGGATTTATTTACATGAAAAACGGCAATAACTTATTCACACACTCGATAAATAAAATAGTATAATCGGTAATAAAACTCGGTATTAAAATTAACTTGTGCAACTATAGTTTATTAGCTATTTTATTATACATATATTAAAGCCATGTACATAGAAAATAATACTAATTTTTGACTAGAACTGATATACGGGTGTTTAAATTTGAATTGTGCCATGAACACCCATTTAAAAGTAAAATTTTATGTATAAATATAATATCGCTTCAATATTACGTCAAATAAATATGGAATGCAATATTAAACAATTATTTTTTTAGCTCAAAGCTTTCATGCGTTGATTGATATAATACGATGAAATATGTTTATTTTAATCTTGCAGCGGGTATTCAATCGCAGAAAGCGAGTCGCAATCCATTGAATTGCAAGACTTCATAATGAGACTAGAATTTTCCATTAAACCGAAATCAACATCTTCGACGTCCTTGCCAAACCTGAAAATGTGATGTTTAAAAAATTCAATTTGGAAAATATTTTTTGATTCAGATTAATATTTATTTAATCCATTTACCTGCTCTGCGGTCTCACCGGTGTCTCTCTACTTTCACCGTCTCCTTGTAAATCTGATTCATCTGTTGCGCTTAAAGACATTTGAGAGCCTAAAATAACACAATTTTATAAGATATTTCTTCGATGTCTTCAAAGGGATGTTTCTACTTTGTCGGGCTTAAAAGTGATTGATTTTTTATGCGAAAAGTATTTAATATAGAATGCTTATAACTTTGCGAATTTTATTTATATCGACTTGATACACGAAAAAAAAGATCTTTTTTGAACCAACAAGATAGAAACGTCCTTTAAACTATGCAAGTAATGTCACGTTACCTGTATTAAAAATGTTATTATTAGAAAGATACTCAGTAGACAAGTATGGCGGTAAATCTGGATCCGAGAGATCCCCTGTTTCACCGTCGCCGGATAATTCTTCGACAACACTCAACCATTGAGAATTATGACATCGGAAACGCTCAACCTACAAAAAGCATTATATTTAAAAGCAATCAAATTACTGAGTTAAAATGACGATCAAATAAAATAAGTTAAACCTTAATTCGGACGGCCCATTCTGAGTTTGTTTGAGTTATAATATCAAGGCACGATTCGCATAATTTCCTGATCTCTAAATTCTTATCTTGTATTAGATCTATCAGGTAAGCTGGTGCTTCTGTTCATGTATTTAAAAAAAATGAATTATACTGTAATTGTTTATGATTATAACAAAAATTAAATGAAAGGTTACCAGTATTGTTTATTAAATAAGCGGCAGACGAAGGATGTCGTAGCAATTGTCGGAAAGCGAAAACGATTTGCAAAACGAGATCATCATCTTCCTGTCGGGCTCTCAATAGCTCCACAAGTAAAATCGGAATTTCACTGGCGCACAAAGCCGCCGCTGCGGCCTCTTCTCCTGCAATCGAACCGGTAACTACAACTGCGCCGAGCACAATCTCTTCACTGGCTGAACTATCTAATTAAATATATAAACAATGATTAATACAATGTGTTGTCGACCTGCGCAATATTATATCATAATTTGATAATAATAAACACCTGTACTTAAAATATTTGTAAGGAAACTCATGAAATTATACTGTTTAACCAGTGCGAGGATATCAAGATCAGGCTGTAGAATATTCCCGAGTATTCCCAAACATTCAACAACGAACGCTTCATCCCCCCATTTGGGTGTCGTAATAACATTAGCAATATCTCCGACGAAATCCTTAAACGAATAAATTGTACATTCGAATAGCAATCATAACGATGTATAAAAACGTCAATTGCAAAGTACGTACAATAAACAGATGTTTATTTTCGGTGTGTTGTGACAAATTTCTTATAAGTTTAATGAGGAGCAAATCAGTCGCACGAAAAGCGCGCGATGCTAACGCAGCCAATCGGCCTGAGCTCGCCATGAGTGCAGCGCAGCGGGGTTGAAGAGAAAGATTCACGGCGAGTGCTGCGAGTTCCGTTCGCTGTGTGCCTTCTTTGCTCAAGAGAACCATATCGATAACCTAAACATGAAATAATTTATTAATAAGTTTGATAAAAATACCAAGTTCATTTAATCGAACATATCATACCAGGGTTGCGCAATCCGTATGAGCAAACATAGCCTTAACTCGGTCATCCATGCTTAGATGATATAGCGCTTTTGTGACGATAGAAGTATGCTTATCGTCGCCTGAAAACCACATTAAAATAATAGAATCATCAAATAATGACAACAGACAGAATTTAATATAATAATGACTTACTTATAAATGATATAAGCTTGGGAAGAAGTCCAAGTTTAACCATTCGATTGCGCAATTTAGTGTCGAAGGTCAAATTGAATAAAAGACGCAGCGTGACGTTCACTAAATCTGGATTACGCGAGCTTGCGTCCAATAATTCGGGCAACTTTTCGATGAATCCCATGTTTACCATTTCGTCTTTATTTTCTTTATATACGGACAGCTTTAAAAGGAACGACACAATCAAAATGGATAAATCGACATTCGAGTGCCTCTGTAAAGCGCCGACCAGCAATCCGACGATGTTTTTTTTATGCATCTTTTCCTCGACTTTAATATTATCGGCTATATTCAACAAGAGATAAAATGCCACGCGAAGCAATTGCTCCTGTCTTTTGGTGAGGGCCTTCAGTTTCCTTTTTAATTGTTCTTCGTCGCTTTTGGGAGAATCGACGACGTTGCACAATTCTTCGTGGTAACTCTTATTCAAAGAGCGGGAATCTCGGCTTCCCGAGTTTATGTCCGTCACGGCCCACGTGCCCGATTTCGGACGTCGTTTCGGTTCCGGAATTTTACTCTTCGGCAATTCGGTCTGATAAATCAAACATGCAATATTAATATATCGAAGAGAATATAAATAAATTGTTTATGACGATAACGTACTTTGATGACGCTAACGGTGGGCTTAGATTTTCCTTCGAGGCTCTCTTTCCATTGATCGAATCGCTTAAGTTCGAAATCAATGACGTCCATACAGAGGGATCCAATTTTGTATTGCAATATAAACGGATGAAATTCGTTATACGTGGAAAATGAGAAAAATGTAAATACGATGTTTGTGCTCAATTCGATGCTTTTCTTCCATTCCTCTCTCAGAACTCTCGAAAGAGCACTGAGTAATGCCTCTGAAAATAAGCATTTGGCTTTAAAATACCGCGAATTAAACATAATGGGGGATCGAAAAGTAATCAAAACTTATTCGATGAGATCTTTCATAATCAGTTTGTGTGTTTGGAAAACCGTCAAATCACTCAAAAACAAAGCCACGGAAATTCCTATTTCGGTAAAAAATAATAATAAAACCGATTCAGATAAGATTAATATTTTTGATTTATTATATTTACCATTTTTGGATAGTTCAATCAAATTATCGGGATTTCTGGCCAGTTGTAAAATAAGAGCCGATCCTTTGATTTTGTCTTGTATGTCTTCGTACAATAGTTCCACATATTGATCGACAGCGTTGATGCTCGCAGACGATCCTTCTGCTGGACCCATGTTCGATTTCTTTTCGAGTTTTCCTCCTAAACGAGCACTTTTAATACCCAGGGGCGAACCTTTACAATCACATCAAATATATCAAATATTATCTGATTTAATATATCATCCAGTACATTAATAAATGCATTCTTACTGTGACTTTGATCTCTGTCCTTCAAAAATTGTATTAAATGTTCCACTTCTGAAAGTTTAGACGGATGAATTAAATCACATTTGTCGACCACTTCTTTTGCTAATGCAGCACAATCTGATCGTTGGTTTAGTCCGGAGAGTTTTATAACTTTCTGCAACTCCTATATATGGATGTAAATTAAAATATTATTCATTTGCTTATATTAAATATAAAATGACAAATTTGAAATTGATTTGGGAGGTTGTGCCTTGCGGTCTCGATGCAGCGGATCTCCGGTGGGTCGCAGCAGATGTGCTTCGAGAGCGTAGCTGAGTACGAGCGCCGGTTGTGAGGGATGCACGTCCAGTGACCCTGACTTGACACTCCTACATCAATAATAACAATCAATATAAGCAGATGGCACTCATCAAAGCAAATGGATGTCTTTAGACTAACCGTTTTAAGTATTTGGCATCTTCAGCCTGCATAGCATTCGCCAACACCCCTGCGGAAACCAAACGCACCCAAACCAAAACTAACAATATAGCAGCTACAAACAACACAGCACCTATCAACACACCTGTCATCCACTGGCCACTGTCGATTGTTGCAGTGCTACCAACCGACCTTTGACACCATTGACGTTTCCTCCCAAACCTCATACTATCCATTAAATTTCCATCTATTCAAACGAAAGGAACCCTAAATAACTAAATAACATTTTAAAAATGATCAATATTCATTATTTTATTTTTTGCATCTTGGATTAAAATCAAATTGTACACTTTTTTATTTGAGTAGACATTATCGCCAAAAATATTTTTTAAAAAATAGCAACGCTTGAATGGCGATAATATACTTTAATATGGAGCAGCAATTGCCAAAATATTTATCATCTCAATTAAAATATTTATTGCTTAATTTTTAAATATTTTTAAATTTTAGCACTGGCAATAATGATTCAATACTTGAATGTCAAGGTGAATCTGATGAGAATCATGGACGATATTTATATTTGACATTGAAGAATCTTGTTGGAATTTTAATATCTCTTCTTCTTATTTATTATTGCATTGCAGTACAATATTATTACGTTCATGATATATTAGCAGGGGAATTTTTTTTTTCAAATAAATACAATATTTCATTAACCCTCTTAGTGCCGGATGCGAACATATGTCGTTGTAAACACCTGCGAAAAGTGCCAACGCCGTTATATCGTCGTGTACAACAGCTTACTATTCAAATTGCGAAAGAACACTGTCTCAAAATAATTTCATAGGACGTTATATGAAACTCTCATTTAATACAATAGATAGCACATCACTCAATAAGTTCGTAGGAGGACTATAATAAAACGCATTTTTCCTTAGTTAATTTATTTTAAATACATCATTAAAACTAATCGCTTTTAAGATGACGCGTTCGAAAGCATAAGCATATAATCCGAATTGTTTAATGTCATTCTTCACCATTTATTATACATTTATCGACAATCAAATACCACAAATGAATCAAATCGACATTGAGCTTAGATCTATTTAAAATTAATATTTATCATTAAGGACACCACTGTTTTTATTATTTCGTAGTTTGGTTGTGGCCACTGGAGTCTAGATATGTACTGATAATTAGTTTAAAAAAATCAAAATTAATTAAAGCATCAGTATGTGAAAGATAGCGGTCCATCCAAAAGACCACATTCGACCCCCACTTGCTCTACCGACACCGGATTGAGGAATTCTGAAAAAATAACGACAATATTGCATTATTTAAAGACTGGAGAATTTCATAAAAATAACTTTATTAAGTACAACCTGTGGGATGTTGTTGCAGGATACTCGCTGCAGCAGCTGCAACTTCTTGCTCTAAGCTTGGTTCAGCCTTTAAAAGTTTCTAATGAAATAAAAATATATACTTATTTATTTTACTAAATTCCAAAAATCATTTCTGCAAAGTTATTTAAATTTACTTGAAATGAGTATAGTATGCAAATCAATATTATAACTAGGATGACGAAACTATGTATTGTGTATTAGGTGAGCATACTGAGTTTTAGCGATCGATGGATCAGCAGACCGTATCCCAGTCAAATAATATCGAGCTGATAAGATATACCGTAACGTGCATATTTCAGGTCTATGTATCGAATAAAAATAAATTGACGCTTCCTTTTTCGTCATCGAAATGGACTATTTTAAGAAATGCATAGAGCTTATTTGCACGACATTCTATGATAAAAGTATATGCATAAGCGTTCTTACCTAGTCTATAATACGCTTTAGCACGCAAGCAAATGTATCGAAAACTTTTCTTTTTCGAATAAGTAATACTTTCTTTTAGTTAATTCACTTGTCAGTTTTTTTAAGTCAAAATATTATACCAGTAAATTTAAATCAAATGCGGATTCAATTACTATAAAATTTGCAATGATAAACTAAGGTAAAAAAATAAGCGTTCTAATCAAATTAAATGATATTAATATACAGGTTGATCACGGGAGATATGTTCTGGAGAATGTCACGATTAATGCGGGGTCGCGATCAACGGGGTAATATTAATTAATCGCCATATTAATTAAAAACGTGAAGAATATTTTGAAAAAAATGTTCAGAGATTGTGAAAATGATATTCAAAATATCACCAAAGAGATGAGCATATTATTGAAAATTTGCTTAAAACATACGATGAACTTATAACCAACGAAAAGCTGCAAAAATTATACTGCCATACCACGTCTCAAGAAAATTACGATTTAAAAGCTGTTCCTGTGACAAATTAATAAACATAGACAGATCAAGCAAGGAACATTTTTATTTTTTATAACGCAGCACCCAAGTAATTAATTAATATTCCCCCGTTAATCGCCAAAACGTATTCCCCTTGGACTGTAATCCTTTAACATGAAACAATTCCCCATTTCTGTCCTATATCAATTGTAATTTGTCATGTTGATTTGAGAATATGTTTCCATTGTTGTTTTCAAGTCAACTTGCTTGCCAATTCATTAATAAATTCGAAAAGAAACAGCAAGATCTGTCGAAATGATTCAGCATGCTAAAAAAATGATTATAATTAATTACATGAGTGTCCAGAGCGTGATCCAGGGCGTTGATGGGGGCGGCGACTGCCCATAGATGCCCAGCTCCACGAGGCGCTTTCGCCCCCTTTCGAAAGTGCGGGTTGATGGATAAATTGTGGCGCACAGAGTTCTTCCACCGGTCGTCCTGGGGCTTAAAGAATGGGAACCGCTCGCTGCAAATTAAAAACACCATCATAAAAAAAGTGCCGCATGAGCATCGCCGGCCTGTAATGGTTGTTGAAAATGGAAATAATCGAGCGCCAGGGGTGGATTGTGTAGGGCGTAGGGGGAGCCGCGAAAGCCTGGTACGGACGTCTCTGCTTATTGACGTTGAATTCGCTTTCGTTGTCGGTAAAAATGAAACAAACTAGATTTAATACAAAACATTATTTAAATCTTATACGGGATGGATGAAGTCGCGTTCTCAATTTATTTTTTAAGTTTTATTTTACCAACACCACCATCATTGACCAGTGATCATGAGCTATTTTTGCAGAGATTATTTGAAGCGTGTCGATTTAAAAAAAAAGATGATCGACGAAGATCAGGCTCTATCAGGAGGGATAGGAGATGTTGATATCCCGGGTTTAACAATATTAGGAACATCAAATTGGCAACTTAACACATCTTATTTAGGGTCAATTTAATTAAAACTTCCCAGCGTCTTTTCAGCACGACATGGAGCTTTCAATTTTACACGGAAATGTATTTGTTTTGAGTTGACGTTGATGAAATATACGATTTTACTTTTATTTAGAAATAGCGGTTAAATTATTAAGCTTCAATGGAAAAACTTGATCTTTTTCTGTACTAATGCCGGGTAATAGCGAAATCGTAATGGGAAACCACACTTATCAAAGGCCGAATGGGTCCAGAGGACCTCAAACTTAAATTGCGCCTTGAGTGCTAAATCCACCATTGGTAAAGTGAGATTACAGCTTCCTACTTACGATGAGTGATGCACAGAAGACTGTGATCTGAAATTCCCGCACAAGATCTGTTAATATGCTATGAAATACAAAAATATAGAGTGATAATTTAAAACTGTTTTCTTCTCGGATACCAATGAAATCTTAACGACACCATTTTGCACGATAAACATCGATTGAAATCATTGCTTTCAATTTTGCAATTGCACTGTATTTAATTTAATTCTCAAGATTCCTTGCTGAAAAATTGGAAAATATTTATGTGATTTTTATTTTTGTAACGCGATAGAAATGTCTGAAATTTTTTCAGCGAAATCAAGATGGCCGCAATGAACACCCCATTGTGAGGCAATTGTATTTCGACTTTTAAGAATGATGTGTTACTAGAAAATATAAATAAGCTTGAAGTTCAGTTGCTAAGATATCATTATTGATGTTTTTGCGAAAATTAGCGTATCTTGGCAAAATCGAGTTAACAATCTTATTCTGAAGATTGGTCCAAAGTGTGCTCAAACGCCGAAGGGTCAGTGTGTTGTATTGGATCTGTTGAAAAAAAATATGTTGAAATGTACTTACGATATCCATTTGTAAATCCCTGATACGGTCAACTCTCCCTTTTCTCTCAGTGCTAGCTCGATGAGTTTCGTATAGGTGTATGGAGGTTTGTTTTGAGAAACAGTAGATATATCAGAGCACTGATTGTTTTTAAAGTTTTTGTCCGATTTGATCCCGTTTCCCTTCCTGTCGAAGCGCACTTCGTTTTTGTCGGCTTGTTCGTCTCTGCATCCGATGATTTCGTCCAGTTTGAAGTTCATCAGCCAGGAGAGACTGGTGCAGTCGTCCGAATCGGAATGCGATGCCTGCACCTCATCGTATTGCTCGACGCAAGCAAAATCATCCGAATAGATGTCGATGTTGCCGGAGGATAGATCCTGATTGTCGGACAGGATGGGGGATTCGACGCATATTTCGGCGAGGAGTTCGCCTTCCCCGTTCCAATCCTCCCGAGATGTGATCAAATCCGGACTGTCCTGATACAGCTCCGGCCGCCATCCTTCCACGATTATCGTCTCATAGCATTCGCCGTCGATTTCGATATCCCCGGGGGTCTCATCATACCAAAAGTCCTTATTCTCGGAAATATTCGGCCTGTCGAAAAACTCCGGCAAAATCATTTCAGCTTCTTCTCTTTTCTTGTTGTGTCTCTTTGTCATCATCGAGTGCGATCGCGAGACTACCATCGGTCGCCGGCCTTTTCATTAATTTTTCTTTTTTTCTTTTGTTTTTATATTATTTAAAATATATCACATCATAACTGATCGACTCACCGACGCGAAAATATTAGCGGAGGAAAATGGTTAATTTAATAATGGAAATTTAATTATGTGAGTTGCGATTCTATAAAACAAACTAAGCGCGCTAGCGGAGTAGGATTCAATGATAACATTAAAACGGGAGCGCTACATAAGGGTTTGTTTTGGCGCTAAATGGACATTGTGCGACCATCACCCCGTTGAACGGCGAAAAAAATCACCCCTCTCTCTAAAACATTTCTAAAACGATTTTTAAAAATTGATTATATAAAAAAATACGTAATAATAAAATCACATAAACTTCAACTAATATCAAGCATAAGATTAAAATATATCATTTTTACATATAATTTTAATTTTTTCGTCCAAATTTTTTATTGGGTTTAAAGTAGCCTGAACTACGATTTTTATTTGTGAACACTCACCCAGTGGGCTACCGGGATGAACGTATTAATAAAATCGCTTCTATACTCACATTATTGTCTCTGATGTCATATACCTATAAATTAAAATTAAATCTTTTTCTTTCATAAATGTATTTCGTTTATATTTTTTGTTCTGTGCTTTCTATATCTAAACTCTTAAAAACATGCGCTTGTTTTTTTATAGCTTGTACTTTTTTAAAATTAATTTTCACATGTTATATTATTCAAAGCAACCATTTTGCAATATTTTTTAAATTTATGACAGCTAAATTTTTTTAATTAATTTTATGCTCACAAAGGGCTATAATGCGAATTTAATAAAACACATTTACAACAATAATATTCTAAAAACATTTACTTGAAAATTTATCTTGGAATATTTTATTCCAAAGCGAAAAGGATATCACTTGACAGCCATTTGGTCGGCAGCTACCGTTTTTAGCGGGAAAATCTGACAACCAGAGTGAAACGTCATGTCTTCAGAAACTAACAATGATGCATTAATCGCTGCTCAACATGAAGAAATGCAGTATTTACGACTCGTCAAACAAGTAATTGAAAAAGGTATTATATGCTGCTGTCTTTTAAACTTTTTATTGCAATTTCTTACGTGGATTTGTTTGAATAACCCCAAGGTTATGAACTGATCTGAAATCATTAATTATTCTGCGATATTTTTAGGTATTAAAAGGACAGATAGGACTGGTGTAGGTACTGTATCAATATTCGGAGCCCAATGTCGCTGGTCTTTAGACGGTGGAATACTACCATTACTCACAACTAAGAGAGTATTCTCCAGAGGCATCATTGAAGAACTCCTCTGGATAATAAGCGGAAGTACAAATGCGAATGTTTTGAAAGCAAAAGATGTCCATATCTGGGACGGCAATAGTTCGAGAGACTTCTTAGACAAAATGGGTTTTGTCGATCGCGAGGAAGGTATGTTTATATTGTCATTATGATTTATGTATGAATTTATTATTTACCATATGCATTATTTTTAAATCTAGGCGATTTAGGTCCGGTTTACGGCTTTCAGTGGCGGCACTTTGGAGCGGAATATAAAGATATGAACACTGATTACACAGGAAAAGGCGTAGATCAATTGCTCAATATAATTGATACCATAAAGTGAGCATTTGTGCATTTATTTCTATTTATATATTGATTCAGAATGGTAGTCTCAATGTTGTAATTTTTTTTATAGAAATCGTCCTCAAGATCGGCGAATGGTATTGTGTTCGTGGGATGCTAAAGCATTACCGGCAATGGCTCTGCCGCCTTGTCATTGTTTGGCACAATTCTACGTCGCCGATGGACGCCTTTCGTGTCAACTATATCAAAGAAGTGCCGATTTGGGTTTAGGAGTTCCGTTTAACATTGCGTCGTATGCAATTTTAACGCATATGATAGCACGCGTTACTGGATTGCAAGTGAGTTACTCATAAAATATTTATCTCGGATTTTTAGCACTCGTCATAGACGGCTATGGCAACGCCAATCTCATTTTGAAAGAAGTATAGACCAAAATCTGCACCAAACAGTGACAATTTTGCTTGTTTTAATCATCCGTTCATCCGAATATGCGTCTCGTCGCTAAAGATTACTTACTTTGGGTGGCTCCTTCAGCACTGTAAGAGAGTCACCGACAACGCTTTCCCCATTTTCGTCTGTCCTGGGCCTCCTCACTCCAATTTCCCAGGCCCAGACGTGCGGCGTCTTCATTGATTTGATCAGCCCAGCGTAGCTGAGGTCTTCCGACAGGTCTACTGCCGTTCGGTCCCAAATCCGAATCCAAAATGGTTCGAAGGACTATTAGTTAGCATATCACATGGCCTGCCCACTGGAGACAGCCGTACATAACCATGACCTCACGATTTTACCTCAGACTTTGGAGTCAGAGATCTCGTCCCAGAGGGGTCTGAAAAATTTTCTTAATATTTTTCTTTCACCGCCATTAACCACTACCGATCTTATTCATTTATATAATATATAAAAAATTATCTCTGTTTGTTCGTATTTAATGCGCTACCATACCATTCATTCGATTGTGATAAAACTTTACCAACTTATTGTTTGCACTTTCTCAAATAATATAGGCATAGTAAAAATATTGTTTGTATTTGAACTCCTGTTTGTTTGTATTTGGACCCTTTCAATATTTTCACTGTTGATACTCAAGGAGGTGTAACCACCAGCTTTCACCCTCGATACCATCATATATTTCGTTTTATCATAGATAATTTTCATGCCGAAATTAGCAGCAGCTCCGTCGATAGACGTAAGCGCCGTCAAAGCCTTCGATCTCGATTTAGCTACGACGTCAAGGGCATCCCCCTGTCTGACTTCCGTCGTTACCTCGAAAGGCTCCGACAGGGGATCGTTGGAGCGAACTATACAAACAGATCTGGACACACATCCTCGACAGCCTCACCAGCTTTCTCGGGATTCCCATCTCCTACTTGGTCCTCCAAAGTTTTTCCTGGTTGACGTCGTCGTATGCCTTGTATAAGTCTATAAATATGTGGTGGAAATCAACATCGTATTTCCACATTTTTTCCGAGAATATTCTCACATTAAATAATTAGTCCACAGCGGACCTGCCCGGTCTGAAACCGCACCGCAGCCGAAGGAATATGCCCCTGTAGTAAGATTAATAAAGCCGAATTATTTTTTCAGCCGGGAGACTTCATTCATACTCTGGGAGACGCACACGTGTATTTAAATCACGTGGAACCGTTAAAGCAGCAACTCACGAGGAGTCCTCGTCCGTTTCCGCAGTTGGAATTCACTACGGATGCGCCTCTCGACGATATCACCGCATTTAAATACGAACATTTTGTGATCAAAGGCTACAATCCGCATCCCAAAGTCAACATGGAAATGGCCGTTTAAAACGATCGTCGTAAATAAACGGCATAAAATTTATACACAAGGTAATCTCATAATCCATTTTTATCGAATTTATTTTAAGTAGTTTATAAGTAAAAACATTTTTTTAGCGCGTAAGACGTGCATTTAAAACATGTACCTTGTATTTTATCTGCGTATTAAATGATTAATGATGTTATTCAGTATTAATAATACATTTTTATTCGAAAAATAAATAAATACAAAGAGAATATCTATATAGTTTTTTTTTTATTCAAAACAAGAATGTTAATAAATTTTAGTATAAAATTTTTATTAAAAGAAAACATCATATGATAGTTAAGAAAAAAAAAAACATTAAACTGCCTTTTACAATTGATTAAAAAAAAGCATTTGAATGACTTTCCGTCGACTATTGCCATCCGAGGAAAGAAATTTTATAATGCCAAATAATTGTCGATTACATAAAATTACATGCTAAATTAACATGATAATAGACAGAAATAGAGATACTGATCTGTTATAACTCATATTTAAAAAAAACTTTGTTCGTTACTCATTGAAATTCTTTATAGTTACAAATTTAACACAGGCTAACTAACTTAATAGCTAACTATCATTAAAAATAATTGTGATTATAAAATTTGTACACTAATAAAAATCTCCAAAATATTTAAACGTATCTATTTAAATCAGCGTGATTTTTATTAGTCTACAAATTAATATATAGAAATTACATCGATTACGTTAACAAATAAGTTTGGAATGGTGTCGGTCTTTAGTATTAATAACATGTAACGCGGATATAACAGATGAGTACTAATATAAATCATATTTTAGAGGAAAATAATATTTTATAGTGATTTCTGTAAATATTTATTAATTACAAACAAAAATATAATAAATATTTTTCATACATTCATTGAAAGGCAAAAAACTTTTCATTGTACATTATACACAAGCATAATTTCACCATGTGGCCACGTGTCGATGTCAACACATATTATAATCCGTAATTGAATCCATCGGCTGCAATAAGAACACAAACGAATTAATATAGCGCCGTGTATTTACACAAACAATTTAAATTCAATCCAAATACCTGTTGTAACATTGGTTGGCTATCACCTTCGACGACAAATGATATCCACAACGACTCTGAAATGCATCATATATTAAAAAAATTACAAACAATCTTATATACGACAAAATTTAAAACGCCGTACCTCCAAACGGCACACCTTCCGGAGTACAAATTCGATATTTCTGACAGTGTAAGCCGGACGAAGCGGGAGTCGTTACAGTCACTTCGAGCTTTCCGATCTTTCCCGGTTCTAACGACACTACCGGATCTGAAGTAATCGAAAATGTTTCTGGCACACTCACTGCGCGTATAACACAGCCATCGGGCCACGAACTATTACCAGTGTTCATAACACTCCATACCCAGCACATACTTGAAACGAATCAACCATTAGTTTTAAATCCGAATAAATATCGCGCTTAAATTAAACATTCAATGTGGACTTACTGTACGCCGGGATCTATCTTAACTGTATCGTTGGGTTGCGCAGAAAGTAGACACATCGAAGGGCCGAATGTCAACGGTATCGGTTCGGGACATATGCATAGCGGTGGATCGGCTATCGTGCTCACTGTTATGCTCGGAACTTGGTGGCATATCGTGTCTAAGTAAAATCCCACGGCCGCTTGTAAATTCCTGCGGATAAAACGTATAATTTTTAATTTCATATGATAATTGATTTATATAAATAATATGCCTATGTTATTCCCGCAAGTGTAAACATTAAATCAACAAAGTTTTATCGCAATCTGGTGAACGGTATGGAAGCGCATTAAATACGAACAAACAAACATTGATTTTTATAATTTAGACTATGCCTATGTTACTCGCGCAATCCTTAGCAATAAGTGGACAGGCGAAAGAGGGTTATAAAAAGTCCCTCATAATTCACAGGAAAATATGTATGCAATTTGTTTTGGGAGACGTTTAACGGATGCACCATGTTGGCGTATATTGGTCTGGTGAAATGAAGCGTGGGCCGTGGAAACGGGAAGAGGAAGGATGTGCGGAACATTGGTCTTCAGAGCGCTTTTGCACATGCTTTTGGATCCTAGCCCTTCGGCCTGCGCTACACGTGGCCCTCAGCAATAAATTGCATATTACTGCGTTTCAAATAATTACTAAGTTCATGTGACATTACAATGCGTGCCGAGTAGTGTTATAAAACCTCATGCATTTTTATTACATAATTCAATAGCAATCCGGTATTAAATTTAACCCTATGGGTACGGAAATTCGGAGACAGATGTAGGCAGTATTGTGTACAAGGTATACATTTTAATAACGTTTATTTATTGTACGTGTATAGTATTTTGTGTCATCTGTAGGCATTATTTAAAATCATTATGTAAAATCAAAATAAAAAATGTATGAAGCTCGATTGTTCGTGTTGTCTTTAGAACAGGTGTTTGTTTCAATAATTGAGATACTCGCGTCATTCTTATCGTTGATCAATTTTGTTATTCCACCTTGACTGTCATGGAGTGGCGTTATTAGCCGAGTATCACCACTCCTTTGCAAAATATACTCCTTCAGAAGTAAACGGGAAGGTTTGCGCAGTAACCCTGTCCTTTTTTTTTTGCAACACATTAATAGGTGAACAAAAGCAAAATATCTGGATAAAATAAAAATATGATAAACGAATCGGTAATTTAACAACAAATGGCAAGCGTTTATTTCTATAGATCGACGAGAAATTCAGAAGGTCAAAAACATTTTGCATTCAAAACAGTAGCTCACGGTCATGCGCATTTAAATTCATAGATAACGACATCTCGGGGACGCTTAAAATGACCAATGCTTATATTTTATATACTATCTAAATCAGTTTACGGCATTCGTAGAGGATTTTCTAAATGCGGATGAAATTATTATGATATTCAAAAGCGTGTTTATTGCGCAATAAACATTTGCTATGAATAATGTCGAGTCATTCTGTTATGCAAACAATGATACAACCGTTCACAATACACATAAGATATACAAGTACGTAGCATTTTAAATCAGTGTGCCGTTTTTATTATCCGGATCAATTTAATGCAAATCGTTTGAGATTTACATGTGACAATTTTATAATTTTTTTTAAATGATAACAATTTGGCAATTAGTCACACAGTTCTTATCGACTATTAATGTCATCATCTTTAGCTAAAAATGTATATTTTTGATATGATTATATTAGGTAAAGCGAAAAGAAATGTCCTTTTTTTTGGTTGCGTGCTTTGCCGTCATTTAGCCGTCGATTGAATATGTCAATCATGTTTACTGTTTTTATTCGACAAAGGATTAAAAGCAAAAGAAGCTACCCAGTGATACATATGGCGACATATTGAATAGTCGAAAATGCCGTAGATGGTTCAAAAAATTCAAAAGTGGCGACGGAGATTGAGGGAGAGTTAACAACCAAAGAATATTACAGAATATTAAGCACGATTACGCAGAAAAAAATAAGGGAGCTGGATTTAGAAGTGCTGCAATATCCAACGTATTCTCCTGATATTGCACCTTCAGATTTATCATCTTTTCAAGTCATTAGAACATTAGCTTTGCGATAAAAAATTCACTTCACATGGAACAAGTGGAAAATCATTTGGATTCTTACTGTAATGGAAAACCACCGGCCGAATTTTATGAAAGAGGCATTAAAAAGCTACCTAATCTGTGGAAATTCTTCTTTCCACTTTAACTAATATTAGTGTCTTTTAAGAGACATTAATAACATTTTTTTCAAATCTGAATAATTGTACACGTACCGGCGTCAAATTAAAAGTGTTTGTTCGTATGTAATGCGCTTCCATACCGTTCATCAGATTGCGATAAAACTTCGTCCATTTATTGTTAAGAATTGCGCAAGTAACATAGGCATAGTCTAATATACAAAAATAAAAAATTGTTTGTTCGTATTTTATGCGCTACCATACCGTTCATTCGATTGCAATAAAACTTTGCCGACTTATTTTTGGCACCTTCTCAAATAATATAGGCATCATACAATTAACTTACAGTAGATCTTATATTTAAAAATCAATGTTTGTATATTTGTTCATATTTATAATAAAAACAAAATAAAATGAAAGAATTTCAATTAGTCTCAATATGATAATGATTGATATAGAGCCAATTAGAACATTATTGATTACATGCTCGTGGATCCTACAATTATACGTTATGGTATATCTCGAGTTCAGTATTGATTAAACGTGGCATCATTTTATTGTGATAAAAATCAGGGATCAAACTGCACATGAATTACCAAACGTTATATGCGATTGATTTACATGTCATATTAACACATCTTATGCGGAGTCAGTTTAATTAAAACTTACACTTATAGCGGATATTGTACACGTGAACGTCACAATTACAATTTCCCGCATAAGATGTGCTAATAATATTTAAACTGAACACTATAACATTGTACATTGATACTTTTTCTTTGTTGTTGTGCATCATAAATGCGTGTGCCCTTGAATGACATATGTGCAATTTTCACGTTTCAAACAAAGGGGCGATCAATTTTTTGATTTCAAGCAAACGTTCAATCCGTAGCAGTTGTTTTTATTTATTTCACTTCACGATTTATTTATCAATTATGACAAAATTTCGATATTAATTATCGACATTTCATTAAAAAAAAAAATGGATGCCTCCCTAAAAAAAATATAGGTCATTGTGCAAAATGCAGTTATAAGTTCGATTCTATTGGAATCTTACAAGGGCAACGATGTAAATATGTGGAAATACACGATATTGAAAAGCCACTGTATATAAATGGGAAGGATATATTTGACGTATGATTTTCTGTGTTATGGGTTTTATTTAAATATGTCCCACACAAAGGAGGTTTAAACAAAACGTATGTCAGCCTTAGACTGCGTATTTCTTTTTATTTTATTTTCGAAGATGGATTGATTGAATTGAATGAAATCGGGATGGAAACGAGCGGCGAAAGCGTCGGATGAGGAGTCGGTCTAACCAGTCGCTCATGTCAAGGTAGAAGGTCGCAGTGTTGTCGTCGAGGGTGGGTCCGAGCGCCTCCCTCATGCGCAACACCAGCTCGGCGCGATCCGCCACGCCGAGCCGACAAAACTCGCGCGCCAAAGCCTCGGCCATCGTCGTCTCTTCGCTTATCCGCTTCTCAACCTTCCATTGCCCCTTCGCCTGTGTACGTCCCGACTCTGTCCTGGCTGACTGACGAAAACAACCATAGACAATTTGCACCGTCGACGAACCATAGACGGAGAAACCGACAGATATCAATTTCTTTTTTTTGTTGTTTATGCTATGATAATACATTTCGTACATATAAATCAAATATACGACCGACATTTATATCGCATAAATATATACGTTCAATTCTTAATATGGAATTGCGGCGCAAATATAAATTTATAATATTATAAGACCCTTTTAAAAATATCGAATATATTAACGAATCTATTTAATTAAACGATATATTTATAAATCATATTTTTACGCTATAACAGATAGCATTCAATGTTTGTGAACTGCATTAATGATGTAAAGCGCATATAAAACATATTCACCATTTCTCCCTTTGTCGATAAATTTCAAGCGTCGAAAATTAAATTCTTAAATATTCGCATAAATACAGAATAGATGTATGCATTTAAATATATATAGTTTTACTGCTTGTGGGCCGTATTAATCATATTTTTTCCAAGTGCAATTTTTTGTAAGGTTGCCCTCAATTTTGCATTTGCGCAGTCGAAATCTGACGTTCGACCTACATCCGATTCTCAAGATATAAATAGATTTTTTAGCATTAGGATGAGACACAAAGGAGGGGATTTAAATGATGCACATGCCATTTAAGGTCCGGTTATATTTTATTACAATAAAAACGTCAAAGCTTTTCGAATACAACGATTAAAATATCTCCCCCTTAAATCGATTATCACAATAGATCTGCCACACTGTAACAGTCGCTCTCCGTGGACATAACATTCATAATTTGTATTCGTTATTACTACAAAATTGATACAAATGAGTGATTTAATATTTAAAGCTTCCTAAAGACCTCATATATTATGTGGTACCACATGAAGATTCGGATACTCAGTCAAGTGAAGTTTTGTGCAATATTTTGCATAAGTCATTGTTGCTATTATTATCTCAAATAGACTCAAAACCATCGTCATTGATGAAGATTTAAAAGCCACAGTGGTAGCTAATCCACATACATTAATGATAATATTTCATTTTTAAAACGCATCTTTATGATGAAAAATTGATATATGATGGTCAAATAAGGGCATGATGCGTGGTTTCTTCTTTAAATATTTTAAATTACGAGCTTGTATCACTTGCATTTTATTCGTCAGATCTTCCTCGAACAGATTTTCATATTTTTCGCCATTTGTAATAATTTTTAAGGAAAAAAAAACCGGTTCGAAACCAGCACAAGGCGATACAAGGATTTGAAAAATTTATTGCTTCTAAAAGTGCGTACTTCTATAAAAATAGAACAAGCCTTTTAGATCCTCGTTGGCAAACGCCCATTGAAGCTGAAGGAGTTTATTTCGATTGAATAAATCATGTTTTGTACGAGTTATGGCGTTTTAATCCTAATCTGCGAATTCCGAACGTTCATATGGTACGTCCCAGTAGTTCTTAGACCCGATATGAAATTTTCAAACATACGTTGCTTGTTTAATTGACCGACGATGACTAATCACTAATCTATGCGAGTGTCGATATATAAATGATACATTGTTTTTTAATAGACTGTAAGCAAGTTCTTTGAAGGACTTGTTTTTTCCCCATCATTATTTAATGCTGTTCGATTATATTAATCCGAGGCGAAATTTTTGTCGAAAATGTATACGCCTAAGCCTTCTCCGACCCTTTTCAGATTGGTGATGTGTCCGGATAATTCGCTGATGGAGTCTACTTGTTCTTGCAGAAATTCGGATTCCAAGAAATCGCAGAAATTTGCATCCGCTTTATCGGTAGAGATGGCATGAATTTCAAGAAGACTCTGAAATAGAATCGAAATGACAATGATCAGATTGAATTATGCTATGTAACGATGAATTTTGTTCTTTGTTTTGTACCTTGTTGACGTCTTTTTCTAGCTGGAGAGCTGCAGTCATGATTTCTTCGGCACTGCCCCAATTGTTTTTTTTGGGAGCTTGGATATCAGAAAGGACGATATCTCCTCCTCGTTTGTTTTGGTATTCCATTAACTTCATTGCATGCTCTTTCTCCTCTTCGGAAGCTTTCTTGAAGTATTTGGACAGACCAGGCAGAGCCACATCATCTCTGTTTAAGTAAAATGCCTGGGGGGAAAATATTTAACTATATTTTTGCAAAGGAATGACAAAGACATGGGTTATAGAAATTTGACAAAAAAGTAAAATATAAATAAAAAACTCAAATGTCCTTAACTGAACCGAATAAAAATATTGTTTTCGATAAAAGTAAGGTTTTTTGTTATAAAAATGTATACTTCAATTATAAATTGTTTCTCTTTTTCCCTTGTTTACTTTAGACACATTATAAATACCAACTTCTGTGGCAAAATCTTACAAGACCTTGATAAACGACGAATGTGCATATGAAAGTCGATTGATGGTAAAAAATAGCATAAAGTAAGCTGACATTTGAATGCACAAAAATCATTTAAATATAAAAATGTGTATGCAAATTTTACACCGTCAACTTGATTCGAAAACGGATTTTTTGTGCAAATTTTGACCAAATCAAAACTAGTCAACAAACATTGTTTTAATAATGTTTTAGTTAAACACACTATTATTATTCCTTGTGTCTCTTCTCATCTAGGTATGTATAAAATCATTCCGAGGCTTACAAATTTGCAAAAATTACACAATTATTTAGCCATAATTTATAAAAAAAGTACACATTTACAAAATTATACAGAATTAGAAATTTCTTCCGATGGATAATATACATTTTGAAAATTCGAAACAACGATTTTGTTAACAACCGACCTAACGTATAGATGGCTGTTACTGTTTTAAAAAATACTATGATAGAAAGTGTCTAGACGTTACGTTGCTTTTGTTTAAAGTGTCTAGACGTTTATATGTCCAATCGGTCCGCTTTTCGGACCGCTGATATAACGAATAAGCGCCTCCCTATCGGATGCCATGCATGTACATGTCTACAGAACGATTACAAACTGCCAACAAACATGTCTTCAGAACGAGGCAACTATAGTATATATTGTAAAAATGGACGGAGTTAATCAGTGTTGGTTCATGTAAAGCGGAATGGTCGAGTAAAATAAAACCATGTGCAACTTTTTTCCATAAACATTCACACATTCTATTAACAAAATTTTAACATTTTATTCCTAAAGATGCAGAATCAAAACTAAAATCTGGCACAGTAAAACCTCGATATAACGAACTTTAGATTTAACGTACAAAAAATCCTGCCGGATTTAAAAAACTTAAAAACGTCCTGTTAATATTTTACATGCTTAGATTCAAGTGTCGCCGCATGTAAATCAATTTTTAGCGACCATGATAATCACATCATAAGTCTAGCACTAGAATTTGAAGATATAAAGCCGTCTTTAGACTGCTACGTAGCTAGAGCGATAGTATATTAGGGGATTCCCTGATATAACAACGCGTACGCTTCGACGCAGCACACTGGTGTTTATCATGCTGGCCGGGGATTCACGCAATTCTACAAAAGTTGGTCCATTCGTAATTTTTATCGACAGACTCATTACCTGGCGGATCCACGTTTGCTTGGTCAAATTCATCGAAATTTGCTTCAACTTCATTATTATTTATTTCTGAATGTTCATTAGAATAGCGGTTCTTAAACTGGGGTGTGTGAAATTATAAAAAATGTTTATAAAGCATAAACATGTTGAAATATGAACCTTAAAAAACTAGGATGTTATAAACCTAAATGCCGCATGATAGTGAAATCGTTAGGTCAAAGGTTAGAATTTGAAGTTGTAGCGTGGGCGATTTACCATCCCCACGCAATAGCGCTGTTAATCTGACCGGATTTAATTCGCCAGATTAGCGGTGACATCTTCCGTCTCTCTTCAGATGCAATGTGTTATTTTAACAGCGCCATCTCTTGTGCCCCTGCGGAGACATTGCGCTATTGCGGACTCTGCCCCCAAGAGCGCCCCCGCCTCAACGTTACAAAGCCATGAAATACATAGACTTAGGATAGGGTCAGCAAAAAAAATGTTGTTCCAGAGTGGGTCCGCGGACTACATTAGTTTAAGAACCCCTGCACTAGAGTAATCATCAGAATAAGTAACATATTCATCATCAGAAAAAGACATCTGTTTTTAAAATATAATAAGGTCGCGACTTGGACACAAGTGGTGGTGTGTAGGAACGTTATTAGTTTTAATATGCGTACATATACAAATCTAGCACAATAAACACTCATCACATCCGTCTGCAATTACAGACATGTCCGCGAATGCGTTAACTCGTTAACCTGAGGCACAAATATCAAACAAAAAATCATTGCAAATGTAAAATTTATGGCATATCAACGTCCCGAATTAGACAGAACTTTTATAGCGCGGGTTCGCTTTAACACGGTGCAAAGCTCGATGAAAACCTTCTTATAATAAAGCATCCCTACTGAAGACATCTTCTTGATGAAGTTATTAAATATTTTGCTATAAAAAGCATGATATATGCAGCATTTAATCGCGATGGTGTCATATAAGTGTTATTAATATTAAGATTTACTTTCCAATGACCGCAATGGGTTAATTAATAGGTTGCATATTTAGCACATTTAAAGTGTTAATTATATTATTTTTTGCACTTGTTAACGTTTAACGTCGATTTACTGACAAATAAAGGAATGTAAATCTGATAAAATTTTATAGCTTTAATAAAATCGATTTTGTTGTTTGAAAACACGCAATATTTTTGCAATAATTTTTAAATTTCATACTACATGTATGACGAATCGATTATGAAAACATATGTCGATTATTCACAAAGAAAAATTATATAAACACAATAGAAGAAGAAAATATTTACCATCGAAAGATAAGTGTAGCTGGCGTATAGTTCCATATTTATTTGTCGATTGATCGCATCTTCGCATTCTTTCTCGAAATTTTGACGAATTCGACTCATTTTGCGTTTATTTCAGATACAGCCCTGAGGAAAAACGACAATGATTGGATTGAATTATGCATTATTTGTGTAGTATTATTAGAGCTGAAGAACTCACCTTTCTGTGTGTCCTCAGCAGGCTTTGCAGGAAAACTACGTGCTCACGGTTTATATTGATACGTATGGCGACTTTCACGCATGCGCATAGGGGAAAATTTGCGCCATGTCAATACATATGTTTTTCAGCACAATCGAAGAATTCCAAGAACTCAAATATGACTCATAAATGCATTCCATAATAATATATTTTTATTATTATGCATACGATGCAATTTTTAAGATTTTTAAATCATTATTATTTTTTTAAATGCATTTATTACACATTTAGATACATTTACCTATATTAAAATATTTAAAAAAGGGGAAAAATATTTTTAAATTGATTTTGGTTATATCTTAAATTTTAAAACTATCAAAAAAATAAGACACGTTAAAAGCTTATTTTTTTAAGAATATTAAGCGTCTAACGTAAGATATATTTATAAAAATACGATTTTAACGTCCGACATTACAAATATTGATGCAAATCTTTTTTTAGACTGGCAACACTCAATCATATGTCAGTTTGGACGATGCAAACTACGCGGGAGTTGTTTGTATTTAGTATGAAATTTAAGTTTTTACGCATTAAATAGTCGATTAAATGTATATGTGCGTGTGTAATTTTAATCATAATATATTATATAAAGATATTTTTCCATTTGTCACGTTAATGGTTTCAAATATTTTAAATTCGATATGAATGAAGCGGTTTTTGTATTTTTTTAATGTTATTTTCGCAGTTTTTAATTAAAATGAGTGGTGCTGATCGAGATCCATTGGCAGGTGAAAGAGCCGGAGCCGTAAGAGAAGTCGGTCTTCACGCTATATGGACGCTCTCGTCTTGCAAACCCGGTTATTGTCATCGATTGATTATGCTTATGATGCATTAATCTTGGATATATTGAAACGATTCATTATTTCAGGTTTTGGTATCGATCAACTCCGAGATGATTGCATGGATACTTATTGGCAATCCGATGGTCAATTGCCGCATCTCGTTAATATTCAGTTTTTGAGAAAAACTGTCATCAGCCAAATTTACATTTACACAGATTACAAATTGGACGAAAGCTACACGCCCAGCAGAATATCGATCCGCGCCGGTACACATTTCAATGATTTGCAAGAAGTCGAAGTCAAGGAATTAAATGAACCGACAGGTATAAATACGCTAATATTAAATCAGCATTCTTATTAGGTTTTGAATAAAAATTAGTTTATATTTCAGGTTGGATATTGATTCCGATTAAAGATATACACGATCGACCGATAAGAACGTTTATGATTCAAATTGCTGTCGTGAGCAATCATCAAAATGGACGAGACACGCATATGAGACAAATTAAAATACATTCACCATGCGAAGGAAGAGGATTAGCTTTGGACGATTTCGGAACATTTACGTCGCTTCAATTCAAAAAATTTAGCACCATAAGATAGCCTATTTGATAAATACAATAAAATCTTAACATAAACACAGTTTTTTATTCACGATGCTTCAAATTTTTGAAAAATACCTGCTAATTTGTAGTGAATTCGACCTATCAGTTGTTGGCCGCGGTGACACCTGAGCTTGCCGCATAAGAGTTAAACATAAAAAGTCTTATAAATCGCATTTAAATAGGCCTTGACCTACATAACGCGAAAGAACAATGGAAAAATATCAAGATTTCAGACTGTATTTGACGAAGACCCGTCTATTTCATAGATAATACATGTGATTCATTGTTAATATTTGAAATATGTCATTAGCGTCGGATTATTAATGTTTAATATTGGTTCTATTTGGAACTTTAATTCAGCTTGAGAGCGAGTTGTATTTAATGAAAGTTTATTGTATGTAAAATGATCGTAAGTTATAAAAACATGATCTCCGACACTGGTTACCCTTGACTAATGATATAAGCTCTTATGATCAGATAAGCTTGATTTATTAAAAAGCGAATTAAATCATAAATATGTACGAAATATTCAATGTTACACGTAAAATATTTTCAAATTCAAATAGGCAACAATAATATTTAACTCTATGCATTGTCGTATGTTTAGTTATAGTTTTCGTTGCGTTCATGCAATATCCGTTTTTAATCAAAATGCATACGCAGTATGCATTTATATTTAAAACGAACTGTGTTTTAATTATCGTTATTTTAATGGGAATAGTGAATCGAGTCGAACCGATAGAAAAGGATTTAAGCGATATAACTCTTAATTTTTACGTAAATCTACAAAATTATTATGCATATGAGAGTAAGTTACGATTATGTTATATACGTGTTATTAGCCGACGCGTTTAAATTTGCGCTATTTTAGATAAGAGCCACGATGACACGGATATACAAAACAATATTCTGTTATTCCAAGATATGAACGTGAGAAAGCTTCGCAATGTTAAAGATCATATCCGTAGACATGTGCAATACGGTAAAAATTTATATCAAATGTTCGACGGCGGTAAGTTGATATTTTTACTTGTTTTATATGATGAATTTATATCTAGCGCTCATCTTTAGGGTTCAACGCGTTCATTGACCCTTGAATGACTATTATTAATGGAATACGCAATTATTATAATTAAATAATACGATGAGTTATTATGAGAAATTGTTGCATCAGATGAAATTCTTGCCTCGCCTAGACTCCAAAAATTAGTATACGCATTCAACCGAGTGAAAGGTTCATATTGACCGACATAATAAAATAAGGCCAAGGTTTTAAGCGTCACATGTTTGATTAACATTTTAATACGTGGGTGACGAGAATAAAAAGTCGCTGTAGTTTAATCAGTTTTGATTTATTAGAGTATCATCATGAGGTTTTTTCAACAAATTAATAAATAATACATAGCTGTAAATTGAAATGATATTTAGTTGCAATATAAAACAACACAAAGCCGCAATACAACGTACAATATAGCTGCGCTATCGAGATTCCTATTAAATAATATCACAATGTTTAATAGAAGTTTTGCTATTGCGTCGACAATCGCAAATTTATTTACATGTAAAATTAATAGCAAATAAATATCCGAGACGGTAATTAAGTCGATTAATATACAAAGTTAATTTAACGGAGACTATCACACGTTTAAATGTATATCGTATTGTCTTTATTCAGTTGTGAATTGAGGAATAAATTCATTATTGATGTCGGCACTATTTGATTTAATCATTATGTATTGAGTTTAGCAATTATTCATTATTCTTTCTTATTTGTTCAATGTGTTATTACGGTCGTTAAGTGGTTTTGGATTGAGATTGAAGAAGTCGATAATGAACAATTTACATTTTTTTTCAGGAAATTCTTCCGTTTATACCGAAATAGTCCACGAAAATGTAACCGCAGTCGTGGTCGGTCAGATATTTGTAGAACTCGCCCATGTCCATGTGATGATCGGTCCCGCGGTTTGTGCTCGATTGAAACGATATCTCCTCGAAGCTGTTGAACTTCGGAACGAAATCGTCGCTCGTCAGAAAGTCCTCTCTCTTTTTGACGACGATCTTCTTCCAGTTCATGCTTTTGATGTTCGCCCACCAATCTTCGCAGTTGGACGACTCGCCTTCGATGCAAATTATGCCTGGTTTACCGGGCAATGTGAATCCGGTCAGTCTGTAATCTTCGGCCGTCGAGAGTATATTTCTTCTCTTGGTTTTGCTGTAGATATGATGAGAGTATATCCAGAGTCTGGCGAACGTTTCTACTTTGATTTTTTTCGTCTCTTGTTCGGTGATCTTTTCCGAGCGGTATTTTTCAACGTTATCCTGAAGCCAGGAGACGACAGTATACAGACATGTGTCGCCACGGTCGAGAGATTTTACGTACGTGGATAGATCATCGTTGAGGCGACGTTGATTAAGTCTATCCAGTTTGTCGGCTCGCACAAACACTTCTGGTTCTACGAGGGGATAATCCCTGGGGAGGTCTACCGTCAGCTCGGCGGTGCTGATGGACGGGAAGGTCAGACGAAGCTCGAGACTGAGGGGAGGAGGTGACGGACCGTCGGTACCAAGAAGGTAGCTTCGGGCTTCTGTCAACGCCGCTTCATCTGGAGTGAACTCTCCATCCCCCGGGAACATAGCCGAGAGCAGATCTATTTCGGCGATTTGCTGCCGAAGCAGCTCTTCGGCGTCGCCGCGGGCGCAGAGGCCCTGCAGCGACGCCTCGAGTTCCGTAAAGTCGAGAGCCTCCAGCTGAACCCGTCGACAGCAAAGCGCGACAGACGCTAAAATCACCAAAGAATGACACGTCACTGACACACCGCGCCAAATGCATGTAAATAAATAGTCTTAACACGCTATTATTTCGACCATGAACGTTTATCAAAACAATTCCAACAATTCATCATTTTATCACATAAAATCAATTGAGTTGAAAATTTTGCGTGGCTGTATATTTTTGTTTTAAAATCATTGTATCATAAAAGCCCAGAGCGAAATTGACGGATTGAAATATTTTCTGAGGATCCGAATAATAAAAATTAGTTTGTTCGTATTTAATGCGCTGCCATACCGTTCATCCGATTGCAATAAAACTTTGTCAACTTATTGTTTACACTTGCGGGAATAACATAGGCATAGTAAAAATATTGTTTGTGTACGTAGTTTGTGATGAGAGACGTGCCATTGGAACGCATGCCGGGTAATCACTAGTTTTCAATAAAATTGGTAGCTAAACTCCAGGTATGCTAAAATCGTCGTCTCGTCGGTTGATTGCGTCTATTATTTCTTCATTTCTCGATTTCTATCACCTTCTAGACGATCTATCTATTGGTTTCTTCAATGTACGACATGATGCAGACTGTGCATTCGATCTCGTAAGTCCCCTGATTTTGTCCCAAAAATTATGCTTATGCCGTGCTAATGAAGTGCTTATGGAAACCAAAAATATTTCTCAATGTGGTGCGTACGTGAGCAGCCCATATATAGCTATCCATGTGAGAGGCATGCACGCATACCCTGTGTGTTCCTGTGCTTTGTTGATGCTCGCACCGAAAACTGCACACATTTAAAATCAAATAGCATATCAATATGAATCATTGGGACATCAATATCTTCTTCTTGAAATTTTTAATTTCAAACTGTAGCTTCGATGATATTATTCATGATCATGAGTGTATAGAACGATGAACTAACTGAATGAATAAATGAATCTTATGTTTTGTTAGTATGTTTGCGTATCATTTAATCAATGCCTCTTCATATAAATCAAATCAAGAAGTCACCTTTTGCATTTTAGCACGCTGATGCATGCATCGTATATTGAAAAGCACTGTTATCGATGCAGTAAGCTTTATTACATTTCTTGCGAAATCGCCCGGACTTTGGGCAAAATGTTAATCTAATATATAAAAATTAAGCTTTGTTCGTATTTAATACGCTGCCATACCGTTCATCCGATTGCAATAAAACTTTGTCAACTTATTGTTTACACTTGCGGGAATAACATAAGCATAATAATAATATCGTTTGTGTATGCAATTTGTTATGCGAGACGTTTAGTATATGCAATATGTTGGCGCACATTGATCGGGTAGTTGCATATAAATAAAGCACTACTACTGTCGATTAGTTATGTATTTGCCAAGTGTTTGGTCTTCGGTGGACTATACCGTGAGGTGGTGACCCATAAACGTCACCATTTTAATTCATACCTGGATCAATTCATTTGGCGACAACAGCAGCATTTCGAAAACGTATTCGAGTCACTTTTAAATTTTATGTTTAGCCTCCATCGTTTTTTTCTTTTCTTCACTTAGTTTGGTTCATTTCGTCTTTTTCACTATTTTCAATGAAGTTGGACGCTAGATTAAAAATATCTAAAACCAGTTGATACCCGATCAGTATTTTTCAGACAACTTCGTTGCATAATGAGAGTTTGTAATTGTTTCGTCATATCAGCGGTCCGAAAAGCGGACCGATTGAACATACAAGCCTTATGATCACTCCGTACTCGTTTAGGGGGTTTTGTGGCATTTTCTAGGATCTATACACTGTCTAGACACTTTCTATCATAGTATTTTTTTACAATAGTAACTGCCATCTATACGTTTTTTTCCCTTGTCATTTTAGATGTGTATTTATTTGAAAAATTCGAGCAATATGGATTTCTCAGAACGCCTCTGCTGAAAGACATAGCAATATTTTCACATAGAATGGTAGATTCCCATTCCAATGGAAAATATTGGTGCGCAGCAATCATTTTGGAGAGCTATCAATACGGAAGCAGTACATTGATGATATATCAATTTTTACCCAAAGTATGTATTAACTAAACAAATATTTTACGCTTGAAAAATACCTTCTATCAAATCAAAACTTCTGTTTGCAGACAAAAACTTGGCAAATTCTACAGTCGGAGCATTTGCCAAAATCTTCAAGCATCCAAGCATTATTCACTCCTAGCGGTACAATTTTAGTTGTGGCCCACAAAGCTGAAAATTATGATTTCAGCAATGGACTGTCAATCTTCATCTTAAATGACAATAATAAACTTGATAACGTTCAGACGCTAAAAACGAACCCCTTTTATGAATTTGCTCTATGGTAATTCAATACATTTATTATTCATTTTATATGCGATTATATTTTTATTTTTAAGGACATTTTATTATTTAGGAGGGGCACAGATGCCATATATTTAATGTGCGCCATCGACCACATATTGCAAGATAACATTGTAAATTTCGAGTCCAACACCCCCATTTATGAATGGAAAGGAAATCATTTTGATATTTTTCATTATGTGACTACTATGAATGCAAAAAAGATTACTGCCTTTCAAATCGGAGCATCGGATTTCATTTGCATAGCCAACTATAAAAATAATCACGGTATTTAATACATGTATTTCAAATATCGGGTGTGTGAATAAGTTCCTGCCGTTTCATCATTAGATCGTTTAATAGCAGCGTGAAACATGTCAAATTTTATGCCAAGTAAACTGTATTTGTGGAGAATTTTACTGCATTACTTTATTTTTAAAAAATCTGCAGCTGGAGACGATGAGAATGAATGAGAGAGAGAGAAGAATGATTTTGATGGACGGAGATCAGCTGGACGTAGTGTATTATGAGCTGTGCCCCAACCCAATTAATAAGACAAATACTTTAATTGGTTTGCTTTTGTCCTGCAGCATCATCGGAGAAGATGATATTTATTAGTTAGTGATCATCAGGGCCGTAACAAGGGAGTGTTAAAGCAGGCGCCCGCCACGGGCGCAACTGGAATTGAGGCGCAAAACGCAGAATACCGACCCAGTCGAGAGTTGCACATGGCTTTTATTTTACTCGATCATTCTACTTTATACGAATCAACACTGATTGACTCTGCCGTTTTATTCTATATTTTTTAATTTTTTATTTATGCCATGTTCGAATATTTCTCACAGGGCACGGGTGCTTTAGGGCTTTTCAGATTTGCACTTTCTCCGATCTCGGAGTGTCCATGCGAAGATCCGTTAATGGACGTAGGTCATATTCTGTGGACACATTCGGGCATGGAGTCGTGTCAGCGGTCTGAAAAGCGGACCGGTTGGACACACATACTTTGCGGCCACTCCGTCATCTTTTAGGGCTTTTTGCGACATTTTCGGGGATAAATGCGGCTTTATATGATCTGCACGATCATGAAAACCCCCTCAAAGGCTAACATACATAGGTGATTTGCGATAAATGAGGTCACGAACGAACCTAGACTTCCTCTCACCCATAAAAACTATATTTATTATATATTATTTATCAAGGAAGAAAATACTTCCAAGCGGCTCAATTTTAGCCTTCTGAAAAACGAGAGAACGGCGAGAACTTATTCACACACCCAATACGATACGCAGCATGAGATTTTAATATCAATTCTTCCCGCAGGAAATATGCATATTTTTTCGGAAATATTTAAATACGATGGCGAGCGAGGAGAATTTGTGCTTTCGCAAAGGGTGGCAACCAACGGGGCGGTTGAAGTCAAATTTTTCGGCTTCGAATGGAACTCTTTCATGGAGGCTTTCATCGTCGTCATCAATGAATATCCATCGTTCGACGTTGCCAAATATTACACCGTTTCGATCGTATACAAGTATCAAAATGGCATATTCGTACCGTTTCAGAATCTACCGGCTTCCAATATCGTCCGATGGCTACCGATGGTGGTAAATACTATAATATATGAATAAACTAATCCATTGTTACATAATACATTTTAAAAATGCAATTATTCTTCGATAATTCTGTCTTTTTAAGGGTAGGAATGGCGAATTTCTATTGGTAGGTATAACTAAACAAGACGAAATAGAAATATTCCAATATAATGGCTGGCTTTTTTCTAAAATATTGCACAACGTCAATGTGCTAAGTCAACAACCTGGAGTTAAAAGCTTTAAGCAATTTGTATTTTATGATAATCCCATCTTTGGTAATAATATTTCGCAGAATATATAATCAATAAACATTTTAAATGTTCAATCTTATACAATTTTTTACAGTGTTTTCAAATAGCATAAATGGGGAATCGACCAATTATTTCAACAAGCCTATTTTCAAAGCATCTAATCCTATAAAGGACATCAAGAATAAAGTGTATAATTGGTGTCAAAAAATACATTATAGTCTTTCATGTTTTGGGGAAAAATATTTCAAGTCTGAGAGTATTACAAAGAATTTGCTGAAAGAACTACAAAATCATCATTCGTTGGGGCATCTTAAAACAAACCAATTAGTAATAGACAGAGCACTCATTGATAAAATACAAACAAAAGAGGTAATGGACCATATTATTGTGTAATATGTAGTCATCTAAATGTCTAGATGTAATCGAGTTTTCTTTCTAGGTTCATTCCAGTGATTTAGAATTAGACGACAACATCATTCACAACATCAACAATATACAAAGTTCATTTCATTCACAGCAATTATCTGTGAAATCATTGAACGAAATCTTATCATCGACTTTTAGAAGTACAAATGAAACCTTTGTGAAATCATTGCGCATCAACAATTTGGAATTGGCATGCAATTCCAAGCCATGCCATCTGAATAAATTGCTATTGAATAAAATCAACAGAAAAGATATTAATTTGTATCAGAACGAAATTGTATTGGTGGAAAGCGGTTTTCAAAACTATAGAGAAATTCAAATAGACAATCTGCTTGTGAAAAATAAAATGTCTATCGAAAGAATGAACAATAGTCCCCTGGAAGATATCCAAAGATTGATACAAATGCTTGCTGAAGATCAAGGAGTTTTAGTTAAGGGAACTGTACAATTCGATCAAGGATTTTCTTTCTCCGGTCAATTGGAAAATGTAAATATTATTTATTGAATATAAACATATAGCAGACCCGCGGTAATCCAGCCTCAGTCTAATCCGGCGCCCCCTGTAATCCGACAACCCAATACAAATATAGTACTTATGTATTTCCAGAGGCGGAGGAAGCTTTGCTTATATGATTTATGTATTTATGAAAGAAACATGCATACATCTCATTCTGAGTTGTTTTACAAGGAGATAACAAAAGAGAAGACTTTGTAACTAGTGAGGGATAGTTAAAACGCTTCAAAAATCGTTATGAAATACGCCATTGTGTTTATGATGTCAATTCTATAATTTGTAACCTTGTCTATGTATATCTCATAATTTTCACATTTTTTCGGATTATAAATACTCTTTTCCATAAAAGTTCCGGACTACAAGGGGTCGGATTTCAAACTCTATAATCCGACACTGCCTTGCAATACGATTGTCGGATTATCGCGGGTCTGCTGCATATACAGAGTGTTTTGCACATGGATCGACCAAATTATTTTTGGGATTAGGATTTTTTTTGCTATATTTTACACATATTATGTCCTAAGTATAAGGTTTTGAAAAAAAATTGAAAAAACATCCAAAATTAAACTAATCAAATATTGCACAAGAGTGGCAACGATGTGTCCCTCATGGGATCTCCGTTTGTCTCTTTCTGGGTGTCATTCAAGTAGGACAGATCGATCTTGTTCTCTTGAATGTCGCCTGTGTGTCTGTTAGGAGGATGCTTTTATTGTTCTTCATCTTGTACGTTCAGCATCCTCCTTCTGCTTCATAGAGCATGTCGTGTATTTGCACCACGCATTCCACCCTCCCTAGCATCCGTTAACATTGAAGGTACCATGTTGCTAGAGGAGAGCGAGCTGATTCCCAGTTCCTCCCGTAGGGTGTCCCTTTCGGTGCTCCATACTGGGCAGACAAATATCGTGTGTGCAGCATCGTCGTACTCCGCTCCGCAGTGGTGGCACTCAGGGCCGGTCTCTTTGTCTATTTTATGTAGGTAGCTACCAAAACCTGGGTCAAGTGGTAGCACAGTTGACCGTGTTTTCTGGCTACCCAGGATCTCAGGTTCGATATTAGCTCCACCGACCTTTGGCGGAGTTGTTCCATTGGGACTGCCACGCCGCCATGGTCCTTTGCTTAGCGTTATTCCTACCTTCACCTTTCTATATTGCCTGTCTCTCGTAAGCGTGCCAGGACGGCGTCTTCCGACACTGTGCGATATACAACAGCCACCCTGGTTGCGCTCCTTCTCTGGACTCTGGCCATGTTGAGCCTGGCCCTTTCAATTTGTAGTGCCTCGGCCCATATTGGTGCGCCATACAACAGTACCGAGTGCACTACCTCGTTGTAGAGTCGCCTCCTGTTTGTTTTTGGTCCATCAATGCTGGACATCAACCTGGCCAGATTCTCCGTGATCCTGGCCGCCTTCGCTGCCACCTTCTCCGTGTAGGTGACGAATCGGAGCTTGTCGTCAATATCCACCCCCAAATACCGAATGGATCTTGAGGGGTGGAAGCGCAAGCTTCCTGCATCTTGTAAAAAAGAGGGCCTCCGTTTTTTGGACAGCGAGTTTTTGGACAGTCGTTAAACTTGAAAAGTCAACAGTATGTTAGGGCCAGGATTAAGAAAAAAACTTTTTATGCTTATGTAGTTTTTATTAAATTTATTTACAAAATTTGTTCAAATTGCCTTCCTCTGCTTCATATGTAACGCATTACACATATTTCTTATTTCAACTGTAGTTGTCTGAAGTAGCATTTCATCTTTCATTTTTGCAAAGGCTGCGACTATTTTTTTTAATTAGGATTTCTTTTATGAAATCCAGTGGTGTCAGGTCTGAAGACCGTGCGAGCCAAGGAATAGGGCACGTGCCTAAACAATGAAATCCAATGGTGTCAGGTATGGAGACCGTGGGAGCCATGGAATAGGACTGCCAAAATAATTAATTTATACGACAGAAGTGCCCATAAACATAGCAAAAGATCCCTTCAACCCCAAAAAAAAAAAAAAATTCGGTCCATGTGTAGAAAATAACGATGGAGTTGATCAACATTTTGTTTGTAATTTTAGATAAAATTGAATAACGACATTATTTTATTGAAAAGTGGCGATCAACGATTCAGAGGAAATTTCATGATACCCAAAGTAAAGAGTGCAATTTTGGAGGTGCCTCGAATAAACGACATAGAACTAAAAACACTAAGAGACACAATAAATAGCGAAAATAGGACTATTTCAAGCGCTAATTTAACACAACTCACCGTCGATGATATTTTTGTTGATAATTTTATCGACGGTGTCAATTTGGAGGATATTCAATCGTTTGCCCTTAGACTGAATGGAAAACAGGACTTGCAGGGAACATTCGAATTCAACAATTTGAGTGCAAATCAGGTGGTTTTAAATAAAGCAAACGATGACATAACGAATAAAATCGTCAAAATATCAGGCGGCGAATTTGAAATCAATCAGGATTTCCGCTTTGATAACTTAATTGTTAAGAATTTATCCATTGGGAAACGTCTCAATAGCATCCAGATAACAAATAGCAAAATGGATGTCCTTGTTGTTGAATTCCACCGATGAACAAAAAATTATAGGAGAGAAAGTATTCGATAATGTTGAACTAATGGGTCCTGTAAAATTGCTCGGTAAAATTAACAGTGGCAGTTTGGACAGAATAAATCCAATATCTCTGATAGAAGAGCCCTTAACTCTCATAGGTATGATACCCGGAATAATGCTGTACATATGTATTAAGGGACGTTTCTTGTTCTTGTTGGTTCAAAGAAATCTTTTTATTCTTCATGTATCGGAAAGAACTAATGTTTAAGAATATGTTCAGTAAATTTCAAGTCTATATATATGAAATTCGCAAAGTTATAGAAGCTGAGGAGAGGAGAAACTTTAAACGCGTTTTTTTCGAAACTACTTTTTTCAAGCTCATGGAAGAGATTTCACACGCCCTAGATAAGGATTATTTATGAAATTTGGCCAGTATGTGTATAATAAATGTCTACATCGTATAGACTACACTTATCCAAAAATATTCAAAATTGTTTATTTAATGAACAAAAAACTACAAAACATGTTGGTAAAAAGTTAAACTTTTGTTTGATTGCTCACTATATCTTTTATTTCCAATATTTTGTCTTAATTATAGCCTAAGCTATACACAATATTATATAAAGTAAAAATATGTTAATTTTTTTTACTTAAAATTACCCGTTCAAGACTTAAGACTTCCGTGGTGAAGAATGTCATCGCCTAGTCAACACATTAAATATCAACATTCTATATTAATCACTTTTAGGTCCAACAAAGTAGAAACGTCCCTTAGAAATACATTTATAGCATCAGATAGAAAGCTTTTAAAAGAGGAAGATTGAAAGAAGGCGGCTGCTTTGAAAACTAGTTGCGCACGTATTGTTCGACCGCAGCGTTGTCTTGAAATCGTTGCCCTCCTAATGCCTCTGTAAACACATGGTAGTCACATGGGGCCAAGTCTGGATTGTAATGTGGGTATTCCCAGTATAATTGGGCGAGTTACAGTTAGTCATGTAGAAGAAGGACAGAATGTCTTTGTTTTCTATTCCCTAATTACCATTTTCCAGCAGATTGTTTCTCTACATTCAGACCTTCACGGAAATTTTGGGCCCAATCAAACACTTGGTTCTTATTTAGAGTAACATCACCGAATTGCACCTCAAGTCTTAAAAATTTCACAACTTTGTTTAAGAGAAAACGAATAATTAAGCGTTGCGCAACAGATGATGCTACTTCTCGCTTTCTTTCTTCAATGGCGGGATCAAGAAGCTTCCTATCCGATGATTTTTTTAAAAATTAGATACTCCATTTGTATTTTTATTATAATATAATGTATTTTAAATCAGGTGATTTTATAATATTGGGAAATGTATCAATCGAGTCAAGAATCGCTTCCGATAATATAGTCAACGAAGAAAAACAACTATCACTCAATGATTTACAGCAAGATGGATTGAAACTTTCAGACGATTTGATAGATATACCGCTTTCATTTTTACAACCACTCGAAGTAAGATATTATTAGCAATGAATTAAACTTAACTTTTGGAGTTCTCACTATTTTAATTGCAGGTAAAAAGTCTAGATTCTGATCGCGTCAACGGAATCGATCCTCTTACATGGATTTCAAGCGGAGATATAAATCCTAAAATTATCACAGGGAAAAAGATGTTTTTACAAGATCTTGCAATCAACGGAAATTGCTCAATCTCTAGTACAATAAATAATATCGATTCTAATTTTACAAGCGATATTTTGACTGTGGACGGCGATCAAGAAATCACCGGAAAAATATTCATACAAAATATTACAACTCCCGGGTGTGTATAAATATTGTATATAGGCGTTCCTCAGTAAAAAGACAAAAATATCATTCATCGTGTCAGTGGTTCGAAAAGTGGACTGTTTGGACACGCGGATCTCGTGGCCACTCCATCTTCTTTCAGGGCTTTTTGCGACATTTTCGGTGATAAATGCGTACCCGGGGCCTTATATGTTTCATCCATGGTTATGAATTGCAGGGCCGTCATAATGTGGTGGTAAAGTAGGCGTCCGCCATGTGCGCAACCGGGCTTGAGGTGTACAATGCAGAATACCGACCCGGTCGAAAATTGTACATGGTTTCGACACTCATTGACTGTGTCCGTTTTAATAATATATACTAAGTTGTCCAATCCCTCTTTTCTTCGCTATTGCTTAAAGATTGGGCCGACCCAGTCGGCTTTAAACAACCCATCCGATCAGTTTTCTTGGGACAATTTCGTTTTGTAATAAAGGTTCATAATTGTTTTGTAGTCATGCTTTGGTATGGCGTCCAATCGCTTTGATCGTGTCAGCGATCCGAAAAGCGGACCGGTTGAACATTCAAACTTTGTGGCCACCCCGTTCTCTTCTGTGTCGATTTTTAAGAAAAATCAATGGATTTTTTTTGCCTAGATTAGCGAGGAACGCTCAAATATTATATTGAATCTGTAACTTTGACCAAAATCAATACAATTTTATATATTTTCAACAGATTAAACTGCTGACGATGCAATATTGGGAGGACGACAATACACCACGCTGTTGACATCTTCAAGAAAATACAAAATCCCCGGTGAAATAATAATAAATAAAATAGCCACCGTCGATAAAAGTATTTTTTCCCAGCGCACTGAAATACTGGGAACTATCGACAACTGGAATATAAGCGACATAATCCGGGATACATTTTTCGTGGATGACAACAAGATCGAGATAAATCACAGTAACAAATTTTAAAGCACTCCTCATTGTTAAACTATCCGATATGGACATCGTATCGAATATGAGCCTCAAGGAGATCGGATCTCATATCGACTGGGATCGAGAACTATATCTGAATGGCCCGTTATATTTAGACAGAATGAACAACGTCGACAGGATTATATTTGAACTATCCATATACGGCATATCGAAGGCTGACTTTGGCAAAAGTTGGTTGTTATCGACGGGCGATCAGGTGCTTCGCGGTCGATTTATATTCGATACGATTTCTTGCTTGAGTGGGACGTTGATAGAATCGCAGAAAATCAACGATATAGAACTGCCCTATTTGTATGACAACGTTATTTGGATCAACTGGCGATGCAATATTGAAGAATGTCATATATGAACGTATGATATCCAACGGTCCCATAAATATTGACGGCTATATAATTATGCCATCGTTCCGGGTGATTTTATCCTGAAGGATGCATATTTAAATTCGCCTATTTATGTCGATGGATATAAAACTATAAAAGGAAATGTGTACGTCAGAGGACAAGTTTTTGTTCTGTTTATTTGCAACGTTCCTTTGGAAAAGTTTTGTTTCATGAAGGATTCTGGAAAGTGTTCCGAGTATGACCATCGAAGGTATGTATATTAGGATAAATACAGTAGACTCGATTATCCAGGAGATTGCTTATTATTAACCTGAGGTTAGGTCTTTTTTTATGCGATAGATACGTTCAACGGGTAGTTGTATATAAAAAATCCGCATAAAAAAAGATTTGAACTACATTGAAAACTGAGGGATAGGTTCCGATATTTTTAAAAAACCGCATAACTTCAAATCAATGTGATAAAATGTAGCAAAAATCGCATTAAAAAAATTTTCGAAGATTAACTAATATTTTTTATTCAGTTAGTGATATGGAGACATGAAACACAATTTTTACAATCTGGACGAATTTTATTTTTTTATGCGCATTCGCATAAAAAAAGCTTTAGAAAAATGAGGGATACGTTCCATTATTTATGAAAATCGCATAAAATAGATCCGCATAAAATCAGACCCAAGTGTACTCAAACCTCTTTTTGTGCGATTTCGAAGCTATGCGGTTTTTTAAAGCAATTTTTCCTCTTTTTTTAATTTTATAAAGAGTACGTATCGAGATATTTTGGATAACATAGGAAATAAATCATCAACGCTAATAGAAATTTGGAAAAAACGTTGTAACTAGGGACTGTGTAATCTGTTATCGCTGAATATACAACCACGCCCCTTATTCTAGTTAAGAATTTTGATAAAAATAATTTCGTTTTTTAACGCGTTTTTCTCGAAAATACTTTTTTCAACGCGTTGACATCATATCTCAAGTTTTAATGAATTAATTAACTTCAAAATAATCCCTCTATTATAAAAATGTGACAAAATAAGATCAAAAAAATGAGTCTTATCGAAAATGGCAACGAAAATTATCATACAACGATGATAGTTTGGAATTAAAATAATTAGTATTTCTCTAGTGGATGTCTGGCATTTGAGATGCCAGATGTCAGACATCCTTAAAATTTTACCAATGATGCAATACGTCCTTTAAATGTTACCAAAAATGCTAATAATTTGGATATATTTTATATAGCTTTTTCAAAGTTATGCGGTTTTTAAAATTCATGGAACGCATCTTCTTTTTTCTATGTAAATCATACGTTATAATATCGCATCGCTATTCCATCTGTTTAAGTTCCGACTATCGAATTTGGGCCCCGTGAGAAACAACATCGATTCACGTTGGGCGAAAAGAGTGTTAAATAGCGTTAAAGCTGCGGTCCTGACAGATAAGTGGATTTATACGGATGATAAGTGGTGAACAAGCAAATATAGCATCTAAGACTATGAAGATTTAAATTAGCTCACTGCTCAAAGGATCAAACCGGGTAGTCAGTTTAACACTCTCGTCGCCCAACGTGTCGCCTCTCTGAGTGCTCTCTCTGAATCGCTGTAACTACAATATGTACACTGTAACTATAATATTATAGATTTATGAATAATAATTAGTTAAATTTATAGGTAACTTGCATCTTTATTACGAACCGTATGTGAAAATGCTCTATGGATCGTATGTGGAAGAAATGATGACGAATATATGGTTTAGGGACTCTTTTTACACGAGCTTCAATAAAAATCATTTTAATAAAATTATATTTAAATCAAATATAATATTAGAGGTAAATATATATATTATTTTTGTATTAAATCCATCGGATAATTGGATAATTCATAATTTTACTTAGGGATTAATGAACGAGCATGAATTAAAATCGATTCGGAATGATTTTGTCAGTTTATATACTGACCAAGAGCTTTCCAATTTGTTCAAAATAAATACCATATATGCAAAAGATGTTATCGTCGGAAAAGAAACAAGGATCGATGGATATTTACAAGGAATAATACTGGATCGTTTTAATGATTTTACATTAAAAACGATAGGATATCAGACTTTTACTAATGATTTGCAACTCCAAGGAGCTTCAGGTTAAAATTATTTTAAGCCATTATTATAATAATATAAAAGAGTGGATATATGATTAAGATTTGTGATATAAATCCTTATCATTTTAGGCAATATTGAAATTTATGGGAGTGTAAACAATTTAAACATAGCAAGAGATCTGATGAGATTGGGCGGCGCTAATGTATTCCATGGGAATACAATTTTTAATAGTGATATATTAGCGTATAATATTTTCACTAAATATCTACAGCAAATAGATATAGATTATTGGATAAATTATTCAGCAAAGAGACAGGGCTTCAACTATTTCATTCAGAGGCGTGAAAACATTTAGAGCTATTAATACGGGAAGCTTAAGGTAATACACCTGAATCTCGCATACTTACCCACTCCAGTTTCCCAGATCCAGACCACGTGCCTCGTGATCTTTGCCAGTTTGCCATAAATTTATTTCCCAAATCCTTCCTGGAGCTCTTACTCCAGGCTCTGGCGTCGCTCGACATATCCTGATCGTCATCGTAGAGGATTGAAGAACCCGCCCCCTCCCGTTGTTGGGGGTGCGTCCGCCGTTGATCCGGCGCTGCGTGCGACCCGCGGTGCGGTCTTTGAGACCGAATAACGTCACGGTTGGCAGCCACGACAGCGGCGAAGGTGACAGCACGGAGGCTCGCGAAGTTGGCGGCGTCCCCGCGCTGTTACAGTGACAATAATCTTGTTGAATGTTTGATCCTCTACATTTTTTTCAATATTCTGAATATCCAAATCATTAAATCCTTCTTCACCAATTCCACCACAAATCTTGTCTTTTAGTGTATTCATTGGTTGTACATTTTCAAACAAAGTTTAAGATACAATAAATTTAGCAAATTCGGCAAACATTCAATTTTCAACAGGATCAACGGATACATAAATGATAGATCAACAAATTACTTGTTGAAAAATGGACCACAAGTGATCGATGGAAAGTTCACATTTCATTCAAACGACTTATACTTCAAGAGCATAGTGATAAATGAGAATATCCAAGGAATAAACGTCACAGCGATGTTTAACGATCTGGTAACGGTTTTTAACCTCTCCTTTACTATGATGTATTTACTACACATAATCGATTTGTAATGACTAATGACGTATATTCAAATACTTAGGTTTATAAAAGCGATCCACGGACGTTCATGACATCGCCAAAAACGATAACATCATCCATGAGTGCGAAAAATGTGATGATCGACGGTATTTTCAACGATACAAACTTCGGCGAAATCATCACATCAATAACGCTGCCCGTCCGATATAACTATTATGCGGAGGAATTCCGCAAACTTATCGATCATTCTAAATATTTCAACAACGAACTCGTCGATAGTAAGCACTATATGATGAATAAACTGTGTCTATTCAAATTTATACGATTTCTTAACGCGTTGAATCATTTAAGGTTGCGCTTTTATCAACGCGGACATAGAAGCCGTTCAGATAATCAAAGGAGATATTTTAGCGGTGACGACCGTTAAAATTGCATTGGAGATAATCGAAGAGCTTTTGGTGGTTGCCATCGAAAATTCCAACGGTCTTCCAGAAATACATTTCTTTAAATGGAACATGAAGACGGCAAAATTCGTTAAAGATCAACGTAATATTTACAAAAGACATTTTAAATAGATATTTTAAAGCCCGTTATATCAATTGATATATAAATATATATTTATTAATTCCAGGAATTGAGTCCATATATTTAAACGAAGCGTTTTCAAAGATGTTCTCCGTCGATTTGAGCACAAAAACTGGATTGTATATTGAAACTTCGACGGTATTGACTGAAAATCCCGTTCAATATAAGAATCGCATCCATTTTTATGTACCGTACGAAGGCTTCACGGTGATTCAAGAACTGTCCAATAATGCAACGTCGTTTGTTACATCAATTGTGATTGGAAAACAGCCGTGCATGTTGACGATACAACCGTCTGATATGCCGCATTTGTACTGTTTAGATGAAAATCAAGATAAGTTTCAATTGCGTCGCGTTATCTCCATTGCGAATAGTTCAAAGGTACTAAAAATCGGGGCCGTAACAAGGGGGTGGTAAAGCAGGCGGTCATTCGAAGTGTTAGCGGTCTGCAAGGCGGACCGGTTGGGCACACAGACCTTGTTGCCACTCTCATCTCTTTTAGGGCGTTCAGGATTTTTTATCGCATTTTTGGCGAAAAATTCATACACAGGGCCTTCTATGATCCTTATGACCATGGACGGAGCGGCTAGCACAAATAGGTGGCTCGCGCCAATGAGGTCGTGAGCGAGACTAAAATCCCTTCTACATAAACTTGAGTGTCCGATAGCAAGGCGCTCATTTGTCATATCAGCGGTCCGAAAAGTGGACCGATTGGACATACAGACATGTGGCCACTTCGTCCTCTTTAAGGGTTTTTGCGGCATTTTTTATGATCTGTACGATGATGAAAGCTCCCTCAGAGACTAACTTACATTGGTGTCTAGCTCCAAATGAGATCAGATTGTGAGCAAACGCGGCATTCATCTTGCGCACAGCTTTCTCAACATTTGCCACGGGCGCTTCATACCCTTGTTACGGCTCTGCTAAAAACAACAAAATCTGATACAAATAATGAACCTACGTTTGTAAATACATTATATTTTTAGGTATATTCGCTAAATACATCAATAGCGACGTATTTAATAGCCGAGAAGCTGGATAAAATAGACGTTTATCATTGGTCAAAGGACGATCTGCAGAAACTATCTATGTTGCAAACATTATCAAATGTAAAAACGTCTGCTTTTACTACATGGATTCATGAGCATCTCCTTGCCACTGTATATTGCAATCAAACATCAATTTACAAGTATATATTATCGGTTATTTTTATTGAAAACTAGTGATTACCCGGCGTGCGTTGCAATGCCACTTCTCGCATAATGCGTACACAAACAATATTTTTACTATACCTATATTATTCCTGCAAGTGTAAACAATAAGTTGACTATGTTTTATCGCAATCGGATGAACGGTATAGCAGCGCATTAAATACGGACAAACAAACATTGATTTTTATATATTAGATTTTTATAAACACGACGTTATCTAATATATTAGCATAATTTCAGATTTGATGCGAGCTTACAGCGCTTTACTAAAACGCAAACTATTGAGTTGCCGATGGACATTGATTTAATTGGATTGAATAGTATGGATCGATCGCAACTAATCCTCTGTATCCTAACACAAGAGCTGAATTATTCCCGCCAGCTAATACTATATGAACATAGTGGTGTGGCCGGATTTCAATATCTATTTACTTATCATATGTCGATACCTGAAGTCAATGCAATGACTGTGATAGCACAACATAATATGTTAACTGTAACCATTTCATCTCCTAGCGGGATTACAGTGCTAAAATCTGATTTAAAATTTTGATTTATTATTTATTTACCATTATTTAATCATGATTGTTTGAGGACACTTTGATGTCCTTAGCTATGAAATATTTGAATAAATTGTTTTTCAAATTTGTCGTTCTTATTTGGTACTTGCAATAAATAAATACAATTGGTACGAACAGCGCAGTGGTCGACCAAATGAGGTAATCACCGAAGAAATGGTGAAGGAAATCTATAAAATGGTATTGGATTACCGTTGACTGTAAGCGCGCGAGCTAGCAGATAGGTTGAGCTTTTCAAAAAATGCTGCACACCGCATATTGACCGAAAATTTGGGCATGAGAAAGCTGTGCTCAAGATGGGTACCTCGCTTGCTCACAATGGAACAAAAACAGCGTCGTTATGATGTTGTCGTGTTGAATAAAACTTTTTTGTTTGAGTTGAGTTTTTGCATCAATTCAGGATGAAACATTGGTCCATCACTTCATATCTGAAACAAAGGAAAATGAATTTCCGAATAACGGGAGTGGCCACAAGGTCTGTGAATCCAACCGGTCCACTTTTCGGACCGTTAACATGACGAAAGAACTTCACACACGTAGACGCTTCAGAGTTGTATGTAGCCCCATACAATCACAGATCCCCTTGTGAAAGCTCATTTTATCTGGTAGTTGTGGTTAAGAAAGTGCTCACCACTTCTTACGTGGACTTGCTCATGACCATCTAGAACCATTACTACTCTGGAATGGAATGGAAATGCTCTGGAAACTCTTAGATAGATAAATAGACCAGCTCTTGAGTCAATTTTTTTCCATGGACCTCCTCATGAACAAGGACAACACCGTACCAATCAAATTGGGATGATTGACATCAACTGATCACGATTAACGGTCAGATGGAAACTTCCCATTTTGTTTATCATTATTGATAACATTTTCTCACGGTGGACTAATATTGACAATTGGGGGAGATGAATTTGATTGAAAATCTGATTCATCGCTGCTGCTGTATACCCTAAAGGTTCGTGGAACACTAATTTCTTCATCTGAATCTGGCTGAGCGCGGAATTTGATGATCCGGAATCGATGCTATAGTTCTTTTATTTGTATTGGTTGTTTGCACCACACTATAATCATTTCTTCACCTATTGCTAATTCTTGCAATTCAATATCCAGTTCACGCATATAATCACTGTCGTCACTCCCTTCAAACTCATTTATATCACTGTTTTTTTTAATAACTTTTGACATTTTATATATTTGTTAGTTTCGCATAAAAATACTATGAATATTATGATTACGAAAAAAATATTGTAAGTATAATCAGAGATGTTCACGAAAGCGCATGTCAAGAGTCACTTTTCCTTTGATATTTGACATAGGACCCACCAGAATAAAATCCGTTATATTGATGTATTCAAATATTTCCGAGAGGATTAATTAAGCATTTTTTGATAGATAACAATGAGGATATTAGAAAAAGAATATTTAAGTTTTACAATATTTATTTTAGTTAATTAATAATAAAAAACTTATTCTTGTCCAGCGTCCACATTGACAGTTTGTAAGCCTTTGAGTGTTGGTACTTGTACGTATGTGACAAGTGTGAACAATTTATTGGCTGAATCTTCATCGTCGTTCCTTCTTCTGGAGAGTCGCACACGTACTCTGAAGGGTACATTTCTGAAAATAAACATATAAATTTTAAACCAATACTCTTACACCATTTACATAATAAGTTAGCATATTTGAATCAAATTTAAAAATATTATTAAATATATGAGTCTTCTCCCGATAGTCGGAGGTAAAACGACTCGGCGCTCGATACGCTTTGCGAAAATAATTCGTTTCTGTGATACGTTGAGTTCTTTCCGTGACTTGTCGGCACCCTCAACGCCGGGGACCCCCCCCCTGCACTCTCCCCCGCGCAAGTTCATTCGTACGCTCTGACGAAACGCCGACTACACTTGTATATAAAATTCGCGAGTGACGCCGAAAAACATTGTTTTTACGACATCTGCACAAAAAATGGAACATCTTCACCGCGTCACATGAGAGGAACTACAACAAGGATAGTAACGCAAGTAAGATCATAATAATCCAAGCTTCCAAGGTAAGTGAATTAACAAACACTCGCACACATCCGCCTCCTACTATCACATAAACGCGGGAACACTGGGAGCAAAATGCTTTTTCGACTGCTCCCATAATACAATCTTGACTATAAAACTATTTGATATGGACCTGACTATTGGATATTACTTGATACCTGACTTTAACCTATTCGTTTCAGCTATGTCTCTATATATTTTTTTCCAGTTACTCCCAGTCTGACCGATTAAATATTATTTGATTGTGCCCGGTAGACACTAAGCGTCAAAGTTCGAATACTGTGATGCGACATAACTACCCCTTGCTAATACAATTTGACTAATACTTTTGCGGCCTAACCACATTTGACTACTCCTAACTATTATACTTATACGATTTTATGTATTTTATCTATTGGCCACTTGACTAGTACCTTTTTACAGAGTAGATACTTAAATACTCTTCTAACAGCAAGCTGATACCCAGTTTATATACTATTCATTGCTTTTTATACGAATCTTAACTTGCATGTCGCTCGTTGTCTCTTGCATGGTCTTCCCTACTTAGCAGTATGGAACTCGAGGAACCTCACCGGTTCGGATCCGAGAGACTCTAGGAACGGAGCAGGAACAAGAAGAACACCAAGAAGACGGCCTCGAGGAGATGCATTTGATGATCTTTACTTTGCAACGAAAAACAACATTGTCTTCCGTTGACTTCTATATCGTTTTGTAATCGCCGAACTGAGAGGGGCAACCTGAAAAAATGGCGAAACCACTCAGTTTCGAATCCGCTTGGGTAAGTTGTACGGTGACGGGGAGACACCCTCAGTTGGTGTAGGAGCGAATCCGAGATGCACTTAAGCGTCTCGTATGTCTTCACCCTACCCCGGCAACGCCCTAGCGAGGAAAGGGGGGACTGGACTCCTTGTACTCCAGAAAGCCCTTTCCAGTAGAGTCAAAAAGGTCGTCTAGAGTAGTTTTCCACCATCTCCCTATGAAAACTACTCAGTCTTTACAAACACCCCAAACTCCTTATCGAGACGTTCGCGAAAGCGTTCGTCAATACGTTCACTCAGGATACCCGTTGGGTGAGCGTTCAAAATAAAACTCGGTGGTAATGCTACCTTCAATATCGAGCGAATGAGGAGGTGAATGTATGATACAGACGAAATGGATGTAACCCCTTTCCTATGAATGGATATTGAAGAGGCCCATAGTTCTGTAGTGGACTGTTAGTGGCTGCGCTATGATGATGATGATGATTAAATATATAAGTACAATGAAAAACGTTCGCTAAATTCCTATAAAGCTAATTTCGGAAAATAATTTGAAGCATTTCATCAAGTATTTTGACTTTCAGTATGAATACAATAGGTTAAGTTTACATGTATGGTTTTGACAACTTGTCAAAAACTAAATCAGAAGTACCAACTGTCACCTTAAATATTTAATTGATTTGTTTAGGAGGTTATTTGAATTTGATAAACGAACTTCAATAAACATACACATGTTGTTTATGGATGGCAGCGTTTAAATCCTATTAGATACAAATGCTAAATGTTTTGGTGCATTATAATTTGTGAATTGTTAATCGCACCTGATTCCTTTGGACCAGAGGAATTTGTTAAGGCGGGTGTCGACGCGGACGTCAGGAGTTCCCATCTGCTTCTCGGCAAATTTCCGGATCTCCTTAATTGCGCGGGGGGCGCGCTTCTTCAGCCCGACGCCGTGGAGCCTCTTGTGCAAGTTGACGGTGTACTCGCGGGTCACCACCTCCGACATCGTCGACTTGCTCTTCTTTTCACCACGTACCTTCACCATTGTGATCCTGCGCACGACACAACAAAAATATTAAAATCCAGCACTGATCTAAATATGGCACAGCACGTTGCGTACAAACTTACGCGTTTTAAGTGCACCCGGACTCTGATTCCGATGGATGCGGTCCTGACAGCGCACACCGGCCGCCGTCAAAACGAAAAGGAATCGTGCGCTACCAACATGAGCAATCTACCAACTTAACACCAAAATAAACGACCATTTCAAATGAACGTCAAAACATATTTTATTGCAAATTTAAAACAAATCCACATCATAAACATTTTAAATACAACTAAAAATAATTGATTATCAATCTCCATTTTAAAAATTATTATAATAAAATATAATAATTAAGAACATATTTTTTTTCCCCCCCAATTAAATAGCTAAATATCATTTTAAAGCGCTTTTAAATAAATGATAATTTTTAACGGAATATTTACGCGTGTAATGTTATATATAGGTAAAGTTTTGAAAAACGTTTCCATGACAATATCGATTTGTTGATGAATTTTCCGCGTTAAATAGGCAATTTTCCATATGTTACAAGATGGAAATCGATCTAGCGTATACAGATTATACCGTAGTGGGATTAACGTCTCCAAATACGCTCAAATCATTCCAAGGCTTCGATTCGAAACATTTAAAAGTCAGATTCTTCAATTTTTTTCAACGGTGTGCATAATTTAAACTAATTTTATAGCGTTATAATGTCTTTCAAAGGTAGCAATCGGAGATCAAGATGGGGTTTTGCAAGTGTTTTCTGTTAAAAATGATGAAGTTCAACTCGTTTTTAAGACTTTACCGGGTGAACCGATTTCATCGCTGGATATAGGATTAACGCAAGGTGAATATATATTCGGGATGGCGTCGACAAAATATTTTTGTTGCTTAAAAATGTGTATTTTATAGGTGGTGGCGGATTTGATAAGATATTCATATCTTCCGGCACAGAAGTAAGGGGCTATACGAAAAAAGGGAAATTATTTTTGGCCCTCGAGACAAATCTCACGGAAAAAATTATCGCAATGTACCTTTGTAATGCTTAAAAAGGTAATATAATACTCGGGATTTTATATATTTTGATTTGTATTTAAAGGAAGGTCTTCGAAGCAGATTTATTGGTTGCCGGCGCACATTGCATGACGCATTACAGAGACTGTAAAGATATAGGAAGCTATATTTGTGGCGATACCATCGTTGATATAGAGGCAATACAATTGCAAAACGTAAGCTATAATATACAGTAATTCTATGTAAGAATAAAATCATGTTATTAAAACGTATTATTCAATAGAGTAATAGGGTAGTCGGCTTAGTGGCATGCAGGGGTGGAACGATACATGCGATTGAACGAGGAAGAGTATTGGCTATCGTACGTCTTTCGTCGAGCCCGAGTATTTTGTTCTCAGCGATTACTTTGAGTAATTCCGATAACATTTTCTGTGGCGGAATAGACGGTTCATTATATTCGCTTTCGTTAGATAGGTGAAGAATACATTTTCATTTGTAAAATATGCATCATTTTAATAGAGTAATGTTATATTTTATATTGTAGAGAACACGGTAGCATAGACGTGTACGAATTTTTAGAAATAAAGAAGACGTCGAGTATAAGCGGTGCCGGTTGGTGGAACGGAATGAGTGGTTTTCAAACTCCGCTTTTGTTATTGGGTCACTCTGATGGCTCCGTACAAATATACAATCTACAAAATAGTACATCCCAAAAAACATCACAACTATTGTTTTCTTATGTAATCAATTTAAGAATAAAATTAACGTAATAATTGAATAAATTAATAGGTTTTAATTTTTTTTTTTTAAATAAATCAGAATTGCGACGAGGGAATAACTTCAATTGCTGGATGGAATAAAGGTATTGTTGTTGCAACTCGTTCTGGACGTATATTTGGATTAACGACCATAGTCGATACCAATACATCCGTAACCAAAATATCAAAATTAAGGTATAAATTTAATAAAAATGAAATAATTAAAACAACGCATTAAAAATCGATTGTATGTTTAGGGAAGAAATATTGGAATTAGAAGCTAACGTTGAGAAAGAAAGATCTAGATATAGAATTGCTACTCAACCTCTTTCACAAGGCCTTTCTGCAATTCCAGCGCTACAAATTAACGAAGAAGTATAAATAATTCATGAATTAAAAACTGTTTTAATATCCAAATACCTAATAGTTCTAATTTTTTTATCGACAGTGGGGTCCCATAGAAGGAGACGGTGCTCGTAAGCTTTGTATATCTTTAGGCGCTCCCCTCGATATATTATTATTACAGAGCACAGCACCGTTGCGATTACTCGATACTGCACCAAATGCAGCATTATTGACCAGAGCATCCCATACGAAACCAGTATAAATTACTTTTTTCAAAATACATCATATTTACAGCATTCAAAGACGGTAAATATTTGACACGTTGAACTTTTCAGGGGAAAAATGCTCTTCTAGCGACTTATAGATGCCAGGCAAACACTCAGCAGCTTGAAATGCGTGTCGGCGTTTGGACGGAAGGAATGAAATATTCTGGAAAGCTATGTTTTTATGTAACGCCATTATTGCAGCCTAAATGCAGTCAGCTTTTAAAATACACGATACCTCCGCTATCGTGGCATGTGCCGATTGAAGATTTTCAATACGACGGGTAAAAGTCGTTTAAAATGCGCATTGTACGAGTTTAACGAACACTAATTGAAGAAATACATTTAAGGGAAATTAACTCGTTGGCCGTATTGGGACCCTTCAGTCGAGCCGAGATACACACGTGGCTCAGTAGATTATTGCCTGAAATATCTTCACGTCCGGCTCAAACGGTCACTTACATTGCTTATCATTCGATGATCACTAATACGAGCATTAAATGCAATTATCGGTGAGTGATCAAATCATATTTTATAGGCGATAACTATGTATTTATCGTTTGTATTAAACGTTTTAGAAAAGGAGAAGCCGAATTTAAATCTGATAACGTGTCTACAATCTCAATTATAAAAGATTTTTTGTCGGGAGAAGCGACGAAGAAGAAAGTACAGTTAGAAATCTCATGCAGTAAGTTAAACAATTTGAATAACATTATTTTTGTGCGATTAAGACGTTAAGACGAATAATTTTGCTTTAGACGTTAACAACGAAACCATACTAAGCATGTTAAAAAAATTGCATCCCAAAATATTGATTCAATTCAAGAAGGTCAAAGAATCAAAAATTTTAAACGCCCTGAGGTATATTCGAATAAATTTTACACAATATTTAGAATTGCGAATTAAACATACCGATTTAAAAACGTAATTTTAGCGAAATTCAGATAAATACTGGCGAATTTCAAAACAAGCTTTGCGGAGAATACGTCGATCTTTTAAATCAGTCCAATGATAAAAAGCAAGAAAAGAATTTGGAGCTGCAACAACTGTACGGTGAGTACGTCTTGCGTTTTTAAACTATAAAATTGTATTTATTATTGGATATATTAGCGTTTAAACGGTGATTCTCTTATTTTTTATCAGATATTGTGATAAATTTATATACCGATAGCTGCAAATTACGAGGAATCAGTACAAAAAACAAAGTCTCCGAACTACAGACGCTGTTGGATGAATATGATTTTCAAGCCGTAGAAAAGTTCTTCGTTGATAATATATGATTTTTAACTTTTATATAGTGAATGTGTTTGATTGAAATTTATTATAAATATGAACAAACATATAAACATTGATTTTTATATATAAGATCTACTGTGAATTAATTGTACAATGCCTATATTATTTGATAAAGTGTAAACAATAAGTTGGCAAATTTTTATCGCAATCGAATGAACGGTATGGCAGCGCATTAAATACGGACAAACAAACATTGATTTTTATATATTAGACTATGCCTATGTTACTCGCGCAATCCTTGCCAATAAATGGACGAAGTTTTATCGCAATCTGATGAACGGTATGACAGCGCATTACATACGAACAAACAGAGATTAATTTTTATATATCAAATATGAAAAATTGCTACAATACAACGCTAGCTGTACAAATTAAATTTACATACAATTTGAGAGCTGAAAGCGAATCAAATGTAAAAGAAAATAAATATCTTTAATAAATGCTTCAGTTTTGTTTCTTTAGGATTATAAATGCCTTCAACCAAGTCACGGCTCTTCTAACTACACATAGGGACCTAACAACAGCCGCTTAATTATTGGCAAAGGTATTGTAGTGCATCTTTTAATCCTACCGGACTGTAAATCGTATCGTTGGATAAGCTATTAAGTTCTTTCAATAAAGATAAGACTAATTTCGTTCGCGTTGTCTTGAAAGCAGGCGTTTGTTTTGATAATTATGATATTCGCATCATTTTTATTGTCGACTAATTTAGTTATTCCCGCTTGACTGTTCTGGAGTGGCGTCATTAGCCGAGTATCACCACTCCTATGCAAAATCTACTCCTTCAAAAGTAAACAAAGGCTTGCGCGGTAATCCTGTCCTTTTATTTTCACAACACAGCTTTTTGAATTTGATTCCTAGATAATAAAACAGCTTCGGGGTACTATATCGACCTCCATTATTAACATTCTCTAGCGTTTTCAGTCTAAAGTGCTGAGTAAATAGCTTCTTATAATTTCAAATTTATGTAGGGTAATTAAATAGATGTATAGTCAAAATAATATATCTATATTTCAAATAGTTTTTCTAAAAACAACACACCAATTTCCTTCTTCATAAAAATAGCTTTCTATCTCCACGTTACAAATTGATTCACATAGATTTTTTAACTCGTCTTCTTCAAAAACGTGATAAAATCTCATAAAGTCCGTTTTATTGCTGATTTCACTATTAGATTTTAATTTCCATGGTACAAGCATATCTTGATATAAAAATTGAGTTCTATTCGTGTGAACGGGCAGCTTAACGTCACTCAAATCGCCGTTATTATCTTTTATACTTTGCAAAACGCTAAGAGAATCATCATTTTGTATTGAACTATTTGTATGTCTATTTTTTCTATCCTGTTTTAAATAACTGGTTTTTGTACTCTGTCTATTTTGGTCCATAGCCCATACTGTTATGAGTCCTTTACCACCTGGGCGAAGAAGTCTAACCATTTCATTTATGGCGTTTATTCTCCTTTCCTAAAATCATATTTATTTGTTAAAATAAAAGCATAATAATACAAACGCGAACTATAAAAATAACTCTAACCTCAGTGACCAGATGATGAAAGACTGCAATACTCATCACCGCATCAACAGATTCAGATTTAAACGGTAAATATAAACAATTGCCTCTCATAACTTGAGAAAAACTCATTTTTTTAACGACATTTTTATCTTTATCATATATTTCATTATGCGCAGCAAATTCCACTAAAGAACTACTGTATTCGAGACCGATCTACAAATATTAAAATGCTCAAGAATTATAAATACGAGGAAAATAATATTCACGTGAAAATCATACATACGGGTAATATATCGTCGCGGATATGAAGATTTTTCCCATTGCCGCATCCGACATCAACAAGAATAGATCCCATCGATAAACTTTCAACGAAATTACGCACGCTGGGCCAAATTTTGTTTCTAGTATCGCTAAAATGTGATGCTATTTCTTCATAGACCTGCGGATACACATTCATGAGTACAGACAAAAATCGACGCAATTAAATACTGCATTTATATTGCGGTCGATACCTGATGCACGTGCTGTTCTTCGATCTGCGAAGCTAATTGTTTTAAATTGACGTCGGGCGTGGCCAATTGCTTTTTAAAAGTATCGCAGTGTTGCGGAAAAGAACATTTGCAGATGCCGTCCGGTCTTATCCAACGGAAGGTAAACGATGTGCGGTGGCCACGTTCGATTACTTGCCCGTTTATTATATCGTACGTTTTAGGGGCAATCCCGTGGGCCCACTCGTATCTATAAATGGAAACGAATTACGACAATCAGAAGTTGAATTTTAAAACAGAATTATATCTACGACTTTGAAGAATTATATCTACGCCAGCTCTCAGTCTATACGAAAAATCGTTTTGAACCGCATTTAAAAGAAAACGACATTATTTCTGCGTATTCCCAATTGCAATATTTTTATATTTTACATATTTATGATCAATACCTGGATGGTCCATCCATTATCAAAATTGACCTCGAAGGTAACACTACTTTATAGTACTGATTTTCATCTTCGACTGATTTTTTTTTAAATTCCATCACGATGCTACTTCCGAGAGATAATGAAATTAACGGCGATAAAAAAGCACTGTGCGTATCAATATGGGATGGAATACCTTGAACAAAAATGCAAATTCTTATTGTAAAATAATAAAATATTGATTCGAATATACTCGTATGTAATATTTACCTTGTCCGGGAGCATATTGATTAACAGTCAGCTGATTTGGAATGCCATCGAATGCATAACCGCGATCTTTTAATTGCTTCCAAAGAAAATCACAGCAAGTGGGAATATTTTCTTCGAGTGGGCTATGAACATCTATATTGTTTATCCCGTATAAAAACTCGTATCCGTAATGTCTTACACGGCGATTTTTCATATCACTTTTAACCGTCGATTCGTCCCAATTGATGCAAGCAAGCAACGCGTTTTCTTCTTCGGGCGAAATAAAATTTTCAATCAAAACCAATCCTTCAGGAGGAGTATTGCACTCATTTTCATTGTTGGATGGTACTAAAAAGAATATTACGTGATAAAATGTATCAATTTTATTTAAGCTACCGTCGGGCGAGTCACGCTTTGCATGTTCGAGTCAGATACAATGCGCCCGATGGAAGATAAAATAGTTTCATATTAACCAAGCACAAAATTTGAATGTATTTGTATATTACATGAGGGTAAAAATGTTATATATAAAGGTTGTCCATGTTGAGATAAGAGGTTTGTTCCATGTATTCGATTATGGGCTTCATTTGCGGATTCAACGTCGTAAAATGCTACTATGCTGAACGATTTTCCAGGCAGCAAAATCACTTTTTCTATGGGTCCAAATGAATTAAAGGTTGTTAATAAATCGTGTTCCCTCAGCCCCGTTGAAAGGCCGGCATTGCATAAAACTATATTCTGAAAATAAATTGAACAACTTCAAATTAAGCTATAGAATTTATATTTTTTAAAAAATCGAAAAACATTTCATAAGAAAAATTAGAAAACATTTCGACAAGATCCCGTGTAAAATATCCCAATAGGAATTGCGGTTTTGCACAGAAAAAGCGTGGAGATGTCCGCTACAAGTGTATGTTTGATTAAACTGGTCCAGCATAAGATGTGTTAATATAAATTCATAAACTTGCAATAAAATTGAAAAGTAAATCAGGTTATGATACCTTATGAGGAACATCGGATGGAACTATTCCGAGATGCTCGTGTATAGAATGCTGAAATTTTTTGAGTTTTCGCATTTCTTTTCTTATTGGTTTTTTGGTAAGATCACAATTTTTCGAATCTGCCATTGACATATTTAAGTTTGACAGGACATGTGGAAATATTGTATTGAATGTTGCCAGAGTGCAAATATTTATCTTTTTATTTTCGTACGTTTTGACGTTAACGGCGACGTCGATTTTTTAAATGTGGTTAAGAAAAAAAAATCATAATGTGTAGAGTAACGTTCCGGGAGCGCTTGCCGATTTCGCGAAGCCCCGATTTATTGCCTTCGCCATCGTATGTCTTGCAAAAACTACTTCTGGACTCTCGTTCTTACTCATTCGCCCGCCTTTCGATTAATCCGGCTGGTCTTAATAACCAAAATAATGGCCTGCTTTAAGCCGACCACACTGACGACAAAACGCTTTGGTCTACGCAACAGCATCAATTATAATTTGACCGTCCACATAGATTAATGCTTTTTATCATTTCAATTTAAAACACAAAAATATATTTTATTTTTATTCAAAAGTATTTATTTAACATTTTGTATACATACATATGTCAACAACATTATATTTAACTAAAATCTTATTAAAATAAAAACTATGTATTGGACAGTTGAGAAGAAATAAAACTTGCATAAAAAAACGTTTTTAAATTAAAATGACAGCACATATATTTCTATACATTGAACAGAAAAATATCTTTTAAAATTATTTGAACTGCTCTCCTAATTAATTGTGAAATACAATAATTGTTCTTGTAGGTAGTCCCACGTTTAAGCAGTTAGATTAGTAACTCATTCATCGTTTTGAGTTCAAATCTGTAGGTGTGGCTGAGGACTATATTTTTAAAAATATATATACGCCATCAAGTCATGTTGAAGTGATTGTCCTATAAAAAGGATGCCAAAACACCATTCCAAGTCATCAGATTTAGGTGATTAAAGCTAAAGTTCAGTACTGGACTTTAATTTTGAATAAGAATAAATAAAAACAAGGAACATCAGTACAAAAATGTATTTCTTTACAAAAGAAAAATACGCATAATTTAAGATTACAGACTTAAATTATTTATCACATCAAAAATATTTAACATTTATACAATTTAAATTTAAAACTATAATTTAAATAAATCTAACATGTTTTTTGAGAAGTCACATTTCAATCTCTACAAGATGAAAGCTTCTATTTTGATATTCGGTCATACAAAAATATAGTTCCGTTAATGAGGTATCGATAGAATTAATAGTTTTGTATTATATAAACACAATTTTAATACCAAAATGATGCACAATTATATAAATAATCATCAATCTTTGGTATATAAATAATCAATTTAAAGAACATATTTGCAGTGTAATAACAATCATTTTTTAATATTCGGGTATTAATCAAATACTGGTTAAGAAAAAAAACCACAATGACACATAAATAGGGTATTTAACATTAACAGTTGCCACTTTTCATGCGTCTGATGAGATCCACATATTATATTTACATTGAAACATACTGCTATAATTTATATATATGTACAAAATTGAATTATTCCGAATCCGATATCTCCAAAACTTCGTTGGTATTCGGTATAATGACAACGTCGTCGTCGGATTCCGTATCGTATGCGGGCGGCGTACTCGTTAATAAGTTTGTACGATGATCGACCCTCACGTTATTATTAATGGATATGGGACACGGAATATCGATTTGTGTAGGAATCGCCGGAGGTAGTTCCGGTTCATCGTCGATACTAAAATCCACGAGCTGCTGAAATATCGATTCCTTTTTTTTTATCAAAGACTTGGCATTGCTTTTCGATCCATCGTCCAATTTTTCAATGGCTATATTACATTTCGCCTCTTTAACGAATCCCGTTTGATTTGTATCGTTTTTTCTATGGTCGACGGCCGTAATAGGGACGTTAATAACATGTGTCTGCGGAGGCATATCGTCTATTGATTCGACGAAATGCTCCTTGGATGGATCGATCAATAATAGAGATCTGTTGAAGAAGGGATATACTTTCGCCGTGGGATTTATCCAGACTCCCAAGCTTGGACATTGTCTTTCGATTGGGGAGTCGTTCGCTTCGATGGTGATGCCGGAATTTTCGGTTGATAAAAAGGGGCCTAAGAATACGTGTACATTGTCGCCGGGCAGGGCGTACAGGGCGAAATTGTTCGGGTTTTTGTACGCGGGTAATCGCACGATGTTTTTCTTCATGTGGCATATCTCGAGGGCTCGAAAGATATCTTCGTTTCTCACGGCGAAATGCTTGCAATGTATGTACATTTCTCTGAAGTCATTGCCGACTTTGATCATTAGCCAGTTTTTGTCTTTCGTTCGAGTGGATTGCGATATATCAAAGATCGATTTATGGGTGTAGCTCATTGTTTCTGGTGTTTTAGTGCTGAGTGCGTGATGACTTATATTTTGTAGCGCATGGATGTCTTTATTTATTCTTAACGGACTGCGTTGTTTGTTCCTTTGCTCGGAATCTTTAACTTTGCCGTTTAGATGTCTATTTGAATTTGTTGAATCGTTGCTTTGGACTGTTTTATTGTGGACTATCTTGCTTTTTTCACAATGGTTTTGAACTTTACACTTAATGACCGATACCTTATTTTCCACATGTTTATAATTCAAGTTTGACTGAGCAGTATTCTGATCGGAAATAATAGTACATTCATCGTTAGATTCATTTTCAGTTTTCTGTATTTGGGTTTCAGGCTTGGCAGCGAGAACAATTGGAGAATTCTTGACGTCGGATTTAGTATTCGATAATTTCTTGTCTTTGTCATTTTTATTATCAAAGGGCAAAAGAGGCGGCAATTCCCTTTCTTTAATTGGCGATTTAATGATGATATTAACAGGTTTCGGTTTAAATTGGTTGTTATTATTAGCGACGATCTTAACTTTAGAAATATCCGAATTTGTGGGAATATCTGCTTTCTTCGGAAGGATTTTTACCAACGGTTTATTTGGATACGGTAAATTTTCTTTGACGGACATTACGGACATTTCCCACGCATAATATCTTCCATATAGTAGACAAAATGTATTGGTCAACATTTTCTTATTTACAATATCAATTATGTACGGTTGACATTGCGCTAGTAAATCTTTACCGGCTTTTTTAATGTTGACGCAATTATACGGACAGGAAATAGTGCTTTTGAGCGTGACCAATTGTTTATACGGCCGATCCTCAATCAGCCAAATGGATATCTTTTCTAATAAGTAATCGACCATAAACTGTACACCACGATACGACGATTGCTTCTCCGGCCACGGGATCTCTTACTTTTGGAACCAGTTCCAAATTAGATATTTTACCGAGGGCGGGAATTTGTGTTTTCATGGCATTAATGACCGTGAGACGACTCAGATCTATTTCTTTCGTTGCTAAACTCTCATTCTGTATAATTTGTACGGTCTTTAAAGGTGAGGTGATTGGCGTATTTGAATCGTCGTTCGAAGTAATCGGTAAATTATCATCTTTTACGAGAGTTACATTTACCGTGTTATCTCTCCTTCTCAGATTTTCATTTCTTGACGCATATAAGCTATTTTTCAACAGTACTCTTTCTTTGAGTACATTATCGAATGTTGTTCTAGCGCATGAATTACTTAAATCGATATTTAAATAACAACCCGTTGGTGATTTGTTTTGAACGCAAGGAGTTGAAGTGATGACGTTCACGCTATTTTCATGATCGTAATTAATCGATAAATCGAATTTGGAACCTTCGACAAACACTCCTTTGCAAAAACATCTATACAGTTGATGAACCATACACCAAGGTTCCAGATCGATAGTCTTTGGAAGCTTCGGTAGCAATATTTTGGCCTTTTTGATCTCTTTTTCGTTTTCGTCGTCGAGCAACGGTCTGAAGTCTTCGAATCTTTTTGGCGCTCGAATACCTCTACGTCTCGCTCCCAATATAATAGTTTGGTCGTTAGATCTAATCACCGTATGCTGGAATTTCTTTTCTTCCTTAGAGAGATTGCGGTTCATCTGATTCTGTAAATTGATGACTGCGGAATGAGGAATTTTGTCATATCTATCGGATTCTATTTGATCGATGAACGATTTTTCATCGAGGTTACATTTACACTCGAACATGCACTCTGGCAAACCGCAATGCTCGTTAAGCAAATAATTCCTTTGTAGACTTGCACAAATGCAGCCTTTCTTACAAAAATCATTACTGCAATCTATATTCGTAGTCGACGGTTCTATATCGATTATGGTAATGTTGAGTTTTTTAAGTTCGTTCACGTATTTTCTTTTGCATTGTTTTTTAGCTCCAGACAATTTTTCTAAATCAAACGATAGACTATCATCTTGCCTACTTATACTATCCGGATCAATTTTAGAAATCTTATCCTGTATTTCACCAATGCACACCGTCTGTAATAAATCCGATAACATCGATTTGATCGACGTTTCTACATTGTCTTTAGCTTTATAATTATCTAAATATTTCAGCGGACTATTAAGATCGAATGTGGAACAACTCGTTTTATTTTCTTTGGAAACGTTTTTTAAATTCGTGCATTGATTCATATCCAAGTCTTTCCGCATTAAAACTCTCGAGCGGTTATTTTCATATGGTATGGTGAAGGTGTGCGAGATAGATTTTATTTTATCTTCTTTGCGGGTCTGAACTAGGGACACGGCAAATTTTGCCCATGCGGCGTCTATCGTACCGTCGGCGTTCCTCGCGTGTTTGAGACGGGCGCATATATGCGGGTCTAGAGAGCAGCCGACTTGCGGTAGTATTTCTAAACCGACGGACGGAAGTTTTACCAGTTCCAATTCTCCCAGTCCGCTGTTGTATGCCGTTTCATCTAAATCTGGTTTTCTGGATAACGGACCAGGTTTAAAGCTGACGTTCATCGACGTCAAAAGTCCTTTTTTATGCGAATACTTGTAGGGTTTGACTGTGACAATTTTGGGCTTCTTCTTGGGCAATTGAATAATCAGTGGTCGTACTTTTTTAGTGACGTTCTGTACTTTTTCTGAAAAATGAAAGTCGCGTAAATTTCCACCTTTACTGCCGGACAGAAGGTATTCTTGATTTTGTACTTTTAAATATTGTTGAGGATATTTGTGTCCGAAGGCGTTTAGCTCTTTCATTGCCTTCCACGTAGCGCGATTTAATGGATTTGCCTCTTTTGTGAATTTCATTAAGCTGGAATGTTTGAAGTTTTCTCCGTCGGATGATTTTTTTAAATTATCGCCGAATTCAAAGACAAAATTTTCGTGCTTCTTGACCATAAATAAAAACGATTGCAGGTGGTCCGTTTCATAGTTTCTTCTAATTTTGCCGATGGAATCTGGGGGTGGTGTATTTCTTTTCGATACATACTTATCGCATGAATTCATTGGTGGTTTTTTCTTTACTTGAAAAATTTCCACATCGGATTTTAAAGGTTCGTTAATTGTTTTTACGGGTATCTCTGAACTAGATTTTAAGATTTGCTCGATATCTTTATTGATGAGGAAGTCAGAGAGGTCTTCAATTCTTTTATTGCAATGAAATATGCTTTCATTTTTCCTTTCTCTATATAGGCGAAAATTTTTCTCTTCATTATCTGTGGACATCTGAAACAAAAAATCAGACGTTTATATTATTCGTTCACTTTTTAAATCAATATACAACAGACTGTAGTCTGACATCCTAATACGAGTACAGTACATATACATGGTAAAGCTTTGTCAATGTAAAATATACAAGTGTGATTCTGGACCACCTAAATCATAACGAATCATGGCCATGAAAGCATATTTGTTTTATAAAGAGAATAACAAATAAAAGAAGTCTTTGTAGCTAGCAAGGGATAGTTTGATGACGGTAACAGGTTTTTATATATTACTAGTGATTATCCGGCATGCGTTGCAATGTCACGTCTCGCATAACTGCGTATACAAACAATATTTTTACTATGCCTATGTTATTTCCACAAGTGTAAACAATAAGTTGACAAAGTTTTATTGCAATCTGATGAACGGTATGGCAGCACATTACATACGAACAAACAGAAATTAATTTTTATATATTTGAAAATAATTGCTATAGCCATTGTGTTTATGACATCAATTCTATAATATGAAACAAAAAGTCCCGGACTACAAGAGATCGGAGGCAGTACTTTATAGTCCGATAAATTGGACATTACGACAATGCCTTGCAATACGTTTGTCAGATTACCGTGGGTCTGCTGTATATAAAATAAGGTTTAAATTATGAAAGTGGAAATATATGTAACTTGAGAATAATTCATAAATTAATCGTGGAGAAAATAAAATGCTTTCCAATTTCATTCCATGTAAATTAAATTTATATCTTTTAAAATGAGTAAAATCCTTCACATTTATCTGGTCCATTATTTTGTGAAAAAGTAATATTTTTCAATACAATATTAAATGGAGATTCCATCTTCAAAGCAAGTTCGGGATGGTTTGAAAAATTCAAAGGATGACATGGTATCAGGGAACTTGAAATTCATGGGGAAAAGCTTTCTGCTGACATACCTTCAGCAAATATTCGTTGACACGTTGAAGCTATTTGAGGAGAAGGAAGGATTCAAAGAAGAATTTATATACAATGCCGTTGAGACTGAATTAAATTGGAAAAAGCTCCGAACCGGTAAGGTTCATCATGCTCCATATTGTTGGGTAGGGTCGACTATGTAAAGAGATAGCGAGTGACAAGCAAATCATGGTTTGTAAAAGTGGTAATTATATGTGTATTTAGTATGTAAATCTAGACAAATAAAAATTATTCATACTTTCCCTGTCAATTATGATTATTTTCGATTATCCGGATTTTCGGTTTCCGGGTTATTTTCATCCCCAATTAGTCCGGATAATCGAGGTTCAACTGTATAACAAATTTTTGAATAATTTATAAACTATGAAAATGATTTGACTTTTCCAGCCATGTGCATATTTTAGACAGTGACAACCGTATAAAATATATAATTTTTAAATGTGATGTATCACGACTACAATCTAATAAAATGCAATACATTTTAAGGTTATTTTTTGAGGTTAGTTGCAAAATTTATTTTTTTCAAATGTATTCATAATAAATTAAAGTATTAAGTAAATATATGTATTAAGTTTTAATAAATTTAAGCAATTCCAGTGCACTAGTCGATATTAATTCATAACTATTTAACGATCGATCACCATATGTCAAAGTATATTTTCGCTGATGGCAACACAGAGTGGCGTCAATCATTTCGCCATTTCACGAAATCGATAAATTTGAAGAATTTGCGATAAACCAACAAAGCACGTATGTAATTAAATTCAAGATTTTCTGAACAACCATAATAATTGAAACGCACAAAAAACAGAATGCGCAATATCAGCGTAGGTTACGCACTGCACACATTATTTTATATTCGTATTAAAAATGGACTGTCACAGTTCGTCGGTGTTGCCATGTTCGAATGTTATATAAAAAACGTGCACGCCTTTCGAAAATCAAAACGTTTCATGCGCGGATTTTATTCGAATGGTAACACCGAAGGTTATGGCCGTCAGGGAGTGCGTCGAACTCGGCTTTTGATAAAAACGATCGAAATTCGGCCGAGCGATTTCGCCGCCTCTTACCTGCGATGGCAATTTGGATGACGGCAAACGCGTCGAAGATGAACGCATATCGATGTCGCAAATCAGAAAGGAGTCGAATGCGTGCGCGCCCCCACCCGCTTCGTCCGCGCTCCCATGCCGCATTCATCTGACGTCTATCATTGCCAGATATAAATTTGATTCCCGACGCGCGGCCATTTTGTTTGTCCGATAATTTATTGAATGGCAATCGTTTTTAAAATTCATCAAATAAACGCAGAATTATTCATCATCTAGCGATAACCTTTATTCGATAAAATATTATACATAAATGAATTAGCCTATATATATTTATTCAAGCTGCTTAAAATTAAGTTTTGGGATTGCATCCCTTATCTTAATTGCAAACTGTAATATTAATTGTAAAATATTTTAATTACATTACTCATTTAGTAAGACAGATTAAAATAAGAAAATAAAAAAAACCTCTTTGCTAATATTCAACATGGTACTAAAAATGTTTTTTTTCCCCGCAATAGAAAGTGGCTAAGATTATTTAAATCCCCAATTCCGGCAAGGATATACAAGACGCCAAATCATACAGACTCATCAGCTTACTCCCAATAATTTCCAACATTTTTGAAAAACTACTACCGAAGAGACTTAATAATTGAGAAAAACAACCTAATACCTAATCACCAATTTGGATTCCGTCAACAACATGCGACTGTGGAACAAATACACAGGATCTTTAATAGAATCCAAAAGGACTTAGAAGATAGAAAATATTGCTCGGCAGCATTCCTGGACGTAACTCAGGCTTTTGACAAAGTGTGGCATCCGGGCTTGTCACATTAAATTGGTAAAAATCTGCCCACGTACTACTTCTTCATACACAAATCATACCTGACAAATAGAACATTCTACGTCAAATACGAAGACGAAGCCACCACACTGTACGATATAAAATCCGGCGTCCCACAAGGCAGCGCACTTGGTCCAGTTCTATACCTTCTATACACAGCTGACATCCCGACAACGGACACCACAACAACTGCCACCTTCGCCGACGAAACAGCTCTTTTGATCTCGCATAACGACCCCACAACAGCATTTCAAAAACTTCGATGGCTTATTATTTGAAACTCTCAATTTTACATTCAAATTCTTGAGCATCCAAGACGCTATTATATTTCAATGTTAGGTCTGTGGCACATCGTATGAGTTAGCGCTACGTTTACAAAAAAAAGTGTGAGTGGTAAGGGTTAATAATAAATTTTAATTGTATACCATATTTTTGGTTGTTTTATTTCAATTACACTGTAAGATAATAATATTTATATACTATACTCTTTAACATACATTTTTTTGCATAGCAAAACTTTTTTTTTTGGATGTAGGTCAGGTTTAGCTACAGTTAAAGCTTCTGTACCCTTGGTCCAAGACCGTTTACGTTGGATATTCTCATGGAGTATCCAACTTTCATCTCCAGTGACAAGTCTCTTCAAAAAATATTGGCTATTATGTTGTTGGAGAAGAAGATCGTATGTTGAAATACGCTGAAGTTTATTTGAGTCAGTAGGTTCATGAGGAAGCCACATATCTGAACGATTGATGTAGCCCAATTTTGTCAGATGATCATGGATGGATGTTCGTGGAATTTCTAACTTGTTAGTTATTTCGCGAACGGTATATCGCGGGTTTTATTCAACCATGGATATGATTAGATCTGTGTTCATTTGCGAAATAAACTTATGGGACAACCTAATAAAATAAAAACCAACTGTGCAACTCTCGACCGAGTCGATATTCTGCGTTTTATGCCCTAAGCCCAGTTGCGCCCGTGGCGGGTGCTAAAAGAGGACGAAGCGAACACAGGGTTTGTATGTCCAATCGGTCCGTTTTTTCGACTGCTGATATGACGAATGAGCGTCTCGCGATGGGACGCCATACCTGAACATGTCTACAGAACGATTACGAACTCTAATTATACAACGTTGTCCGAAGAAGACTTATCGGGTGGATTGTATAAATTTTATGGGTCGGCCCAATGTTTATGCTATAACGAAGAAAAAAGGGATTAGATATCTTAGTATATATTATAAAAACGGACAGAGTCAATCAGTATAAAATAAAAACCATTGGAAATCTCGACCGGGTCGGTATTCTGTGCTTTGCGCCCATTGCGCCCGTGGCTGGCGCCTGCTTTGCCACGCCTTTGTTACGGCCATGGAAGCAATCTTTTCCGGACATGGATTATCGTCAGTCCAATTCTTGGATATTAGGACAATTTTCTACTGATGATGAAATATTTAAAGACGAAGATGTGTCAACCAAAGTAGAATTTCACGGACTATTCGAGAATAGCACTTTCAGACAAGTGGGGATATAGGGGTAACGAGACTAAAAAGGTTAGAAGCAGCTGCTCTAACAGTTTGTCAATGCCAGAGACCGATCTCAACAATGGCTAAACACATCGGTAGACTCTTGCACCTTATTCTCTTTCCGACTATAATTTATTTAAATCGATGCAGCATCATTTATCGAGAGAAAAACAACCATACATATAGAAGAGGTGAAATTATTAATGTCTTCGTTTGAATTTAACTCTTTCATTTAAAAAACGACATTCCTAACGGGACAATCTATTATATGCTTTGGCATTTTTAGCGAGTCTGTAAAAAAATCGTTTCAGATTTTTAAGCGGTCTGGTGTTGAAAGCATTTTTCAAAGCTCTATTCTGTACTACTTGGAGCTTTTGTAGATTGCTTACGCATCTGTTGCTTCAAATGGGTGCTGCATGAGTAAAGGTTGGGCGAATGATAGATTTGTATAAGAGCAACTTGTTGAATTCCGATAGGGCGCTACGTCGCCGGAAAATGGAGCTAAGAGCCCTCATGGCTGCCAGCCCGCGCCCTCGCGCCCACGACACCTGCGCTCCCCACTTGAGCTCAGAGTCCAGAATCACTCCATTGGCTCTCCATTGGCGCTGCCTTCCAGCACGAGTGGATATGTGTCCCGGTGTTTGTGCCTCGCCGAGAATAGAATAGCTTCGGTTTTGTTATCTTAAGCTTCCATTTGCTGAAATATTTTTGCTCCGCGTTTAGCGATGGTTGAAGGTTCACAGCAACCATTTTTCTCAATTCACTCATGAAAATATTGATATATAAACAATATATAATATTTTTTGCATAGGAGTGGTGATACTCGGCTAATGACGTCACTCCAGAACAGTCAAAGGGGAATAACAAAATTGCTCAACGATAAGAATGATGCGAGTATCTTAATTATGAAAACAAACACCTGCTTTCAAGACAACGCGAACGAACGTCATCTTATCTTTGTTGAAAGAGCAAAATAGCTTATTTCAGTTAATTATACCTAAATTTTATGACGGTTAAAAGATTTTTTAGAATACGATTTTTTGTTGAATATTAAGTATGAATAAGTTTATGCAAGCATGTTTGTCTTTTCTAAATCGGTTTTAGCTAAAGCATTTAAAGTTTTGATTTTTGAAAGGTTATATCCGAATATTTTAATTTGGCACAGTTATTAATTTTCATTGAGAAAGAACCATAACATATATCAAAAGTGACATTTGACTGTTTGATACGATACATTTGGCGAAGAATATAAATCTTCGATTTCATAATTCAAACATATCAAGCATTACCGAGAGGTCATGGACATGTACAGATACAGATAGGTAATACACACAATTAGATTTCGGATCGAGTGGAAGCAGACGCGTCGTAAGAATAGTCATATAGAACCTAAGCATTCAGGATAGACGTTTATTTTGTGCTGGCAGTATTGAGAATATTTGCATTTGAACATTTTGTGGGGTCAAAGGGGTGGCGAAGGAGGCGCCCGCCATGGGCGCAACTGGGCTTGAGGCGCAAATCGCAGACACACAACCTTAATTTAATAGGTGTTCATATCTCTTCAAATTAAATAATCTTTTGAAACAACTCAACAATTGCTCAAGAAAAAAAATTGTTCATCTTAAAGGTTTAAGTGACATAAGGTGGTCTGCGAAAGCTAACGCGGTTAAAATTTTACAAAATCAAATGCCTTTTGTTCCATTGTGGGCAAACGCGCCACCCATCTTGCGCACAGCTTTCTCATGTCCAAATTTTCAGTCAATACGCGATGTACTGCACTTTTTTTTTAATGTGCATACACTTACAGTCGATGGTCATCCAATAACATTTTTTTTTCACCATTTCTGGGATAGTTCCCTCATTTGGTCGACCACTGCGCTGTTCGTCTTGACAGCTAGTATGGTCTCGTTTAAACTCTGCAACCTAATATTTTACTGTTGTAAACGAAGGAGCAGACTCCTCGAGAGTAGAATCTAGCTCGAATTTGATATTGGTTGGGCTGAGACCTTTCAAATAAAAGTATTGTATTACAAACTCACTGAGAAAGTTCACTATTGATGTCTGCTAAACAAACATTAAACAATGTAGCGTCAAATCGGGTACATTACACCTCTGCCAAAACTGTCTGACCCTGTGGCAATACTTTAAACTAAATTATTCCATTAGAAACTCATCATACATTGAAGAAGTACTATTTTTAATACAATGGTCGTTTAGGGGATTAAATAGCATTTTGCCCACGATTTAACTATTGTTTCTTTTTCTTCACGTTTGAATAGAAAACATATTTATTATCCCCAGTTATTAAAACGCGAAGAAATGGACTGATTAGTTCGTTTTCTTGCAAGAATCTGCTGATGAGGACTTCTTTAGGATCCTCTGGGTATTGGACCAGGATGTGGCGATTGTTATTGATAATGCCTGGCGTTTGGTGGGTCGAGGGGTCGGCGTCGCGGTCAGCGGGATTGCTGGGTAGCGGGTTGGTCGGCACGCCCGTGCAAGTCGGACGCCCATCGGCGACTGATTGTGCTTTGAAAGTACCAGTATCTATATACTCTTCTTCTTCGTCAATACGCGAAATAGTTAATCGTATTTCCTATATTGAAAAAGAAAGAGAGAAATTGATAGGCAATATTAGAGTATATAGATACCAGTGTATTTCAAAACACAATCAGTCGCTGACGGGCGCCCGACCTAAACGGACGTGTCTGCGCCTGCCGATTACGCCGCCGCCCTCTGCGTCCCCGGAGCAGCGAAGAATTTAGAAGTTGACATTTCCCATTCATTTGAACCTTTTATTTGACTTTGAAAGCTCAGAAGTAATTTTCTCTAAACCAATTGCATAAAATAAAAATATTGCAAAACACAAAAAATCCCCAGTTATTTCATTCCCAGTTCAAAACAAAAAAATGCCCATCCAATGTGCAAAACATCTTGTATATACAGTCAACTCATTTTGATTTTATAATAGTAAATTTGGAGAAGAAATTGGATTACGGGAGGGGGGGAATGGGCGCAAGTTAGAAACTTGCCACGGGCGATTCGTACCCTTGTTACGGCTCTGCATATAAATAGCTAGTCATTAAGCATTCTTGTTTTCATCCAACTACCATCCATTTAGAAGCTTTCATTTCAAGCATTTATGTCAATTGTGAACATTCAAGCGCCTCAGTCAGTATGCAGAATGCATTTTTAGCTTTGTGCAATGCGCTTCTCGACTGACTCATATTCTTAAGCCATTGAACTATATTTAATTCAATTACTCCACGGAACACAAGCTAAAATTTCATCTGTCTGCTCAGCTAAATGGTTTGAATTTAAAAAAATGCGAGATAATTTAAGGGTCCGAAGAATTTATTGATTGGTAAGGTTTGCGTTATCAGATGGAAGTAAAGATGATGTTTCTTGTGTAGAGCAAACCCAACGTTTTAAAAAAAGCACTACAGTTTTGGTTCTGGTTTATCAAATCACATGCTCATATTGGACTCTGATTCTGATAAAGAAATATAGGTTCCTTCAGGGTTTAAACAGCAGTTCAGCATCATGTTTTATAATGATATGGTGGAAAGTACCTACCTTGTAAAGCTTAAGTTTCAAGTTTGAAGACGCTACATTGTTTAGTACTTATTTGGCAGCCATCAATAGTGAATGTTCTCAGTGAATTTGTAAACATGGAAAAAATTGATCATCATTATGTGATACAATACTTTTTTTTGAAAGATCTTATCAAAGTCCCAATCTCAATCAATATCAAAGTCGAGCTAGATTCTACTTTCGAGGATCGCACAAAAAAGAAATCGCACAAAAAAAGCTATGACTTGTATAGAAAAAGTGTAGATGCGTTCCACTGGATTTTAAAAATCGCATAACTTTCAAACAACTATATAAAATATATCCAAAATCGCATAAAAAAATAATAAAGAAACAGGAAAACTATAAGGCAATTAAAAATAACTTTTTTGGTAACATTTAAAGGACGTTTTGCATCATTGGTAAAATTTTAAGGATGTCTGACATCTGGCAACTCAAATGCCAGACATCCACTAGAGAAATACTAATTATTTTAATTACAAACTATCATCGCTGTATGATAATTTTCGTTGCCATTTTCTCTTCTTCGGAAGAAATAGTATACCCAGTGTCAATGTCATCATTGTTCTGTGTAGATTTGCTCTTTCCAACAATATAATTCATAAATAGTAAAAATGTCACTATAGTCCCTAACTAAAAAAAAATCAGTCAAGTAATTTTTTAGTCTTATTTTGTCACAGTTTTAATATTTTTTTAAATAGTTAAAAATATAATTATATATAAGTATAATTTTTTTCCAAATTTCGGTTAGTGTCGATGATTTATTTCCTATTTTATCCAAAATATCTCGATACGTACTCTTTATGAAAAAAAATCGCATAACTTTGAAATCGCACAAAAAAAGTTCGCACAAAAAGAGGTTTGAGTGTAGTAAAATATCGCGTGGCAGAGTTTAAACGAGGCTGTGCGAGCTACCAAAACGAACATTGCAGTGGTCGACTAAATGAGATGACCACGCCAAAAATTATGAAGAAAATCCACAAAATGGTATTGGATGACCGTTAACTGTGATATGCGCGAGCTAGGCAGATATGCAAGGCCTTTCGAAAACTGTTGTACATCGCATATTGACTGAGCATTTGGACATGAGAAAGCTGTGCGCAAGATGGGTGCCGCGTTTGCTTAAAATGGAACAAAAACAGCGTCATGATGATATTTAAATCGATTGTTTGGTGAGTTTTTATATCAATTTAGGATGAAACGTAGATCCATCATTTCATATCTGAGATAAAGTAAAATAGGGACCTTCCACTAACACGAGCTATTTATTGGTCCCGCTCAGTGGTGTAGTGTTAAATTTAAAAAAAAAGTCTGGGAGCGCTGATTAATTATAACATTTAAACGAATCAGTGGGTTCCAACAAAAACACCCAGATTTATTGCTTTCGTATGTTATTCTGCAGACTTGAACAAAGAGACAATCAGTATCTATGAGATCAAAAACTATCCATGTGGTCACTGAATTGCTTGAGCTTAAATTTTTCATTAGTATTGAGCACTGGAAAGAAAAAAAAACCACTGATCCCGCTATTCGGGACTGCAGATACGCATTTATACCCGAAAATGCGGCAAAAATTCCTAAAAGACGACGGAGTGGCCACAAAGTCTGCGTATCCAACCGGTCCACTTTTCGGACCGTTGACATGACGAATGAACGCCTCGCGATCAGACGCCACACCTGAACATGTCTACAGAACGATTGCAAACTCCCATTACAAAACGAAGTTATCCGAAGAAGACTGATCGGGTGGGTTGTTTAATGTTTACAATCGGTAGAAAATATTGTTGTCTTTATTTTATTGGGTCAGCTTAATGTTTAACTAATAACTTAGTATATATATTATAAAAACAGACTGAGTCAATCAGTGTTGATTTATGTAAAGTAGAATGGTCAAGTAAAATAAAAAACATGTGCAACTCTCGACCGGGTCGGTATTCTGCGTTTTGCGCCCCAAGCCCAGTTGCGCCCGCGGCAGGCGTCTGCTTTGCCACCCCCTTGTTATGACCCTGTGCAACAGTTCACACATCCATTATCGCGATGGCCAAAATCAATGAGTTAAATCTTTTTCTTAAATGTTGCAAGCATTTATAAACTGAGAGCTGGCAGCATAAATTGTGAGTTATTTTACATATGTGGATAATTTAGAATTTGTGTTCTGGCGTGTTTTTGGATTATCATTATAACAGCCTGGCGATTGATTGCCTTTATCTAGTGAAAATTCAATTTAATTAAGTCATACTGTCAAAGTATTTTTTTTTCATTCATTCATTTTTTTCATTAATTCATGTAAACTAGTAAAGTAAACAATCATTTATAAGTGTTGCCAGACTATTTACTGCTTGTTAAGATAGTACCAGACTGGTTCAAACTTGCTGAAGCCCACCGGAAAATTATGTCATTTTTTTAATGTTAAAGTTTAGAAACAGAAATAAAGTGAATCAAAAAAATGATGACAGAATGACGTTTCATAATAAATCTTAAGCTACTTTTATTAATTATGTTCATTTATAAAACAATAATTGACGGAAATTTTATGACGTATGAAAATGTTTATGGTCGTTGAGAAAGTTGTTACGGCCTCGCGATCTTATGAAAAATGTCAAACGTCAAATTTGTTCGATCGCGCTTTATCGAGGCATGCTTTGAAATTGCCGTAAACTGTTCGCCCTTGGCCTAATTAATGGTTATTTTAGCAGTTGAGAGATTTGGCCTATAAATAAATACAGAATCTGGAACGCCATTATTAAAATCAGTTTCTTCCGAACGAATATTTTCTTTTTTAAATTGATCCTTTCCAATCGTATTTTTTTTGAGGTTATAGTTTATCAGCTTGTATTTAATTTTGAGGGATTTTCAGGCTTCATACTCGAAATTTAAAATGAAATCATTATTAATAAAATAATAATGAATAGAACGTAATATATGGTGTATGCACAAGTTTAAATTTTTGGCGTCATAATGTCAACATACGCGTGGAAATCGAAATCCATTTGGCGACTAAAGTGGAAAGGGTTAATATTGTAGGTTTGTAAGATTGAGAACGCTTGTTGGCGTTGATGTAAAGCGCAGATAAATGTGTGTCTATATTTTATATCGTCATAATTGTTATGCGTAACGATGACTAATAAAAATGTAATGTTTAAATATTTTCTTTTTATATGAAAATTTGAGGTTAAATGGCTTTTTGGCATCGTCAAAAATTTCGAATTTGTTAATAATAACGCCGAATGTCACTTTTGTATTTAGCAAAATTCGAAATTCAAAACAAAATGCTACGCAATACATCGAACACTTGGGAGCGACACGAGCTCACGCAGTGTTACCAGTGTAGAAAAACATCCATACACACAACGTCATTTTGCGAAATTGATAAAGGACGCTTATATAATAATTCGCCAAATTGTAGTTATTCAAGCGTTTCGTATTTGTGGTTAAAATTACAATTTTAAAATGCATCGTTTGTGTATTATTGCGAAAAAATAATTACGCAAAAAAGTATAATTACAACGAATTAATGAGTAAAAAAATAAAATCAATGAATTACAGATTTAATTTTGGTCCTAAATGAGAGAAATAAAATTGCGCAGCCATCGGAATATCGACGGCCACTTTATAAAATTTCCCCTTTTAAAACTTTCAATGAAAAATAATATTATGCGTTTAAATGACAAAAATGAGCTTAAAACAAGGTTGCATTCTGCTGAGATTATCGTAATGTGTTATAATTTTAAATCCGTTCAATAATAAGAGTAAGTTTACATCAAACAAAAGAGTAATTCGATATTTACATTCATTTTGCAACGAAAGGAATCATATCTGACCTTTAAAGAGGAGTTCGAAGATGAATCCCGATCCAATGTTGACGGTCGACTCGTTGTTGATGCGCCGGGAACATTTCTACTACCAACAAAGACAATGTTACTCGGGCGCGAAGACGCCATGGCCGCCATGCTGTGCCGAATCTGACATGCAGTGTTGCCATAAAAATGACAAATACAATCGCGGCCATTTTGTTTGAACGCAACGCCATGAACTAGATATGACTTGATGCGATCTTTTTAACGGCATAAATATTAATTATTATTTTTGTATTCGAAAATATTTTCAAACGCAAAAATAAAAACATGTCATTACATTTAATGTTCTTTTATTTTTGATGGGAAATTATTTAAAAATAAATATTTATTCGCAACAATATATAAAATCGAAAAAAATAATTTATTCAATGCAAAACTGCTTAATATTTTCCCATAGAAATTTTTACATGCACATTTTAATAAATTTTAATATTAACACCTAGAGGTCTGAGTAACATATTTTCAATGGTGTTAACACTGTTTTCTTTAAATAGAATCTTTCCATTATATTTGAATTTTTTAATTGAGCACATGCCATTTCATCAATGTTAATGAACGCAGATCAAAAATAAGATTTTCAGGAAATTATATATACATTTAAAAGCTGACATATTAATTTATTCCAAGGCTAGAATGTTTAGTGCATATATGTAATTCTCTCCCATTGATGAATATCGATGTGTCATCGAGTAGAGCAGTTGACTGCATTAGTCTAGCCTTAAGACATGTTCATCATGAAATAATACTTTCAACAGTCGAATATATGATACAGACGTAATGGATGTAACCCCTACCTGTGAATGGATAATGAAAAGGTCCATAGTTCTGCAGTGGACTGTTTGTGGCTGCACTATGATGATGGCTAGGAGAAAACACTTGATATGGTGGTTTCGAACAAAAAAATACCCAGCACAGTATCATTATTTATTTTTTGTCATATAGATCAGAATTTATAAAAAAATCATTTGATCATATAAAGAGCACAGATTTATTAATGACATTTCAATTTGTACAAAAAATTTGAATGAATAAAGTTAACCCATTTTGTGAAACATTAACTAACGTCTGAAGGAATTCTTGAAATTCAAATATTTTTATGACAGTGTAGAATTATCACTCGACTCTCATCTTCGCAGTTTGCCTTCGTGTGACCTCCTCGTAGTATTACGTAAGTTAAGAAACATATGCGATGGTTTTTTCCAGGATCATTTCCTATTACATTTCTACAGTGACATTTAAAGTGTTAAAACATACTACAGTCAACCCTTCTATAGCGTCCACTTTATTTGTGGTGTCTTTTACGTAAGCAAAATTACATTAAAGATATGGGAGGAGTAGACACTGCCGATCAACTGGCAACGTCATATTGTTTTATGCGTAAGTCATTAAAATGGTAGAGAAAGCTTTTTTTTTGGGGGCTAGAAACATCAATTGTGAATGCATACATTATATGAGAGAAAAAAGAAGGACGAAAGCTCCAGAATCGTATAAAATTTCGCCAAACGTTGATGCAAATCATCGGAAATTTTTGCGTGGCCTAAAAGACAGATACCAGGCGTAGATCGGCGACCGATGACGAGGATCGATTGAATAGAAATCGATGGAAAAAGAACAGAAAGATGGACATTATATTGCGATACGCGCGAGAAAAACCCCGGCCTCCACCCTGGAGATTGTTTTAAAAAATACCACACATGTTTCGTTTCTATAGCGTGGTCCCTATCTAGACGCTATAGAAGGCTTGACTGTATTGGTTATAAAGATAAATTTATTGGTTTGATTATAAACTGTTAATTAAAAAGGATATTGTTTATCTCGGGAATCTTGGGATCTCTCGTGTGATCTATCCCTGTAAGGTGATTTTTCCTGAAAATAAATAAATGCTTTATATTTCGCACAAATTATGTATAATGGAGAAAACAAATTAAATTACCCTCTTGTGATGGTGCTTTACTTCCAAGTGATGATCATCTTGATCACCATTCTGATGGCCTGTATCGAATGCTTCAATTAATTATTTGATTTTAAAAATACAAAAATATAAGATACGATAATACCTTTTTGTTCTTCACGTCGTCTTTTCTGCTCCAGATTTACAGCTTCTTCTGCTCTGTCCTAAATATATTACAATAGCTACAGTAATCTTTATGATAATGATTTTAAAAATGCTCTCTTTTAGAACATTTGACTTGTTTATTAAATTTTTGTTGTTTTAAAACCGCTTATACCCTTTTCCTTCCCGATTTTCTTTCCTTTCTAGCCTCGCGGTCTTCTGGCGCACGAGGCTTACTACCTCCGCTTCTTCCTGCGATTCCCGTTTTACTTCCGCCACGAACCCTTTTTTCCGAAGGGGACGGATCTCTTTCGCGTTCTTTATTGCCCTGTGCATATTTAATTTCAATAAATATTCATCAATATAAAATTTGAAGAGCAAATATCATGACATACAATTTGTAAAATCGCAATACAGTACACAAAATGGTTTTTGCTTTATAATACAATCAACTATTTATATATAGAGGTTTGTTAATAACAATCAAATCAAGTTAAACTTGATCGGATACCCATTTGATTATTATTGACAAACATAAATATACATATAAATTAAATAAATTATATACACAATACTAGTTGCTTATTTGAGTTTTTATGAATACATATAGAATGAAACGTGGGTTAATATTTTATCATAGAAGACGTATTATTAACGGACCGAAAAGTAATCAAAATTTCTTCAATGGGCTCCTTCACGGTTAGTTCATTTCTTAATGTTTAACTTGCATAGCATCTGCTTTCTGTTGTTCAGCTATTTTTGCCTATTAATGTGATGCAAAAATAAAAGGACAGGGTTACCGTGCAAGTCTGCCAGTTTACTACTGAAGGAGTAGATTTTGCAAAGGAGTGGTGATACTCGGTTAATGACGCCACTCAAGAACAGTCAAGCGGGAATAACTAAATTTGTCAAAGATAATAATGATGCAAGTATCGTAATTATCAAAACAAACACCTGCTCTCAAGACAACGCGAATGAAAGCCGTCTTATCTTTGTTGAAAGAGTTTAATAGTTTATCCGACGATAGCGATTTCAGTTGATTACATCTAAATTTTGTGACGGTTAAAAGATTCTTTAGAATACAATTTTTTGTTGCATATTAAGTATGAACATTTATAAGTTTCTATATAAAAAAATATATATATATATTGAGAATGTTTAGACGTGTAGGCGTACCATTACAGTATGAATTTGCCATCGATGCAAGACGAAGTTAATAGAAGAAGCACACTTGTGCCAATATACGTTATTTTTGTTTGATCAAGGAATTTGACCAACACTTACAATAACGAAGGCCCTTCTTTGTGTGTGGTGGGATCTTTCTGGAGTTATTAATTATGAATTGCTAAAATTCAGACAGGCGGTCATAGCGATCGTTTATTGCGTATAATTCTAACGAATTAAACCAAACGCTACCTTTTCAGATCGTTGGGCATACGTTAAGACGGTAAAAATATTAACAATGTTGGAAAATTGGGCATATCCCTTCTGAATATTGGATACAAATTATCGGACGGCTGTCTCCCATCGTGGACGAACTTCTAGGGGAGTATCGATGTGGTTTCAGACTGGGCAGAGCCACTGTGGACCAATTATTTAATGTGAGAATATTCTTGGAAAAAATGTGGGAATACGGTGTTGCATACGACAGCGTCAACCGGGAAAAACTTTGGAGGACCATGTTGGAGATGGGAATCCCGAGTAAGTGAGGCTGTGGAGGATATGTGTATCTGGATCTGTTAGTATAGTTCGCTCCAACGGTGTGCTGTTGGAGCCTTTCGACGTAACGACGGGAGTCAGACGGGGGATGCCCTTTCCCCATTACTTTTTAATATTGCGCTGGAGGGAATTACGAGGGAGGCTGGCAGATCGGGACACGCAGATCCATGGAAGGATAATGCAATGCATTTGGCCTTTGCTGACGTCGTGGCTAAATCGAGATTGGAGGCTTTGGCGGCACTTATGTCTATCGACAGAGCTACTGTTAATTTTGGCGTGAAAATTAACTATGATAAAACGAAGTATATGATGGTATCGAGGGTGAATGCTGGAGGTTACACCTCCGTGAGTATTAACAGTAAAAATATTGAAAGGGTCCAAGAGTTCAAATACCTTGGATCCATCCTCACAGAGAAGAATTTAATGAAAAACAAAAAAACCTCCAGGATTCAACACGGTAATCAGTGCTTTCATGGCCTGAAAAATATATTGGGGAATAAATTACTATTGGCGAGAACAAAGATTAAAGTTTATAAAACATTAATAAGGCCGGTAGTGGTTTACGGCAGTGAAACATGAACCATGACCATCTGCAACGCGCCTAGAGAGGTTCGAGAGAAAAATATTAAGAAAAATTTGCTATACGGCTATGTTGGAAAAGTGAAAATACACCTTTCCGCTGGCAAAAAGCAATAGAAAATGATGTTTTTCAATAGCACAACAAATTTTTGATTACTTTTCGGTCCCTCTAATATATTTTTTACATGCTTCTTAGTTAAAAATGTTTATACTGTTTATACATAATATTTGATGTCTATACAGGTTGTTATTAAATAAATGCAAGGACTAATAGATAGTAATTGATATCATTTAAATTAATCCATAGTATTAAACTTCATAAAGATTCTTACAGCTAAAACAATATTTATAAAAGCAAATAACGAGCAACTAATGAATTACAAATTCACTTTTGCTAAAATCAAGTCCATATGTATTCACAAAAAGGAAGCATAGTAAAAAACTGAAAAATACTGCCAATAAATAAAATATGTTTCAAAATATGGATTCGGCAGCATTTATGACATTTAAATTGATCAACGAACGAATGCCTGAAAATACAACAGCACCCAGTATTCAACAAATAATATCATAATCGCATATTGCAAGAGATATGTGAGTAGGGTATATTTGTGGAAAGCACTAAGCCATCTGAATACCGAGACATTATAAAATAGGAGCAAGCTGATTTATGGAAGCATCTCTAATTACGCTTTATATTATTTATATGAACATATTACATTGATTAGGATATATACCATATTCACTAGGTTTTTCACGTCGCGAGGTTACATTTCGCAATGAAAGATCACAATCGAGCGCGAGAGAGTAAACATGGTATTTACATTGCATTAATTAATTTCATTTCATAATAAAATACGATATCGTCATGCAATAACAGCCCTGGGAGTTAATATGTAACGTTTCAAATGTAAACACATTCCGTGCCGTTTAGGACAACTGGCGAAAATATATCAAAAACTATGGCGGGGCAAAAGAACCGGACAAAGCATATTTTTGGCTTGTTGCGTGGCACAGAATTTGTTGATCTGGTTATATAATTTTTATACATTTTTACAAGCTTCAATCCTTCATATTTATATATTACAATACAAATTGGGAGTATTTGATTATTTTAACAAATATATTCCAACTTAATTTTATTACTTTTCGTTTATGAACAAAATTCATTATTAAAATTGATACGTTTTGTTAGTATAATTTTCAACAGCTGGTTATTCTGTTGAATTTATAACCAGCTGTTGAAATCAGCTAGTGATATATTGGATGTTAGAAAATGCCAGTGATGGTTTAAATATTTAAATCTGGTGATTTGAGTTTGGAAGACGAGCCTCGAAATGAGCGAATCGTCTTGAAATTTGCAATTGAGGACAATCTGATGTTGACCATTGTAAAATTATCATTAATGATCAGCACATCCTAGTTTAAGCCTTTCAAACCGGAGAACATACACGCTACGCTCTAATATAAATCCACTTTTCTATCAGCTCCACCGCAGCATGTACCAAGCTTGATAATGAACCAGATAGCATACAATATTTGTTAATTTCTTCGGAATATTTCTTAATATTTAACTTGCATGGCAGCTTTCTGTTGTTCAGCTATTTTTGCCTATTAATGTGTTGCAAAAATAAAAGGACAGGGTTTCCGTGCAAGCCTGCATTTTTACTTCTGCGAAGTTTACTTCTGAATGAGTAGATTTTGCATAGGAGTGGTAATACTCGGCCAATGACGCCACTCCAGAACAGTCAAGGGGGAATAACAAAATTGGTCAACGATAAAAGTGATGCGAGTATCTTAATTATCAAAACAACCGCCTGCTCTCAAGACAACGCGAAAGAAATTCGTCTTATCTTTGTTGAAAGAACTTAAGAATTTTAGTCATTATCTGCTGAATTTTATAAGAAGGAGATAGAAGATTTAAAAGAAAGGTGGCAGAAGATGATATTCAACGATAACTTAAATTAATCGTAAAGCATGGAGCTTTTTAAACGGTTTAAAGTACGAGTCCACCCCTAATTGCATGCTGTGCATTTACATCTAATGGGTATATCAAAGTAAAATTCTCCACCACAAAATTAAAACGACTGAAGACATTAAGCTGATATTTGATATTATGAAAATTAAGACGAAATAGCTTATAGACTGAGAGCTGGCAGCATAAATTGAAGATCATCTAACACAATAATTTAATAGTTGTGTTCTGGCGTGTTTATGCACTATCATCATGACAGTCTGGCGATTGAGTGCCATTGGTTTTAGGTTGCCCGACTATTACCAGCTTGTTAAGATAGTACCAGACTGGTTCAAACTTAAAATCTAATATATAAAAAATATTATCTTTGTTTGTTCGTATTTAATACGCTGCCATACCGTTGATCAGATTGCGATAAAACTTCGTCCACTTATTGTTGAGGATTGCGCGAGTAACATAGGCATAGTCTAATATATAAAAATCAATGCCAGAACACAACTATTAAATTATTCACATGTGTTAGATGATCTTCAATTTACACTGCTAGCTCTTGGTATATTAGTTATCGGCTGGTTCAACCCATGTGCATCTCAATCAAATAACGAATTAATAATAAACTTGTTGATGCAGACGGGTTAAAACATTTCGAAGACAAATTTTAGTATTTTTCAAAGTAATATCAACTAAGGATATTTTTCAATTATTTTGGATACAAAAAAATAAAATAAACGACCAGTAAACCTATAACATACTTACATGACAAAATGAAATCAATATAGAAGCAATATGGAAGAAGATTGGGCTGATTGATTAATAAAATTATAAAACACTGTATATTATTAGTTTTTTTTTTTTTTTGGGTTTGTTTGCTTTGATTATTATATTGCGGGCCCATTGCAGATGATTATAATCTTTTTATTAAAACATTGTTCTTGTACCTGATGAAAGTTGAATAGTCTTCTAACGAATTTGCAACGAATCGCCGATGATCTTCTTTGAATGTCCTCTTCCGCAGTTGAAAAAATATATTTTTTAATGCATAGTGGTCCCAGGGGTCATCTTGCCTTGTTGTTCTTCATCCGGTCACGTTGTTACAAATCCATGAGGATTGTAGGTGTGATGGTATTTGAAATCTCTCCCATAGTTTGAGCGGAATAAACCATTTTTTTCTGATTCTTCTATTTGTGCCATTTCTTTCAATTTTTGTTATAAAATTTGCCAATATTTATGATATAAAATTATTCTTCATATTATTTGTGTTTATTGACGTGGATACGACGGTAGTCTTCATAGACATCATTGGTTGGTTTCACAAAAAATCATGTCAACGAGTGTGACTCATTTTTCATTGCATTTGGTTATTTAGAATTTAAGATGATTGTAGTGCAGTTTGTTGTCTTCATCTCTGTATTCCTTTTCTTAGGTTTGTATTTTATATTTTTTAAATTCAACGGGGACGTAAATATATTTTAAAGTTGTCTTCAAAGCATAAATGAAATCTTCATAAATTTCTTACAATTTCACGTTCGTCGTATTTTCATCTCATTTTTCTGGATGCGTTTATTTACCCTTCGTATTTGTAACGTTTTGATTTGTTGAAAATACCGGAGAGGATTGACGTAAAATTATCATCATAAACATTCAAGAATTGATCAGTTATCAATCTTCCGATGTAATGTTGTTTGAACAGACTTTTTTGATGTATGACTGTAATAGTAGATTTTGAATTTCCAATATTTTTAATTAATACAGCAGCTTCCAATAATTCCTTCTCCATTCCATTTCACTCCATTCCTCTTCTTCTATTTCTTCATATCGATAGATATTATTTTGAATTAATAACTTTAGATATATCATCTATTTTATTGTGGTAGTTTTCAATGGATATTCTTATGCTCGATTTGAAAAAAGTATTCCTTTTCCATAATGTAGTAACAAGATTTTCAATGCGAATTCAACTTGATCGTCTTTCATTTTGATTGTTTGATGCTGTTTATATTATAATTCCTCCTTTATATATTGATCATAATATTTTCTACAGCGTGATTTGTTTAGCTTCTGGTTTAGTTCAATTTGAAACTTTGATTACGCAAAACGTAGCAGTCTTCCCTTTTCCATAATGTAATAACAAGATTTTCAATGCGAATTCATCTTGATCGTCTTTCATTTTGATTACTTTTATGTTGTTTATATTATGATAATTCTTCCTTTATATATTGATCATATTTTATAATAACGAAAGATGTAGCGGTCTTCAAATGCAACAAACAGTCATATCGAGGCAAAGATTTGTTATTCCGGTCCAATATATTTTTACTGATTATTTATTTTCCAACATTGCCTTAATTTTTTTTATAAAAAACGCTTTTATAATTTTATTTTAGCATATTTTTTGAGATTAAATGAGATATTATAACAAAACTATTATAATGTTCTTTTCCTTCGATTTGAAAAATTTGAATGTCCACAAAAATCGATAGTCTCTTCTTTTATAGGCGTCACTTTTATATTTTTTGATGCACTTTTATTTAACTATTCTCGGATGATTTCAAAATATTTAAACGGCGAAAGGAAGATTCATCACAGGTCAGGTCAGCCCAATCTCCATACCAAATGCCTGCCGGACACACTACTTACAGCTGATACTAACCTTCAATGAATCTTCAATTTTTCTTCTTTTCATATCTGCAAAAACCAAAAATATCGGCTGAATCATTGAAATAAAATTTTAAACAGTCGATAAAAAGCTCGATTACGTACCGCGCTCTGTAGTATCTTGATGAGCACGTGAGCTGTTACTGTTGTTGCTCGACAGTGGTGACATTTCTTCCGGAACAAGCATGTTATTGCTTCCTGCTGGCGGACTTCCGGCTTCTAAATACCTTTGTTCATCCTATCAAATCAAATGACGTTAAAATAAAATGTCGACGTCACAATCAATATGATTGAATTTAAACTGCACACATACTCTATATCCTCTTTCGCTCGTTATTCTATCCTTATTGCGTCGCATCATATCATCATCGCGTGAAGAAATTTTGGTGCTGCTCCTTATTTCCCAATCTTTAGAGCCACCTTCGCCAGAACGTCGGTCAATTGAATTGATCATTTTGAATCTATAAACATAAAAAAATTACTCTAAATACTGCCTATATTATTGCGATATTACAAAATAAGTATGGATGACTGACTGTTGACTGGAGTCACGTTTTGATTCTCTGTCCAGCGAAGAATCTGATATTTTTGTCATTTTCCTATCTCTAATAGAATCTTTCCTATCTTTATCTATGTAAAAAAAAAATTAGGATCAATTGAATTCGCTCAGTAGATGTAATGTTAGGTAAAGCGAAAAGAAATGTCAACTTTTTTTTGTGTGCGTAAACTGCAGTCTTGGGCTAGTTTCTTTTTCCCGTAAACATCACCCCGGGGTATTTTCGTGTGTTGTAGAATCGTTGACTCCGTCATTTCTTGTAGCAGCTCAACTTTACCGCTAATTATTAGGAGATGGTAACCTGTCGCCTAATCGCATGAAGCTCAAACACATGAATGTGCACCGGGAAATACTGTTTAATCGCGTCTTTTGATTTCTATGCACGTAGAAAACTACAAGAAGAACAATATCGTCTGCACTAATTGTGTGTTGTATGGGGGGAAGCTCTCCGTCTGTCTCCCGAACTGCGCTACGTTCTCTGTCTCTCTGTCTTCGAGCTCAATGTACAAGAGTGCTTTTTCTGAATAAGTGGAGGGGGATCGCAGACCCTGCGATAATACTCCTTTAGGGGTTAACAACCAAAGAATATTACAGCATAATAATGCAAGACAACACGCAGCAAGGATTACGCAGAACAAAATAAGGGAGCTGGATTTGGAAATGCTGCAATATCCACCGTATTCTCCTGATATGGCACCTTCAGACTACCATCTTTTCAAGTAATTAGAACATTAGCTTCGTGATAAAAAATTCACTTCTGTAGAACAAGTGAAAAATCATTTGGATTCTTACTTTAATGGAAAACCGGCCGAATTTTACGAAACAGGCATTAAAAAGCTACCTAATCTGTGGAGGTCTATCTTATATATAAAAATTAATCTTTGTTTGTTTGTATTTAATGCGCTGCCATACCGTTCATCCGATTGCAATAAAACTTTGTCAACTTATTGTTTACATTTGTAGGAAAAATATTGTTTGTATACGCAGTTTGTTTGACATTTTTTTTCGCTCTAACTAATATATCCTTAAAGGGATATTATATAATAAATTAAATAGATTACCACAATTTTGTGAATCGCCATTCATTGTCGCTGTGTCGACCGTTGTTCCAGGCATTTCTCCGCTAATATCAACACTGAGCTGATGGAAATCTTCCTCGCACAACATTGAAGACGCTCTCGCTTTTAATTGACCACTGTAACTTGTCGCCAATATGAACAAATCTTGTCGATGGTTTTTTTCTACCTCTCGCACCTTTAGAATAAAATTAATTATAGATTTAAAGATTGTTAAACCTAGATCATCAATCATATTTTCGAGTTACACTGTCACTACATATTACGTGACGACGATTTGATGACATGCACACGCAGTAAGCCTGGGTCACTAATTTGCTTATTTAGAAAGATACCGAGCGGGCAGAGCGGGAACACGTTGAATGCGTTCTGAGGCTGTAGTCTGTGAGACTAATGATTAGTGATCTAGGGCCAATATTCGAAATTATAAACTAAATTGAAAATACTGACCTTTTCTATTTTCCTCTCAATAATTTTGCTAACTTTCGCCAATACAGGGAAGTGAGGAAGTATTCTAATAAGTACAATCAAAGAATTACGAATCTGAACATAGTCACGAGAGTCTAAACAGACGAGCATCGCTTTGGTGATTTTAAAGTGCCATTTGTGACATACGTGTCTGAAAACAAAAACAAAAAAATTAGCGCGTCAATTTTAAATTTCAATGCGATTTGTTTTAATCGCAATAATTTACCTGAAGTTTTCATATCCGACATGATCATTCGCATCGGAGAATCTGTTTGAAACTCGGAACTTTGTAACGAATCCGGGATAGTGGGCGCATTCACGTTGAAAAACTGCAGGATCGGATCGCCAATGCATCGCCGTAGCTAGAACACCTTGTAAGAATCGGCCGTAGCGAGCGGCTTCTCCTTCGGTTAGACACGTGACTGTATAGGTGATATCGCAAAAAAGCTGAAATAAAAATATAATTTTATACGCACTCGTTAAGTTTAAATATGAAAAAAATGTAGCACGATAATCTTACTCTGTCATAACATAATAACGTGGGAAAGTTTTCAGTTTTAAACGAGTGCAGAATATGTAAGAAATGAGCACAGTAAAGTGCATCCATGGCAGTGAACAAGCATCGAGGAAAGAGACATAGTTGCATAAACTGGGTGATGGTTTCGTTTTTAGCATATTTTGACGATCGTAAAAGAAACCAATTATCTTTTTCTTGGCGAAGACGATTCATTACTCTATCCACGTGTTCCTGCTGTTTCCTTTTTTCATCCTAAAATAATGCATCGCAAAAAATAATTGTAGCAGCTTTGATATAACGGTTCCATTTACACAATTCGATATAAAGTACCTGTAATTTTTCTATCAGCGTGTTGTATCTTTCGTGTTCTTTACGGCCTTTAGTAGCATTAGAGCCTCCGGAATTTTCATTTGCTACCGTCGTTGCAAGTGCGCGTATCCTGTCTATCTCGCGTTGATAACTGTCTGTGGGAACGAGCAAATCATTCATGGTCAATGACCAAAACGTGACGTAGAACTCTGGAGATATATCGTCCCAAACCTAAAATAATAATATTTCCACTTAATGCGCTAGTTCGAAATTAATACGTATTAATCATTTTGAAAATATCACTTTTGCGGGCAGAGTAGATATGATCGCGGATACAACTGGTGCCATGGCGATATTAGCGGCTTCTGCGTATCTCTGCTGCTTTGTTAGTGCAACACGTTTTCCTTCGGAATTATCCCGCCGTAATTTTTCATAACGCGCCGATATATTCCACGAGAGAGCGGGACGCGCCAAGAAAAATGCTACATCAGCTCCGAGATGATAATCTCGTAGCATGACCTATAAAATAATAAATAAATCAATTCTCAATTTATATAGATCGCGATGTACAAATTTTAAAAAATTATACCTCGATCGAAGGCATGCGAGCGACGTATTCATCGTGCGTATGTGTTGCGGCGAGAAATACGCCGAATTGTACAAGCGCGTCTTGACATTGATCAATCAAGCGACCGACTAGTTTGAGATGAGGACGCGGTGCACCTTCGGCGCCTCCTTCCATGTACGCGCAACAATTTCGTTGCTGAGCGGCTAGTAAACATAAGGCAGCATCTAAGCCCTCACCGCCACCCATTAACGCTTCCTTCAAGCGCTGAGATGATTTTTTAGTGTTTCGAACTTGACTGAAATAACCGGCCTGAAAATGGATACGTGCATTAATAAATCTAATTCTATAATTGTAAACGATAATAAAATATTTCTGCATTTAGATGCACAGTACCTCTCCTCTCAATAACTCGCCGCCAGACATGGCGTCTAGTTGTTCGGCGGTCATTTCTTCTGCAGCTTCTATGCCAGCCATTTTTTGAACAATTTCTTTAAGAATCAAGAGATCCAAGCTAAAAAGAAGTATTAAGAAACAGAAAGTAATAAAAGTATACGTATACATTTAGAATTTGAAATTAAATTACAACCTTTTTTTAGCTTTAAGTTGATTTGCCACAAATTGCAATAGAGCCGTTAAGTCAATGGCATATTTCTTACAGGCTGCTCCACAAAATGCAGCTAAACCTTGGAGCCATGGTGCTGCGCTGGATCCGTCAGGTTGAACGCGAGCACGACGACCGCCACCCAAAGCCTCGACCAAACAATATCCCAACATATCGTAGGAGAGAGATGTCAAATATTTTAGAGATTCCACAACAGGACCTTCGAGGTGCATTCAAGTAATAAATTTTGATATCATTGCCAATACAATAGGACATTATTTACAATAAACGTTGATCAAGAAAAGTATTGAATGACTACCTATGAGATTGTCATATATTTGTATCTGCAACAAGACATAATCAAAGAAAAATCCTGGGGCGGCATGACTAAGTTTCCCAATAAGACGTCCTTGTGGTTTAACATTTTCTTTACTGACTCTCTTCATAATTGCTTTTATCTTTTTTTGCGCGTCTGCCCTTCTACGCATTAACGTAGCATGTCTTAATGGAGCTTCATTCTTCCATCTAGCATATAGACAATACCTGAAAATTTAAATTTATGTTGAAATGGTATATATTATTTTTTTACTTTACAGTTTCTTCATCAGTCTCTTCAATATTTGTTCAAAGATAGACGTCATGACCAGAACCGTAACGGTGATATGAAGCGCCTGTGGCAAGTATCTAGCTTGTGCCCTTATGAAATTTTGAAGAATCTGAACCCCGTATCTATTATATTTCTTATGGATATTCTCATTATTAGAATTGAGTTGTAGCAAATACATAATGGTCAAGGAAAGGTTAGAAGAGGCCGTACGAGCTTCCAAGACAAACAGCACAATCGTCGACCAATTGAGGTAAGATAGATAAATATATAGTTTTTATGGGTGGGAGGGGGGGGGGAAGTCTAGATGCCTTTGCGACCTTATTTGGCGCAAACCACCTATGTAAGTTAGCCTCTGAGGGGGCTTCCGTGATCGTACAGATCATAGAAGGCCCCGGGTAGTCACTTATTCCCGAAAATGCTGCAAAAGGTCCTAAAAGAGGAAGGAGTGGTCTTTGTGTCCAACCGGTCCGCTTTTCGAACCGCTGACATGACGAATGAGCGCCTCACAATCGGACGCCATACCCGAACATGTCTACAGAACGATTAGGAACTCTCATTACAAAACGAGAGAAGAGAGTTTAGAGTATACATTATAAAAACCATGTACCACTCTCGGTTGGGTTATTCTGCGTTTTGCGCCCCAAACTTAGTTGCATCCGTGGTGAGTGCCTTCTTTATTACCCCCTTGTTACGGCCCTGGTCATGACCATATCATTAGTCATGCTTTCATAAGCTTGCTGTTTAAAGGCATTTTGACTGAGGTTTTGTTATCAGAGTGATTATGTTGAATAGCAGTTATGCCATTTTTTTAATTAAACAATTATAATGATGAAGCAGTTTCCATCAGAAAGCTAGTGTAACAGCTATTCATAACAACCAAGATAATTTTATTGAAACTAGAGTTGAATGCCATTTATTATTTAAATGGAGATTACCAGACTAGGGTGAAGACCTATATGATATTAAACATGTTCAGCATTAAGTTGATAAACCAGTGAACAATTTTAATATTGCCAATTATGGCATATTAGTTACGATTGACATTTTTTTAAAGTGCTCTCAGTTTGTTGCTTAATACTACCGCAATCAATGCAACATGAAATATGAATGATTACGAAATATCTAATATATAAAAATTAATTTTTGTTTGTTCGTATTTAATGCACTGCCATACCGTTCATCCAATCCCGATAAAACTTTGTCAACTTATTTTTTACACTTGCGGGAATAACATAAGCATAGTAAAAATGAGCTTGACTACCAATTTTATTGAAAATTATAGCACCAATAACCAAGCAAAAAAATCTGAAAGTGCAAAGAATCTGTAATGAAGTGACATGCATTATTAAACGCGATTGTATACCTGTTTTTGATTGTATATTTTTATAGCATTGCAACGCATGCCTGGTTATCAATATAATCACTAGTAATCAATATAATCTTCCTTTAGAATCAATATAAAAATATCATGCAACAAAATAAACATTACCTATATTGATATGGATAAAGTTTGAGAAGAGTGTAGACCTCTTCCGCCATACAACAATTACAATCCATGTAAGAAAGTGCTGGCAAAATTGCCGAATCCAGTATCGATAGCACATCATGACGCAATGGGTCATCTGTAACTCCACGAGCAGATCGGCAAAGTCTTACCACCTATTGAAGAAAGCAATGTATTTAATAAACTAGGGATTAACAAACTTTAATTTCAGAAATAATTTGTTATGATAGATGATTTACCTTATACATCAAAACAGGATCAGTATGCAAGGCCGGACCGAGTGTGGCTAAAGCCGGTATAATAACATCTCTCAGGTCTGTTAATTCTTTTGCAGGTTTCACAGCCAGTCTGTTAGTTAGTGGTTTAATTGGTTTTGATTTTATATTAGGAGCTATTGGGCAGTATCTGTTAAAGCATAAAAGAATTATCAATATAACTACATTTTATACTCTTATAATTAATATAACATATTCAAATTTGAATTACCTTATATAAAGTGGGTGAATTGTAGCGTTGAGCATATTACATAGTGCACGTGTTGCAGGCGGATAAGCAGCAGCTTTATATTCTGGAAGTCTCAAGGCGAGCGCATTGAATACACTCCAACACCCTATTTCCAATAATGCTGCTCCCAACTGTAATTTTTGGTTGCCCAAATCTACTACTTGTTCCTAAAAATAAACATTTGTTGGAAACATTGCTTAACCCTTTCGAACCGTAGAGCAGACATGCTACGCTCTAAAGTAAATCCACTTTTCTGTTAGTAGATAGGAATGATGCAAGTATCTTAATTATCAAAACAAACGCCTGCTCTCAAGACAACACAAACGAAAGTCATCTTATCTTTGTTGAAAGAGCTTAATGGCTTATCCGACAAGGTACCGAGTGTATAATGAGACGCAAGACGCCTGTTTCTGTCTTACGATTTCTGGTCTTGAGTAGTTTTTCACTGTCTTCAGCAAAAAACTGCTAAAAAAAAAATCTCTACACTCCCTATCGACAGTCGTGAAAGTGCCATTTGATACGTTCACCTAAGTGATTTGCTGGGTAAGCATTCTAAATGAAACTTGGAAGCCATGCTATCTTCAATTTCGAACAACCGAGGTGATTGTATGATAAAATAAGTAATAAGTAGCTTACCACTATAGTTTCTTTAGTTTCCGGTTCATCACCAGGTTGCTTATTGGTAGAAATTATCGTCATTCGTCTTACATACTCATGAGCTTCTTGCATTTCTTGTTCACATTCTCTCCAAATTACGGAATCAACCGGGCGCAGCTACAATGAATGGAAATAATATAAACACATTAAAATAAAATTGAAAACAAGCAATTATAATATACATCGTAAAATGTAAAAATACAAAATAATCACCCATGAGTATATATTATCCAATGAAATTATTTCATGCTGCAATAGTAGAGCGGTGATTATATACAATCCGTGCGGAACATTTTCTTCCGTATGCGAAGCAAATTTAAATCCTAACACTTCGCAAACAATAAGGGGATCGCTCATATACGACTTCAATAAGGGAATAAATAAATCTTCTAATTCATAACGCGCCTCGAATGATTCGAGGATTATGTCTAAAACTCTATTAGGATCTAGATTAAAGCGTCCTGAAATCATAAAAATTACATTAAAAAAAGCATTAAATCGCACTCAATTGAAAAACATGTAAACTTACCAATCAAGGATTTAATGATCTCTAATATGCTTTTATGATCAATGTGTCCCGTTATCTCTTGATTTAATTCAACTATCAATTTGGCGTAGCCTTCGCTTTCTTCTCGGAAAAGATTGAATTTTCTCTGTTTATAGCTGCAATTAAGAATACAAAACATGAAATAAAGCGCATTGAAAACGATGTATTGTTACATTTTCATATGTAAATACTTACTAAAGTTTGGTTTTGATTTTGATGAATTTAGTGTAGAAATTTTTGTTTTTAAGAGTTCCCACGTCTTGCAAAGTGTCGATTTCTAATCGCTCTTTGAGTAATTTATCAGAAAGGGCGGCTTCAGCTTCGCGCAGCATGCGAAATAGATCGCTCCTCTCTTCTGGTGTTTCGGCGGCGGCGTCGAGTACGCAAACAACATCCAATAGTGTGGCCGGCAATTCCGGGTGTAATCTCGCTATTGCCGAAATGGTACCGGGAGGTGCCCCTTTTGCTTTGAGTAGGGCGACGGCAACATCGGAACCTAATCCTCCCCCTTTTGATTCTGCATCTTGGACGCATTGTTCTAGTATTTGCAATCTGAGGAAAAATTGAGATTGATTGCTTTGCTATTTTATCTTACCGTATTTGTTGTATTTAAAGCAAACCCTAATAATATTATAGAGTGAAAATTTTGTTGACAGGTCAATGTTAGTGTACAATTTATAGATGTCTTGACGCATAATAAACTACAACATAACCTCAAATTACACGAACATATTTTATCGACACAAGAATTATATCGACATGTCGCGTCTACAATATATGGCGTTGTTAATATTAAAGCCGTTTAATAGTGAGTATACATCAAACCTGATTCAATTCTCATAATATATACTGAATAAACACAATACGCGGAATGGATAAAATGCCGGATGACAGATATTGATTTAGGTCGCCGAATTGAACGAATAAATATACATTTATAAAATATATTTGTATAGTCGAATGGTTCGTCAATTTTGGGGTTGTTTTGATGAGAGGGCGTACTCACAAGGACGGCTCGCGCGCCTCCCGCCGCCCAGCCATCTTGACACGCAAACTTCTGGCAACACTCGCCATAGAGTGATTGCTGCTGACAGACAGGGATGCCAACTGCTTTCAACGTCCATTGGATTTGTTTTAGGATTTCAACGTCCATTGGCAATGAGCAGGTTAAGTACTTTTGAAAGGGATTTAATTTAAAGTCACATATTTTTATGGAACATTTTAATTATCTGCATCCTTTTTTACATTCTTCTGCTTCATAATTTATGGCCCTAAAATATTTATATGGATTATTTTAGGGGATTGTTTCCAAGATAATACTCGGAATATTTAATATTTTATAAATACACATATTAAACAATGAAGGTTTAATATGCAAATATTTTTTTATACTCATGGAATGCGCTATATAGCTGTAAAAATAATTAAATTTGAAAATAATATTTCTGAAAATTATGCATAAAAGGGAACGTCCTCAATTTTGAAAAAATAGTTATAACTATTAGTTATAATAATAATATAACTATTGGCTATTAATATAACTACGGCAACGAAGTTTTATTGCAATCTGATGAACGATATGGCAACGCATTACATACGAACAGAGATTAATTTTTATATATTAGATTTGTCCACTTTTGCTCACGTACGTGATGAATTGCATAATTCGAACTTTACTGATTGTTTAATATCAAAAAATGGAAGCTCAGAGCGAATAGCTATGAAAAAATCAGTAAATACTGAGCTTGAAGACGGTATTTTTAACTAAGAATGTGATATGAAAAACAATTCATACAAGAAGTGAAAAAATATCGAAACTCCATGGATAAAAGAGGGAAAACATTATTATTAAAATTTCTTTCACCAAATGGCACATCGGTAATACAACCGATGGATCAGTAAGTTAAGTAAGTTGCAGTAACGCAGTAGAACCTGATATAGGAGACATTGCGGAAGCAATAGTACAAATTTCTATATGTGCTGAATGCGTTAAAGAATGTAACTGAGTGATGAGGAAATAATTAAAGAAATATCTGCCTCAGAAGAACAAGGTCAAGAAGACAAAGAAGAAATTTGCAAGGGGGGAGATATTGTTCCTATAAATTCTGAAGCTTTTCAGTGTTTAGTTGTCGCCATGAAATGGATTGAGAACCAAGGAGGATGTAATTCAGAAAAACTTAATCTAGACAAATAAAAACTATTCATATCCTATCAATTATGATTATTTTCCATTATCCGGACTACTTTCATCCCCAATTAGTCCGTATAATCGAAGTTCTACTTTATTGTAAAATCAATAACCACCAACAATCAGTATTTTTATGTTTCTATCGAAAACATACTTAAATCGTCTACTAAAACATTATACGAGGTCTTTCAATAAAGATGCTAAATTTTTAAATGCGAATAAAACAAGTCGTGTGTGAGATATCTATTAAATTTTTATTTTATCTGAAAGAACATTTTGTGGCATTAATTATTAAATATAATTAAATTTATTTTCTTTCCGATAATTAATACACTTATTGAAATTGAAAGATATATAAGGGAAAAGTATAAATTATATTTATTTAGTTGGTTTTATTATAAATATGAACAAACATATAAACATTGACTTTTATATATAAGATCTACCGTAAGTCAATTGTACTATACTTATATTATTTGAGAAAGTGCAAACAATAAGTCGGCAAAGTTTTATCGCAATCGAATGAACGATATGGCAGCGCATACAATATGAACGAATAAATTTTTATTATTGTATATTAGACTATGCCTATGTTACTCGCGCAATCCTTAGCAATAAATGGACGAAATTTTATCGCAATCTGATGAACGGTATGGCAGCGCATACAATACGAACAAACAGATTATTTTTATATTCATTTGTATTATGAAAAAAACATCATATTTTGGTTGAAATATTTTTTATTTAAATAACATAAATTTATAGAGAGTCAAAATTTGTACATTATTTTAACTAAAAACATAGGAGTTTGTTCACAATATCAGATATTATAAATCTCAAATTAACTAGAAAATACTCTTCATATATGGGTTTCTACAGATTTACACTATTAAACTAGATTGAGTTTACACATTTCAAATATCGGTAATCCTTTGCGGGTTTTTTAAAAATTGTTGTTGGTATTTTATCTAAGCCGTATATGCACATTTTAAAATCGCCTATTGTTTGAATACTCGCTTTGAATTGAAATAAATATGAATGTATAGGACTAGAGAGATCCTCGCAAAGATATAATAATACAAATCGTCTAATATTTATTTTAAAAAAAGTATTCTTAAGCATTCTAAACAATCGAGTGGCGTTAAATTTTACATACATAGCCGTACATTTTTTCGTTACTTAAAAATATAATTTTTACATTTCAATAAATTAAAAGATCAGTTACATTGTTTCCTAATATATATTTCTTATAGTACTTAAGAAATAAATTAGCTATGTTATGTTGTCCTAAGCATTCAAGCTGTGTGTTTTTATCGGAAATAATACAAAATATTATTCAAAAACGTCAGCATGAAAACCTATCATTCTTTCATATGGCTACTATACTTATTTTTGTTAAAAATAATAAGTATTAAAGTTTAAGTACTCGTTTAAATGTTAACAGAAAGACGATCTTAACGAAACATGTGGTATAAGTAAATTATGGCTTTCGGTTCAAATAACAAAATGTAATGCTACCAAAGAAAGAAAGAGCCATAATGGTAAAAAATGGACTTTTACTACTTTTACTGGTTAAACCAACACTAATAGAACATTAAGGCCTAAACGCTCATTTTATAGAGATAAATTAAACAATCTAATTAACTACTCTCAAAACTTCCCACGTACGAAAGACAGGATCAAGATTTTCGATATATACATTTAAACATATGTTCTCATACAAACTTTGTTTATAATAGGACATTTTGGTTTAAAAAAAAATAACAATTTAATACAAATTTTAACTACTTAACATAAAATATTTTCTAATAAATTTAACATTACATCTAACATTGTGTTTTTGTGGAGATCTATAATTTAAACTAATCCGTAGCAACTAATTATAAATGAGATCATTTACTTTTTAGTAACAAAAATTTACAGGTCTATTCAACATAATATCAAGACGGCTCAAAAGAAAAACCAGCATAAAAGAAACTTGCATTAGAAATATAAATAGTAAGAAGAAGTGCATAGTAAACATTACGGCAAAATATAAATTTGTAGCAAATTTACGGTGAAGGCTTTTCTTTAGATTACAAAAATATCATCTCCGAGATTTAACGGAGAAAACAACAATGAAAAAGCGAAGAGGAAAAAATATGACCGTCATAAGGTCTATTCCAAAGTTGGAATGTACGAAATATAACTATCAAACGCTTATTAATAAGTCTTGTTAACCTTTCATATAAAAATATGGAGGATATTGAGATCAAGTATTTTAAATTTACAGTCTACATATTACAGTCATACGTGATTGAGCATTAAAATACAATCTATACATCATTTGGGATACGGAATCATTTTTTTTACACTCAACATATCGTTTTTACTTAAAAACAATCGAGCACATTTCGTTAATTTTTCTAGTTATCATACAAAAACATTCACTATGGCGGACGTTCGGTCGGCCCGTTCGAGTCTATCGTCTCGGTGGCTTTTCGTTCGGTCAGAAGAGTACGTCGTGCACGTGCGTCGGAGTGGTGGGCGCCGGAGTCTGCGACGGCGGAGCTGGCGAATGAGACTTGGCCGGTTGGGTTTCTCGGGCCACGAGGTGCTCCACGAATAGGACGGTCCTCTGCAGCACTACGGGGCATTGAGACGTGAGACTGCAGGCGGCCGCTGCCAGCTCTGCGGCTGCGGCTGCGCCTCCGAGGCCTCCGGCCATGCCCCGGGCGGCGCTGACGACGCAGGCCGTGCCGATGAGCGACGGCGGAGTCCTCATGAGTTCGGTTTCTGAAAACAAAAATTAAAATAAATTTAATATGTTTGTTCGTATTTAATGCGCTGCCTTAACGTTCATCAAATTGCGATAAAACTTCGCCCACTTATTGCTAAGGATTGCGCGAGTAACATAGGCATAGTCTAATATATAAAAATCAATGTTTGTTTGTCTGTATTTAATGCGCTGCCATATCGTAAATCCGATTGCGATAAAACTTTGTCAACTTATTGTTTACACTTGCGGGAATAATATAGGCTTATTTAAAAATATTTTTTGTGTTTTTAACATTATAACAAAAAATATATTTTAAATTCAACAAATACACGTGCGATTTGTAAATTTAAAACGTAATATTGGTGAAGCGAACAATATTCGGAAGTGGAATAATAACACAGGTAGATCAATGATGGGTTCGGGTCCAGATGCTGCGATAGACAGGTGGTAAGCGATATGCCACCGGTTTTCAACATTTACAAGATTTATTGCATGTAAACAAAGTCGATTTTTTTTGGTCGACAAGGAACATAACATCTATGCAATCAATTATTTTTTGTGCAAATTTGAGCAGATGATGGTTGAAGGTAATTCAAGCTCAATATTTTTAGATTGCAAGCATAAGTTCGGAAGCGTTTTATTTCGAGTAAAAATGTAAGAAATTAAATTATCAATAAAATGGAAATAATATCGAATTAACACGTAACGACATTCTCGCCGAAGTCTGGACGCTTGTAAACAGTGGCGTAACTACTAGGCGACGCCTAGGGGCAGTAACTGTCTAATATATGTATACATTTATATAGAGTACATATATGTTTTTCAAATTGTTATATTAATCTTTCCCTACCGGTGATGTATTTACTACACCTCGACTCTAACAATGGGAATATCGATATGAAATATAATAGATACGAGCTTCAGAATGTTTGTATTCCTCCGTAATATAATCGCTTATATTATTGTTCCAGAGATTCCAAAAATATTCATATTTAAATAGAATAAATATGAATATTTGATATGAATATTTTAATATTTATTCTATTTAAATATGAATATTTTTGGAATCTCTGGAACAATAATATAAGCGATGGGTGCAGGAAGGATCCGAGTTGCATGTACGAAAAAAGGTGGATCGTTAACCCGAAATGGTTAAAAAGTAGTGACGTCCTGAAGGTTGTATAGGTATGTGTAGAAGAAAGAGAATGAGGACAGAAGAATGAAGAAGGTGCCGAGGGTCGAACAGGGCGGCTGGCCAGAAAGGCAGCTGTCGTCAGCACCTGCCGCCAGGGCCCCCCGTCAGAACCCCCCGCTCCGACCTCCTTCTTCAAATACATACAACCGATCAAGGAACAAATGCACTCATGCAATTGACTGCTGTCGTTTCAAAACAACAAGCTTTCATGTTTAAAAAAAAAACATCAAGAATTTAAATAAAAACAACTTCTTATTGACGCGAAATCACATAATCATAGAGCAACACGTGTAAACATTCGAACCACGCGGAGATCATTTTGGACCACGTGGTTCGATCAATGTTTGTAAACCATCCCACGTGGTGATACAAAACAAACGCACGCCTCATGCCAAAATCGACATTTCAGGATTTAAACCAAGTCCGAGTTTTATCTTTCAGCTCGAATGGTTGTCCATATTTTGGATGTTAATTTCGAGTATGTCAGCATAATTGACGACACGCTGAAGACAATTTCTGTTGTAATAATATGCGTGCAAACAACTGGCGGACGATGAACTAGGACGACGACAGTTAGGGTAATTAAGAAACATCGGGGGCGAGTTTAGCTTCTTGGCTTGTCTTAACGGACAACAGGTCGGTTTTCAGTTGACTTTTAAGCTTGGGGTGAGGGCATTTCTGAGGGCCATCGAACTTAAGCGAAGGAATGAACTGTGAAATCGACTGCAGATGCCCCGTAAGGAAATATCAGCCCGAGGGATCTCGGGGAAATGCATGGAAATGCTAATATTTTCGAATGTCGCGCATGTTTATGCGGAGATCGCCAGACCAAATGTTACACGACTTGAGACGCCGCAACTGTCATTTTTTTCATTTTGATTGTTCAAATAATGTTTCTGTTTTGTCGAAATGAATTTAGAAATATCTTCGTCTTCTCGGGGGCGTACGACGACATTCGATATTGTTCGAATTTCCAACATAAGATGCTATGCGGGTTTGGTGGAAACAATTTAATATTATGAAAGCTATCAGAAACACCGATGAAGCGCGGAATGAAATTGTCCAGTAGGGCCATAACAAGTGAGTTGCAAAGCAGGCGTCCGTCACGGGCGCAATTGGGCTTGGGGCGCAAAACGCAAAATAATGACCCGGTCGAGAGTTGCACTTGGTTTTTATTTTACTTGACCATTCTACTTTCCATGAATCAACACTGATCCGATCGCGAGGTGCTCATTCGTTATATCAACGGTCCGAAAAGCAGACCGGTTGGACACACAGACCTTGTGGCCACTCCGTCTTCTTTTAGGGCTTTTTACGGACCATGTTTCATCCATGGTTATGAATTGATGCAAAAGCTCGGCCTTATTGCTGTGAAACATCGCCAAACGCTCGATTTAAACATCATCACGACGCTGTTTTTGATCCTTGTTTACAAATTTTCAGTTAATATGCAATATACGGACTCTCAATCATATTTTTTTTAAAAGCAACAACCCTTATCTATATATCAGATCGGGTATTTGTACGAGTTTAGCCTCTTTGTTTAAATAATACGGCGAATTCTTAGCATTATCGTGGCCGCATCAAAAGATCAGATCATTGAACGTATTACTTCAAATAGATGTAACATCAACAGGGAATCCAATCTCGAGCCAAAATTTCGATCCCGGGATTTCGGGATTGCATTAGATCATTCCGGAATTAGTCCCGGAATCGGGATTTTCAATAGTTTAAGAAATTACATTGATAAATTTGACCAAAAATTACTAATAAGTCCATTTTTTTAATATAAAGAATAATCTGAAGGCGAAAGAATTGTATTTATTTAAGAAAAGACAAAAATACAATTCCAAAATAGATAAATAAAACACTTGTCATTTAGTCTGGATCTGATCGTATAGCACCACCAATGTGACTGATAAAATCCCATTCTGCTGAGACACGGACTAAAACTCACAAAATTCCCGATTACCCGACAAATTATTTATTTCCGTCGCTGCAGATGAATACTTATACACTATAATACTTTGATGTGATTCGCAATTATATTACGGAGGAAAACAAAAATTCTGAAGCCCGTATCTATTATATTTCATATCGATATTCCCATTATTAGAGTCGAGGTGTAGTAAATACATCACCGGTAGGGATGGGTTAATATAACAATTTGAAAAAAAATTATGTACTCTATATATTATGTATATATAGATTAAACAGTTACTGCCACTAAGCGTCGCCTAAGCTCGCCAATTAGTAGTTATGCCACTGTTTCCAAGCGTCCAGATTTTGGCGAGAATGTCTCGATTTAGTAGCCTTATTCGGAATTATGTTTACTAATCACGGGATTTATAAGTACATTAAACTGTCCGGGATCCGGGATTGGATTCCCTAGTTACAGTCAAACCCTGATGATGCAACATATGCATCACCGGCCACGAAGATTGTTTTCTTCTTTTCATCCATTTTTTGAATGTAATTGAAGCAAAATTGATAGCATTGGATCTTACATACTATCCCCGTGTTTACATAGTATGCTTATTTATGTAAAATTCGCTGTCGTAATATATTCAAACATGGAAAAAATGTGGGAAAAACTACAATACGTCTCGTTCTCATTTGTTAAGATCCCATAATGCAACATCGAGGGACGGATTAATTATGCATTCCGCGATGCAGTAAGCGCAATTTAAATGATTTACAGCTGTAAACGCATTACGTATTGAAATTTAACGGCGCACCACAATCGGGTCGCTTCTTATTTAACAAGACATAAAATTAGTTTCGGGCGTCGAAGGCGCATCCCCTGCCGGAGAGTCCTCGTTAGAGCACTCGAAAAACGGGGGCCGAGTCTGGATCGCGGATAATAGAAACTAGTTTGTTGGGTTATAATAGATTTCGGATGTCAAAAAAATCCAAGACTGCTGTCATTTCGCAGCGTTCGAGCGCAGGTAAACGAGTCTACGCAGCGAGACAAATAATGGCAAAGCAACTACCCTCGTCCTCGAAGGGGAGACTGCCTCACATCTCGGGGTGCATAATGAATAAATGAGAGAACTGTATCATTTTATTTATAGCGCTCATTTTGTGGCTTATCATGTTACTTTTTTACGCCGTTGAAATATATTATGAACGACAACAAATTGATTCGCTTTCAATTAACGATCCGCGCATTGAGTGTTAAAATCTCGTAATAACTGGGGCAATTTTCGGTTAATTACGGCGTCACCCGATTTACATTCAACAGTTATAAAAAAATGGTAAAAAGATGGCCGCTTGATAAAGATGGCCGTTGAGCATTCGGCATATGGCGTCAAATACGACCTGCCACTGTTGACCAATTTATTTTAATTTATACGTCCGTGCATTGAGGGGGTTAACGAACTGTATCGGGGTTTCGAATAATTAAATCGATGCAAAATGGATTTATTAAAATTGGCAGCATTTATTTTTCGCAAAAGCGTTGAAAGAGCGATCTAAGAGGGGGAAGTGGATTTGTAAGAGATTTCGGCAGTGGATGTCGATTGTTGGAGTCTTACACTTTGTACAGTTATAACGGGAAGCAGACTGAATGATGTTCCTGTTCTTTATGAAGAAACAATTCGCAGGGGTCTCGGAGAAAGTTAGACGTCGCTTCTGAAGAATCGTGCAAGAGCGCGATCCGTTGCAGAAGTCTCGGAAGAAGGACGCTACGAGGACGAGGGGTGACGAGGGGAGGCCAGGTGCGCCGGCCCCCGTTGCACCCGACGAGACTTTCCTTTTCTTCGCCGGATTCGGAGACGCATTGTGTCGGTGCCATTGTCCAATGCCCTTTTTACCCCGTCTTTGGCCAATCCGTCGGGGCTAATCGTAAGGGTAGTTTTTTCTGCGATCGCGACATAATAGGGCATTGCACACAATGTATTCGCTCTCCTCCAGATGCCATGCAGAAGGTATGAATTTTGTCGACTCAACAATACCGGGTCCGCGGCACCTAACCGGTAACGAGCGTTTCTCCCGTCGCCCATTAATCTCCGGGATAAACTTGGGCCCGATTCAAATTCACCCTCTTTCCCCATTGTCTCGCTAACCAATTTTCGTGGAGTGCGTTTTCTGCGCTGGGCCTCCGGCTGCGACGACGGCAGATGCGGACGCCTTCCGATAAAAGATTTCATAGACCAGAAGACATTAACAGCGTGCGATTTACCCCACAATGCTTCATTTCATTTCGAGTCTTAATCGATCAGACGGGAGAAGTGCAATCATCGAAAACCGTTGGACCAATTAAACAGCATCCATTTTTACACCTTATACGAATTGACATTTAAGTAATTTGCATGAATGATCTACTACGGGCAACCCTCGTCAATCGCGGGGTACAAATAGAAGAAATATCGATGCGATTAGGGAATCAATCCAGATTTCAGGACAACTTTAGATGCTCATGAATTCCGGGACTAGTAAACGTAATTCCGAAAAATTCGGGATTGATACTTTTCATCTAACAGAAAACGTACACCTCACCAGCACGTCAAAGGCTACTAAATTGAGACATTCTTGCCGAAATTTGGACACTTGGAAACAGTGGCATAACTACTAATTGGTGATCTTAGGCGACGCTTAGTGGCAATAACTGTTTAATCTATATATACATATATAGAGTACATATATTTTATTCAAATTGTTATATTAACCCATCCCTACCGGTGATGTATTTACTACACCTCGACTCTAATAATGAGAATATCGATATGAAATATAATAGATGCGGGCATCAGAATTTTTGTATTCCTCCGTAATATAATTACGAATCACATCAAAGTATTATAGTATATAAGTATTCATCTGCAGCAGAAGAAATAAATAATTTGTCAGGAAATCGAGAATTTTGCGAATTTTAGTCGGTGTCTCAGCAGAAAGGAATTTTATCAGACACATTGATTATGTTATACGAAAATGGGGGCTCACGACGTCATCAACTCGAACTTGTCGCTTTGAAAAGTTTTGTTTCTTTAATATTGACTTGCCTAGGGGCTGTAACTGTCCTATATATGAATGATAAATGTTTTGTTTATATTCTCGCGGACCCCCAGTAATGTCTTCGCGGATCCCAATTTAAGAACTGCTGGTCTAATCTATGTATACATATATGTTTTTCAAATTGTTATATTAACCTTTCCCTACCGGTGATGTATTTACTACACCGCGACTCTAATAATGGGAATATCGATATGAAATATAGTAGATACGGGGTGTAGAATTTTTGTATCCCTCCGTAATATAATTACGAATCACATCAAAGTATTATGATATATAAATATTCGTCTACAGCGACGGAAATAAATAATTTGTTGGGAAATCCGGAATTTTGCGCGAGTTTTAGTCCGTGTCTCAGTAGAAAAGAATTTTATCATTCACATTGATGGTGCTATACGATCATATCCAGACCAAATGACGAGTGTTTTATTTATCTATTTTGGAATTGTATTTTTATCTTTTCTTGAATAAATAAAATACTTTCGCCTTCAAATATTTTTACTAACAATAAATATGTTTAACATTCTGTTTATTTTATATTTGTATGTGCTAATTCCATTAAATATAAGCGGAGGAAGGAAACATGCACCGAAATTACGCGACGGGGCCCGTGCGGAGGAACACCCGTCCACCATATACGGTGGACGCAGCAACAAACGAGTTAAGCAAATTTAGAACATCATCTATATCAATATCTTCGACGCTTTTGGAAACGGTTAAAAAATTTGATGATATATAGAATTCCCATTTCATAATTGTTGTGATCGTCAACAATTTGTCTAAACAACTTTATCCAAGCTCATGGAAGTGCTCCCACACGCACTAGATGAGCATTCTTTATGAAATTTGGCTGACACGTGTATAATAAATGTCTTTATCGTATAGACTACAATTATCCAAAAATATTCAAAAGTGTTTATTTAATGAACAAAAAACTACGAAAAATGTTGGTAAAAACACAAACTTTTTTTTTTATTGCTCACTGTTTTTTTTATTTTCCAATATTTCTTCTTAATTGTAGTCTAAGCTATACACAATATTATACAAAGTAAAAATATGTTTAATTTTTTTGCTGCAAATCATTTGTGCAGGACTTAGGACTTCCATGGTGAAGTATGTCATCGTTCGTCCATCGACATTCGTGTCGACGTACGTCTTACGAATTTAATGAACATGAAATAAAATATATATATACTCCATTGTGTACAGCAAGGATAATAGTATATCTTGTAAATTCGTGACCATTTTTATCGCTCATGCTTGTTTGCTCGATAAGCGCCGACATAGCGACCCTTCTTAAGGCGCAGGTTTTGGATTCCGAGTCAAATTGAAACGTATCAATGGGTGAAATAATAACATGAAAAGCAATCCAAGCTCTGACAGATGCAGGAATCAGGTTATTGCCATTACTTTGTTACGCGTGGGGTCTTGAAAATATACACATATATATGAGGCGTTTCGAATTGTTATTGCCGATCGCCTGTTTTACTCCGGTTACCTTTGATTGCGCATAATGAAAGCAGTCGGAGGACAAACAAAAGGGCAGGCTCGTGGACAATAAGCGCACATTTCGTATTGTGTAACAATTCCAGCTGTAAATCGACGTAGTAATTTGAATGCGCGATATTAAATTGGTGAATATTTATGGCGGGCGCACTGCTTGAAAGCAGATGGGCGCGGGGTGGGCAGGTGTATTGGGGTGTTCTGTCCGCCGCTCGACATTCCGGTACTGCGGACAGATGTGCCAGAATTCAACCACCTACTTGTTGATAAGATTGAACCAGTTAATCCCGACTGTTTGGATCCAGGGCGACGACAAAACGGGATTCGAACGCCCTGGAAGTACTGGTTTTGTGATTTCGGGCGTCACCCAAATTTCTAAAGCTGTTGCTTGATTTTTTTTAACGCGACAGTTGTTCGGTCTTTTTCCTAGCGCTGTTCGGTTGTCCACTATCGTTGTGATGGTTATCAGCTCCAACAAGTCAGGTGGTAAGCTCGGAAGGGTCTCCGCGTCGCCAACTGTATAGTAACGCGGATACACACTGGAACGATTGTTATCACGATAGTGATACAAATAAAAATAGTCCGGGGGTGATTTATAGAGGGGTTCGGACAGGAGTCGATACTTTGGGGAGCGTTTCCAACGAGTGGTCGATACCGATTGCATTAATTGGAGCGTGCTGCCAAAATACTGACTTTTACTCTTCAGCGAGCACGATGGTGTGGTGCAATGTGTCAATAGTCATTTTCGTGATGACCCTAAATATACAAATGTACTTCGCCATTAAAAAAATAAGTACTTTATTGTCTCTGCAGGAATTTATGAATGTAGATATTAAATATACGTTAAATTTGGCATGTATAATTTATTAAGCCTTTAAAGAGGTAAGGCATAGAGTTGTGTTCGAATTCCAGTGATTCAGAAAGAAGGCAAGTATCTAGCATGCGCCCCCATTCCTCCACAATTAAAAAAAAAGTTAAATAACACTATTATAAATGCAATATATCAAATATTAGCAGATATGGTACGCCTTACAAAAAAGCTGTAAATCGCATATTGACTGAAAATTTGGACATGAGAAAGCTGTGCGCAAGATGGTTATCGCATTTGCTCATAATGGAACAAAAACACCACATAAAAGAGGATAGAGTGGCCATAAGGTCGGTGTGTCCAACCGGTCCACTTTTCGGAACGCTAATGTGACGAATAAGAGCCTCGCAATCAGTAAATTCCCATTACAAAACGAAATCGAGAAGACCGGTTGAGTGGGTTGTTTAAATTTTACAATTGGTCGAAAATATTGTTGTCTCTTATTGATATTCAACGTCTGTCTCCGAGCTCAACGTCGTTAATCAGCGATTACATTTTTAAAAAAATAGAATAAATGTATGCTGACTGATAACTATAGTTTATACGAATGTCGAGTAAAATATACTTTACTAAAGCAATTCTAAGATAAATATGTAGTATATTTATTTACATGAATTTTGTAAAAAAAATTTTTATGCGATTTTGTCTATATTCTATCACAATGATTTGAAGTTATGCGACTTTTAAAAGTAATGGAATCTATCCCTCTGTTTTCTATGTAGTTCAAGTCTTTTATATGCTACTCCCCGTGGAACGTATCTATCGCATAAAAACAGACCCAAGTGTATTATTCTATGAATATTATATTAGGTCATCCCGAAAGAAAGAAATTATTATTTTTCCAGCTTAAAACTCTATTTTATATATATTTTTTAGTAAAAGTCAATATAAAACATAATCGCCTTCATTATTTAATAATTAGTTCCTGTTTATTCTGCAATTTTTCTGTCTCCTTTTTATAGAAATTGGATGGTTTCCATTGAAAATACGAATCCAAATAGATTTTCGACTTCATCCATATTTTTACAACCAAGTGTTGATCCTGGCTTGGGTGTATTATATTTATTTATATACAAGCTTCATACACGCTGCGACGGTCCTGACAGATAAGTGGATTTGTACGGATGATAAATAGCGGACGTACAAATATAGCATTTAAGTTTATGATGATTTTAAATTAGTTCACTGCTCAAAGGGTTAAATACAAGAAAACGTTCAATATAAATGGCATTTTACACATTTACCAACACAAGAAAATATTTGTATCTCTCAATGCGATATGAACTGGGGATTGTCCCAAATGATTAGCATATTTCTATGCACATAAGTTTGATTGTACATTATGAATAACATGGCTCAAGATTGGATCCGTGGAGTATCGCCGGGATTTCACTGGTGTCAGAAGATGGAAAAAAATGCAATCGATTGCGGACGAATGTGCGCATGCGCTTAAGGCGTAGGATTTGTTATGCACGGATACAAGGACATAGTTAGATTGATTGGTTATCAGCTTACCTGTGTAGCAGAGCGCGGCGAGAGTGTGCGCATGGCGTCGTAATAGTGCACGTGTACTTCCGTACGAGGTGCGAGCAAGCACGTGCTCAACTATGTCGAAGGCTGTCACTGCTGATGTTTGCCATTGCAGTCGCTGCAGCAGAAGCAGTTCCCAAGTCTGCAAACATTAAATATTTAATTATAAGATTTTAAATGCAGAAATTCCATGCCGCAATTATAAGTCATCATTTTGTATATATATGCTTGTAAAAAATAAATTCATCAGCTTTTGCATCGGGTGACGTTTGAAATTGTATCCTCATCCGCAGCGATAGTCATTGACTGTGTTCACATTTGGGAAAAAGACCTTCTTCAGAAACTCACATTCCGGCATATTTTCAATGGTAGAGATATCACAATTTTTGCAGGAATTTACTACAATGCAGTAATGCGATATGTGCAATTTACTTTTGATAAAATGAATTTAAAAAAAAAACATTTTGCATGGAGCGCATATTGGAGCCTTTAATTAACCTTTCACACCGTTGACGCCACAGCGAGACCCCATAAACGACAATAATTTAGGCGAACTCTTAACCCGCCTTCTCGCATTCAGGATACGGATACTATAATTGTCGCGGGCAATCCTTTCGCCGTCTAGCTTCCGTTTGGCCTCCTCGCTCTTTGTAGAAGAATAAGCAACCCCCGGAGACTTCCGGGGGGACCGCAACAGGTCGTAATGAAGATCATTTGAATAAATTGCCATGGTTGAAATTAACATGCGAGACCTTTGCGACCCCCAGAGAAAACAAAATAATTGGTCGTCACGCGACGGTCATGGCCGGCTGGACGACCCGCCGACGCGTTAAAGAAAAACAAATGTTAATTCATCAAAAAAATACTAACATACTTACGCAACCATCGAGGACTCAATTCCAAAGCTGCATGCACAAAAGAAACACACAACTTATAAAACATATCAAACATCAATAAGCCATAAAAAGTTGATAATATACAATATTAGAAGCGTCCGTGACAAGTATCAAACTTCCAACTGGTCCGCTTTTCGGACCGCTGACATGACGAATGAGCGCTTCGCGATCGGACAGCACATGAACAGAAGTGAATGAACATGCTACATTTTTCAGGAAACATGTTAAACGTATCCAGTTGGAAACGTAATATAACATAACATATGCTAGAAGATTTTTGGAGCTTTTCAAAATAAATAATTTTTAATTTAACCCAATAAATACCGGCAATTATTATAGAATTTGGGCTAAAGCGCATTAAAATCAAATATGGAATGTATTTTAGCATAATTCGTCTTAATTAGAATAATGGGTGGTAAAAAAATAGTTTTTTTCAGATACATCTGAGTATAAATACATTTTAAGCATTTGATCCGGAGAGAGTATGAACAACAGTGGGGGCGTTCATAGGGTTAAATATACATATTATATTGGATATCAGTGCAAAAATATTTTTTTTAGGTTTTGTCCGAATCATAAATCGAATATCGAAGATAACGTTGTTTTTTATTTTTGTATCATGTCATTAACACTATCGTGACCGCATCAATTTACCAACAATTTACGCTAGGGGCGGGCGACTTCCTTTTAAAACAATAAAAAAACTAATTAAGTATAATATATTTTTATATATTAGGGGTATCGAAAAGAAATAGAAATTTTCATACAGTTATGAAAAAAACATTTATTTAAAAAAAAACTTAAAAACTACTCTATAAACTAATGTCCATCGTTTTCTAACACCTTTTTCCATCTTTCAGGTAATTTATCTATTCCTGTTTTGTAAAAGTCTTTGGGTTTTTCTTTAAAGAACTTTTCCATATGATTTTTTATCTCATTCACATTAGTAAATTTTTTTTCACGAAGAGAATGTTCTAGGGCACGAAACAAATAATAATCCGATGGAACGATGTCTGGAGAATATGGTGGATGTGGTAGAAGTTCATAGCCAAGTTCAATATTTTTTTGCTGCGTAACTTTTGCCGCATGAGGTCGTGCGTTGTCTTGTTGAAGAATTCGCTTATTATTGTTCACTAAAAATGGCCGATTTTTTTTAAATTCTTGTGTCATTCTTTCTAATTGTTCACAATACATGTTTGCTGTTATTGTTTCACCGGGTTTAAGTAATTCAAAATAAAAAACACCAAGGCTATCCCACCAAATACATAACAGCACCTTATTTACAGTTAAGCTCGGCTTTGCCGTAGGTAAAGCTAATTGACCGGGTGAAAGTCATTGTTTTTTTCGCGTGGTATTGTTATAGAGGACCCATTTTTCGTCACAGGTAACAATTCGCCTTAAAAAGGGTTCTAAATCGTGCCTAGATAAAAGAGAAGTGCAGATAGTACGTCGCTGCTCTAGTGCAGTTTGTGATAAATCGTGAGGGACCCAAACTCCTTGCCTGGAACACTTTCCAATGCGGTGAAGGTGATTTTGTACATTTTTCCATGGGCATCCAAGTTTATTTGATATTTCTCTGATTGATTGACGAGGATCAGACTCTACTAAATTTAACAGGAATCATCATCGATTTTTAGCGGTCTTCCCGATTTAGGCGCATCTGTAAGTTTCTGTCACCAGTTGGAATTTTTCAACCACCTATGACATTTACTTAGTGTCAATATATCACCATATGTTTCATGATTTTCTGTGTCACTTCTTTTAGTTTCATTTTTGATCAAAAAAAAATAGCATACAATGACGCAATTTTCTTCACTAATTGTTGGTCTGGACATTTTTATTAAATCACGGTTATAATTTTTTTTGTTAAAAATAGTAAATTGACAATAGTCTTAATTTACAAGCACAAAAAATAAGTGTTACTGCACCGCGTCACAATAAAACTGACTAAAGCCAGGTATAAAAAAAATTTCTATTCTTTCGATACCCCATATATATACAATAACTATTTTTTGCTCATTTTATTCGTTTCGAAATTAGTCTAATTTCTCTAGCATAAATTTAAGTGAAATATTTTTTAGAAACGTATCTGAATGCATTTCTTTTCTTACGTATTTTCATTCGATTTCTTACGTATCCAGGATTTTTTGGTATCCATATACTGAGCGCTAGTTTTGTGTTCCAGACTTAAGAAAAAAAAAAAACCAAAAGTGAACAACAAAAAATAATCTATAAGGATGTGTTATTTTTCGTATAAGTCGGAGTCATTGGCTCATTTTTCTGATTACTACAACTGTCTAATATATGTATACACATATGTTTTTCAAATTGTTACATTAACCGCTCTCTACCGGTGATGTATTTACTACACCTCGACTCTAATAATGGGAATATCGATATGAAATATAATAGATGCGGAGTTCAGAATTTTTGTATTCCTCCGTAATATAATTACGAATCACATCAAAGTATTATAGTATATAAGTATTCATCTACAGCGACGGAAATAAATAATTTGTCGGGAAATCGGGAATTTTGCGAGTTTTAGTCCTTGTCTCAGCAGAAAGGAATTTATCAGGCGCTTTGATGACAAAATGTCTGACAAAAACTATTTTTGAATTGTATGTTTATCTTTTCTGCATCACCGGCTATGAAAGTGTTAAAGTCATCATACAAATGCCGACTCTTGGCATATTATCTCATTATTTGGCATCATTATCAACTGTTTTAAATTATGAAAATTGAACAGTTTCTAAATAACTATTTTTGCAGAACACACCTGAAGCGATTGCATCGTCTCGGCATAAAAACGGTATTAATTGGGAGCGCATCACAATCAAAGGGCGACCAAATGATGTGTGACCAAGTGTTTTTATATTAAATATACTTTTTTGAAATCAATGATATTTTAGCATGTGGAAATTCTTAGAATCAGCAAACAACCTAATATATATATGTTGTTAATGTTTACACATATTGTTAACGATCTCTCCATTTCCAATTACGCACTGCTTAACGTTGACAAACAGATTTTGATAAAACGATCGTGTGCCAATATTAATGTTCGTTAAATCGATTAAAAATATTGCATATATTTTTGAAACATATGCATAATAATATGCCCTCGATCGTCACGGTCGATTTATTAGGGCTCTTGTTATTAATAAGGGCAAATTTGTAAGAAGAACTCCTCCTTTACCACAATAAGAAATAGGTTACGGCCGTTCATTAGACACAGACCGAGCGTGTCCTTTTAATAGACGTATCTTTTCATTCCCATCGAATGGCATAAATAATGCATACTTTTGCATCGAAAAAATATGAAAAGAAAGTCCCAGCGATATTCGCCGTATGTCAGGGTCTAGGGTCACGCTCGCCTGGCCTGAGAAATGGGGGCCCTTTGCGTTGTCATCCAGACTTTAGCCGCAGCCAGCATATGGCGTCGATGGGAGGGAGATATGCTCATCCCATGAATACAAAGTGTGAATGGGCGACTCGAAGATGGTCGCGATCCCGTGGGAAACCACTTCCGCACAAGGTCCCTTTCCGATCCGGGAGGGCCCGTTCGGGAATGGATCTGAGGGTCAAACGCCCGTGTGAATCGATCGCGGATTCAAAGGATATCTTTTTTCATTGGATGCGTTTTTTGCTAACTACTCGCCTTTCAGGAACGGATCAAAAAGCATGCATACAATCCCATGATGTGGACAACCTTTTATTCTTATCATAAAGTGTTTTAAAAAAACCCGAATCATTGAGGTTAAACTTCTATAAGACAACTTCACAATTGCATTTACATACAGACTTGTGAGCAGCCTTATTGATTACTATGCCAGATGACAAAATTAATTAAATCATTCTATTGCAAATAGATTGTCGAAAGACAATAGCAATTGGATGGCTTTGCTGCATTCAATTTGGTTTTGAATTTCGATGAAATACGCTTCTATGAATTACGAACGTAACAAATTCTCAGAGTTATGAATCGTAAAAATCAGTAAATACTTGTTTTCAGCGTATGTTTACAATACCAAGTAACAATAATGTGACCATATGGTCACGCATTTCGTTTAATTTGGGGGATAAGTTCCAACGAGTTCCACTGAATGAATTAATTTTAACGCTTTGACGTATATAGCCGTCAAATCCCGTCATGCTCTTCATAAATGCTATTTTCGTCATCTTAATCCACTTATTATACTAATTCTTTTTAGATCGTCGTTAGAAGGACTTTCATCAGTTCCATACTCCTTTTAAAAAAAAATTCAGCCATCTCATTCCAGGAAATATTGATGATGTTTACAGCATCCATGTTATTGTGGTTCTTCCAAAAATTTCTAATGGATTATTTATCTTCTCCGACGGTTATCGGAAGTTTGCCGCAGATGATAAGCGTAAAACATTGATATCAACCCTATCGGAACAGGAAATGTGAGACAGAAACGGGTGTCTTGCGTCTCAAGATAAGACAACTTTCGTTCGTGTTGTCTTGAAATTAAGCGTTTGTTTTGATAATTAAGATACTCGCATCATTATTATCCTTGGACAATTTGGTTATTCCCCTTGACTGTTCTGGAGTGGCGTTATTTGCCGAGTATCATCACTCCTTTGCCAAATCTACTCCTTCAGAAGTAAACTGGCAGGCTTGATATCTCTTTTTTCATTATCTAAACACCGTATGTGCATTACCGACAGTAATAAGTCTATTTCCTGAATCAATTTTGATATCCAAATCGCTCATTTCCACCCCTTCTGGAAGTCATACTCATTTGTTATCATGCGACACCATAGGAAAAAAGGCAAGGTGTAAAGGTGTACTTTTGATCACACCTATTAAATTAATTACCGCACACAGGATATAAATATGTATTCATACGGCGGTTTCGTGAGAATCGCAATAACCCCAGTGTCCAAAACACCTGCCCGATTAGTTCTAATTCCAGCGCTAGAGCGATTTACATAATTATAATTTGGTAATCGATCTCAGGTAGATCGAGTCGTTTTTAAATGGTGTCTGCGAGCAGCGAAAGACGGAACCAGCGGACCATATACGGCGAACTTCCTCAGGACGCAGGACGATATCGGTCCGAGGAAGAAAGCGTTTAGCCACCGAGGTGGTTTCCTTATTGGCCTGCTCGTGCACCTCAAATCCGCCGGCAGTCATCCTTGGAATTCGTCCATCGTCATCTTGCAGATAGAAGGACAAGACGTCGAGGCCCGCATTCGGCGAGTTCCGGTAGTGTTCACACTCGAATGCGAATGCTTCTTCAACTTTTCGTCGATCAATGCGATTTAAAACTGACTGCCAGACAATGTTACATTGCACACATATCGCGGTGGATATCCGGAACGACTCCGAGGAATACGGAATGAACGTGTGAGGAGAAATTTAAATATAGTTCCGATGCTAGACGACTTTGGAGATGGCAACTGATATGCGACGATTATATTTAGAAGACCAACAAATGCCCTAAAAAATATTTAGAACAGACTGTCAGACGATAGAATCGCGACGAAGAAGACTATCGATAATAAGTTTGGAAACACCTAGCGCATTATAGTTTTATGTAAATGCAACAATTAACCATTACAAAAAAGGTAATTTTATCTCATTTTCAATGCTAGAACCCTTCTATTTATCAATGCATTGTAATGTGCATTCGAATATTAATACAAACCCAAACAAAAATACAATGGGTATATGATGATAATTGCATAAGACTTAAATTATCTTGTTTGACGCACGTTTCTATGCATCGCAACTAGCCTTTAAATTTAAAATATGATTTTTAGTTTGTTTTTAAAATGACAAAATCAGCAAACGAAAGATTTCCACCGCCAGAGTGCATAACACTATTAGAAGATTTGAACTTTGGAGGACAGGAAAAGACCGGACCGCCCAAAATCAATTAAAACGAAAGCCAAGAATGTCTAGACACTACGTTGCTTCTGTGATCGTACCGATTATAGAAAACGCCGCAAATAACTCTCTAATAGAGGATGCACAAGTTGTATGTCCAATAGGTCCGCTTTTCGGATCGCTGATATGACGCTGGCCCGTGGCGGGCGCCTTCTTTGCCACGCAATTATTACGACCCTACCAATTTGTGTTATAATTTAAATGTTTCCATCAAAGGGGATATACTTAGCATTGTGGATATATTTAATATCAATAAATTATGAGTTATAACAAGTTTTTCGCTAAGTGTTAAGCGTTTACAAACTTATTGTCGGCGTATTGTTTGTGTTAAAATATCTTAGAAATTGTAGATGAACGTAACATTATTGTTGCATTGCGTCTCAATACGCGAAATCTTCCATAGAAGTCTTAATCGTATTTGGCAGGGATTCGAACCGTAAACCGATATTTTGTCAGGATGAAAACCGAAACTGAACCGGTTCGAAAATATCCCTTTTTATCGATTCGGTACGCGTTTTACGCGAAAGAAGTTGAAACAATACGCGACCTTCATCGTTCTAATGTAAATTTTGTTGTGATAATGGTGCAATCTTTGCTCTTTGTTCATCCTGTTAAATCAACACTTCAGATAATACTGTTATCAACCCAAATTCCAGCTTGCAATTCAAAGCAATCGTGTATTTTTTCTATTTACACAGACTGGGACTCCCAGATTTCTTTTGGTTTCCTAGTGTTACGCACTCTAAACGGGACAAATGGCATACTTATTGCAAAAACTGCTTCGGATCTTCTTCCACAATAAATTGTATTCATGATCAGTGTTTATTATAGTAAAAATAATAAAATCTACACGACGAAACTGATTTACATCTTGCAAGAATATCGGTTCCAGATTTTTTAAAAAGTGCATAGCAATTTCATGGTTTTTCAATAAACAAAGGTCATGGATAAAATATGTTCAGGAAACTTTGTACAATGTCAATATTGATTCAAATAACCCACATGCTTTATAAAAAAGGCAATTCTTCCTAATGGACGAAATAGGTTTTATGTCCTTTAAACTTACGGAAATGGGTAGTCAGAAATTAAATATTTGAGAAGCAAATAAATATGGCATAGTATTGTCTTGAGTCAATTAAGCAGGAGCGGTAAGGTGAGGGTCCCTCACCGGACATGCTGGCAGGAAGCTAAGTACCTCGATATGTCGCACGAATACGACTATCGGAACGATGACCTGAAGATTTATTTGTCAGTGAGAAGGGTAGTAAGAAATGAGCCCTAATTGCGAGGAAGTCGTCTAATCTTATCTAGATGGTGTCTTCCTTAGGAAGTTAAGATTTTTGGGGCAGATTGCGAGCCGGTCTAGTGCGTAAGAAGGATGCGGATACCAACCCTGAGTTCGTCGGGAGAGATGCTGTTGTCGGTGTAGGCGCAGAGGAGATGCACCGGCAGAGGAGTCGTCTGGCGCACCTTGGACGCCACCAGCAGAGCCGCCGAAGCCAGCAGCTGCAGCTGGTTGCGAGGCACCGCCCTGCTGCACAGGAACCTGTCCAGGTAGTTCACCGACAGGGGGAACACTTGCTCTTCGCAGCATTGCTCTTCGCACACCTGAACATACAACATCTTCACACACCTGCTCGCTTTTGCAACATCGAACGTCATTTTAGCATTCAAATTTATCCCATCATCTATCGAAACTGTTCACAGTAGTCAAAGCGAAATTATGTTCGAAAATGTCTCAGACATCTCGGAGGGCGATCCCAGCGTGAATATTTTGATAGATCTTGGATTAATTTTCAAGCTAAAACGTTTGAGAAGCGCCGCATCGCCGATAAAGATTGAATTTATTGATCGATCGATGCGATTGTTATTTAAGAATGAAATCGTGGGTAGCTTAAATCTGAATTGCATGCATCATCCGGTCAATGTTTAATCGGAATTAAATTAATTGCACATTTTTAAAATTGACGTTCAATATTCGCGTTTTTTTTTAAATTTAAATATAAAATTTTAAACAACACAACAAACGAAAAATTGATGCCTACGACTTTGAAATAGATTTATAAATATATCATGCATAATGATAAAAATATTAATGACACGAATGAATGAAGTTGCATTCAATTTATATGCAAATTTGCATGCATTTTTGGAGAAAAGTAACCCGTATTGGTGACGCATAATTGCTCCTGTCAAATTCACCATCTCTCCTATCGCGACTTTGATTTGACGAGCGACGCAATGGGAGAAATGGTGAAATTAAATGGCGCATGCACTTTCTTTTCGCGTAAAAAAGATAGATGTTTTTAAGCGGCGCAGGGAGACACGGCGGTCGTCCGCACAGCTGACGATGTAAACAAAGGTACCTCGAGCATCCACGTGGTGACCACCTTCCGCATGAAAGGCTGCACGTCGTCCTGCACGTGCGAGAAGTAGTCGCAGGACGGAATGGAGTTCTGCTCGAGGAAGAGGAGGTTCGTCAGCACCCTGGGGTCGGTCATCATCTGGCGGTCGTCGGGCGCCCGGAGCGGCTTCGGGGGCTCGGCCTCCGCCACCTCGGTCATCGTGAGACGTTCCGCGCACGACAGGTCCATGCTGGCCGTCGAACGGAGCGGACGGGAGACACTCGAGAGGGTCGCGATTCGAACTGACAATGCACGTGCGTACGTCTAGACGCGTCGTCGTCGACTGAGCCGCGATACGCTCGACTCTCAACCCTTAGCACCTGGGACTCGGAACTACCTGCCCCGCTGCCAGTGGCCTAGTATCGTGCACCGTTATTATTATGCAATACAATCTAAATGAAAAAAAAATCTGAGCCAATTTGATAAGGCATTAGTAAAAATCATAATAAAAATAACACTATCATAATTCAAAAAGTGACATATTTCGAAATAAATGGAAAGACCTATTATATTCCAATATTAATTGAAAATAATTTAACAGAGCAAGTGTAGCAATAGTATTATTCAAAATTAAATAATACTATTATAAATACAATATATTAAATATTATTAAAATAATATACAAAGACTCTCCCAAAAATACTAAGTTTAAACGAAGCCGTACGAGCTGCCAAGACGAACAGAGCAGTAGTCGACCAAGTGAGTTAAGCACTCCAGAAATGGTGAAGAAAATCCACAAACTGAGGGAGCTTCCTTGATCATACAGACCATAGAAAATGTCGCCAAAAGTCCTAAATGAGGACGATGTGGCTACAATATCTGTGTGTTCGACTGGTCCATTTTTCGGACTGCTGACATGACAAACGAGCGCCTCGCCATCGGACGCAATAACTGAATACATCTAGAGAACGATTACGAATTCTTATTACAAAACGAAGTTTTCCGAAAAAGACTGATCGGATGGGTTATTTAAATTTTACAATCGGTCGAAAATATTGTCGTTTTTATTTTATTGCGACGAGTGATGAGTCTTGATTAATGTAAAGTTGAATGATCAAGTGAAATAAAAACCATGTGCAACTCTTGATCAGGTCGGTATTCTGCGTTTTGCGCCCCGAACCTAGTTGCGTCCGTGGCGGGCGCCTGCTTTGCTACCCCCTTGTTACGGCCGTCATTAAAAAAAAAAACCAATTTTCGTATTTAGACCGTATTTACAAGTGAAAATAATGCTTATAGAACATGCAGTATAAAACATTTTGAAAAATAGAGCTAAATGATTTGCGACTATTGTTATATTTACAATCAATTATTATCATCTTAATCATATCGCAGCCATATATTCATTCATCTGGACCATCCAAATCTTTATTTTTGTCCACCCTCGTAAATTGATATCAAATCGAGATTTTATATCTTAATAAATTTCCAAAATATCGTCGATGATAGTAATTAAGAGCGATCGTATTTCGGCGCACCGCCGCAAAAGTGCATTGATAATGTTCTATAAATTTATTTTGAGGCAATATTAAGGCACCATCGCGTACAAGACGATATATTGGCGCCTGACACTAAGAGGGATAGTTGTTAAATCGATCGAAATACATTGATATGCGTGAATAGCATGCCGCACCTAATAAATACTGAAATTAAAATACATATAGAATATTAGTTGTCGTAGTAAATCGATTACAATTTTTTCTCAATGCCCTAGTATGTATTATATCACCATCTCGATGGTGTTGAATAAAAGCGTCTACAATTCGTTTTCATTCATCGCTATTCTGAGCCAATCTCATATTATCATTTAATTTGATACATCCATTTAGTCGTCGGTTGAGTCGCCTCTCTCGGATATTAATTCAAGACGCGCGCTAGCTTTCGTCCATTCGCCTTGTCGCGTTACCTGCTTACTGTTATTTCAAACCGTTTACAATTTTATAAATCTCAACATCGATGCTTCATTTCTTTAATAATGCAAATTATATGTAGATATCAAAAATTCTTTCACATTTTTTCAAAGGCCTATATGAACGGCAAAATTATCACTATGTTAATGTTTTCTATCAAACATGCAGCTCTCAAATATGAGTGATTTCGGCCGCTCAACAGTTGACGGAAATCGAAAGTTTAAGATTCGCCGTATTCTTGACACAAGTCAGCTGATATTGTTAAATTAAAATATTGCAAAAGAGCAAACAGTCCAACGCAACGAGTGGAAAGTCTGAATATTTATCGCGTTTCAAGGTTTCATCGAGATTTGTATTAATGGTTTATAAATATTTGGAAATGTTATCGGAAATGCACAGCGATAGTGAAATTGAGACAGTTTCGTATCATTTGTACTATTTTTCAAAAAGCATGTTGGACCTTTTTATGCTGTGCGCAATGCAGCACCTTTCCCGTCGTGCGCGTCGCGTTTGTAAAGGTATTTTATTATATTTTGTTATTAAAATCAAAAAACATCTGCCATTCTGCTGATTATTCTAGTATACGTAGTAAATGTACCGGTGCACTAGACACACGGACATGCGCATGCGCACACCGAGACGCACACATGCATACGTGTTAGCATTTCTAGCATCCCCTAATGCCTATGGACTTCCACGTGTTCGTACTTGCTTCTATAGTACAAGCTGTCTCAGAAATATTTTATTTTTAATATTAATTAATAAATTAGTTAATGCAAAATAAATATTTAACCATTGAATTATGTAATCTTATTTTTCATTAATAGCGTCATGGGGCTCTATGCACAATAAAATGTTTCTTTCTTTCAAATTTGATTTTTAAAATATCCATCTTATTAAATTTATTTAAATGTTTATAATAATGAATTAGCATTGATTCCCCTAAAAAGGTTGCATCGGGGCTAATTTTAAATATAATTATAGTTCATAGGAGGTATTCATAATAAAATTAATGGGATATCAAAATAATGTAACATTAATCAGTTGATTAATCAATTAATGATTTCTTTACAAGTTAATTACTTGAAATTGTATCCTTTCAGCTGACGATTTTTTCTTTGAACACTTCATGTCTTTCATTGTCTTGGGTCACCAATTCTTGGAGCGCATTAGGGTTTCTGTGGAAGAGTTAAAGAAACGTGTGTGTGTCTTCGCCATAGGTAAAATTTTGCTTGATAATATGATATTAGGGGAATTGTATATTGTTATGAAAGAGGTTGCTTAGATCGTAGATTAGCTTAATATGATAAATCATGCAAGACCACGACCACACTGTGATTGAACCAGCACGGCGATTGAGAGCATTCCAGGGAGAACTTGTCAAAAAGTGTTTGAAGATCTTTGAAAAAACTAACTTATGACTGACTACAACAACAACTTTAATCTCAAAGGAAAAAGGTTGTACTATTAATAGGCTGAACTCGTTTATAACGAGCATCAAACCGCTAACTATGTATATGTATTTAAACGTGTAAAGCGAAGCCTTTCTTTGTGCGTTTCATGACAAAAAGTAACTTCGGCGTTTCCATTTGTACTTTTATATCAGTATCTTCTTTCATCATTAGCTCTTGGATATCCTCGATATTCGACTTCGTTCTATTATTACATACTCTCAGTTTTCAACCGGCTCGATTAGAATTACACGCAGAACTAACTCTTATTATACACTTTTCATACAGCTAGTATTCAATGTTGGCGTCCTATTTAAGCATTAATTCAAAACACTCGTTAATCGATTGTTCGCTATAGCCGTGATCTTGTTTAAAAAATGCAAACTGTGAGTCATGATCTTGGCGCATCAATATTATTTGACTTTTTTTTAAATCGTTTTGGATTTTGATCTTAGAGAAAGTATTGCAATATCGATGAAATCGAGTCAAATAAACATGATTTTGTGCAGGTATAAATTGAAAGTAATTAAAAATAAGAATGGAATCGTACATGCTGTTATTTAAATAGCTTGGGGCTAGAAGATTGGCCTTAGTTTCTCAAACAATACAACTACAATAGATAGATAGTCTTCGATATGGCAATTCAAGGATATTTATAATGCCTCAGGAAGAGATCAAATTTAATCTTATTCTTGTACATGATAGTATTTTATTAAAGGAGTTGGTTGGGATAAATGTCTTATCTATCTAATTTATAAAAATCAATGTTTGTTTGTCCGTATTTAATGCGCTGTTAAACCGTTCATCCGATTGCAATAAAACTTTGTCAACTTACTGTTTACACTTGCGGGAATAACATAGGCATAGTAAAAACATTGTTTTATGTATTTTTAAATAATAATGAAATAAATTCCAGGATTCAACTCCAACAATCCATTCTACAACTCTGATATTCGCCCTATCATGTTTTGAAAAATATAATAGGGAAGAAATCACTATCGGCGAAAACGAAGATTAAAATTGATAAAACAATAACACTTTGCAGCCCGGGTGGTCCGCACTAAGCTTCGCCCTAATACCGGTTATTCCACATTAAAATTCGTCCAAAGTTCGGGCGATTTTGTAAGAAATTCATGAAATTCCCCTTCTTTCGTAATATTGATATGATTCTTAAACCAACTCGTTAATCGCGTGCATCAGCGTGATAAAATGCAAAAAGTGACTTTTTGATTTGAATTATATAAACAATTATTGATTAAATGATACGTAAACACACTAATAAAACATAAGGTTCAGTTATTCATTCATGTTCATTAATTCGAAATATAAATTCACCTTGACATGTAGCAACGGTATCATGCTTTTATTGTGAAAAAAATGATGAATAATATCATCGAAACTACAGTTTGAAATGAAAAATTTCAAGGAAAAGACGCTATGTCTCAAAGATTCTTGTTGATATGCTATTTGAATTGAAAAACACAGGAACACACAGGGTATACGTGCATGCTTCTCGCATGGATAGCTGTATATGGGTTGCTCACGCTCAAATCATTTATTACCAGACAGTAAGCACCACACGGAAAATATTTTGTCTACAAAAGCACTGCATGAGCATAATCTTTGGGACAGGAAAAAATATGGGAAGTCTCCTGCCCAATAAAAACGAAAATTAGGGAAAATTAAAAACGAATGCAGTCTTGCAATTGGATTACAAATCGGCAGTGAAAGCACTTCAATAAATAGAATCAAAACATAAAAACTTTCTTTTTTGTGTGGTATTGCAACGCATGCCGGATAATCACTAGATATTGTATAATTTTTAGTTTTAGATTGAGGAATGCAATCATTTAGATTATTTTAAGATTTTTAATCATTACATGTTTTTGAATTAAGAATTAAATAAACGGTAGTAATGATTCTAATATACAAACCCTGATGGCGTCGTTGTTTTTGGACCAGTCTATAATTGCACACTTGTGAAAGGTATTAAGCGAATATCTTAACACATGCAGGCGGAACAAAATATGACAAAAAAATAACAATAATAAAGGTTTGCCCTTCGATTCATTCGTGGACAACCTTTTTTTTAATTTGGGGGTGATTCCGACAGCACGTGTTTTGAAACTGGGGATGTCTGAGGGCTGTTGGACTTGAAAAAACCGTGAAAAACATTAGATTTACGGATACGGGCTGAATTTATTTGGAAATAAGATGGATTTTATGGAAGTATACCATCGGTACTTGTTGATTCAATTATTATTTGCATGTGCAAAATTGCCGAAATCTCAGAAAAAATGCATTTTTGCCCAAAAAAATGGAGTTTTCCAAGGAGACAAATGCCATGCCAAGTAGATAAATTTATGGAAATTCTTAGATTTTATCTATTTTAAATAAAATAAACTGTTTTAGCCGTTAGTCTGACCTGGTGTTGAATACGTCTTCCGGCTGAAAAATGTTTCCGACCGCTTACAAAAACAAAAAAGGTGCGTTCCCAGTTTCATTGTTGATCTAAGGACTCAACGAATTTATGCAACGTATAGAAAAAAATATTTGCGCTACTATCGATTTTATTCCCTCGTGGGATATTGTAAGGATGGAGAGAAAAAAATTGGAGTTTCTCAAACGACAATGGAAGAAGAATAACAAGGCATCTTGATATATATGACGCGTGGAAGCTTTTCATTATAATTGGAACATTGTCCCGTGGAAACAATACAGCTGCGCCAGGAAGGATGAGCATAGGAAGGGACAGACGTCTTCTCAAAGAGCTTATTTCGGGGATCATAAATAAATCTTTATTCAACGCTCCCTATGATATGAGGCTACCAATCTCAGCTGCTCCAGTTTTGATCTCAAGATTTTAGACAGGAGATGAAATTACATCCAGTTATTATTTAGCAATTGCCAGCTTTACACTAACATATCATAGCTTGAAGTCTTATTTTCACTTTTTTTTTGGCAAGACAAGTTCAACATGATGAAATCCAATCCCGGGATCCCGGACAGTTTTAGGTGCTCATAAATCGCGAGATTAGTAAACGTAATCCCGAAAAATTCGGAATTAATTTTTTTATCTAACAGCAATCATACACCTCACCAGCACGATGAAGGCTGGTGAGGTGTCTGATTATATAAAAACTGTCTAATCTAGTGTATACATATATACAGCACATATAGGTTTTTCAAATTGTTATATTAACCGTTCTCTACCGGTGATGTATTTACTACACATCGACTCTAATAATGGGAATATCGATATGAAATATAATAGATACGAGCTTCAGAATTTGTGTATTTTTCCGTAATATAACTATGAATCACATCAAAATATTTTAGTATATAAATATTCATCTGCAGCAACGGAAATAAATAGTTTGTCGGGAAATCGGGAATTTTGCGAGTTTTAGTCCGTGTCTCAGCAGAATGGAATTTTATCAGTCGCATTGATCGTATTATACGAAAATGGGGGCTTACGCCGTCATCAATTCGAACTAGCATTTAAATATCTTAGGGCATATGTGGGAAATGTAGATAAATACCCCCTAACAAAATCAAAAATATATATACCGTTCATCAGATTGCAATAAAATTTCGTCCACTAATTGCTAAAAATTGCGCGAGTAACATAGGCATAGTCTGATATACAAAAATAAAAAATTGTTTGTTCGTATTTTATGCGCTGCCATATCGTTTATTCGATTACGATAAAACTTTCTCAACTTATTGTTTACACTTTCGGGAATAACATTGGCATGGTAAACATATTGGTTATGTACGCAGTTTGTTATGCGAGACGTGGCATTGCAACGCATGCCGGTGTAATCATTGATATAATATGAATAATTGATTAAAGGTATAATAATTACGACTAGAAGTATGACTGGAAGTTTGGGTACATAGCAAATATATAGCTGAAACGTTTTGTGAAATATCAAACAATCAATCTGGTACGATCGTGTTTCATTGCTAATGTTTATAATCCGGCGTTATCTTTGTAAATGCTTGAGCAAACAATGCCTGGAGCATGTCATCACTTTCTATTGGTAACTCGTTGCTTCAAATTACTGATTCAACAGTTAACGATTGCTTATTTATTGAACAGATTGCAGCTTTTAATGTGATCATGCACATTTGAACTGCAATGCCACACAAAGAAAGAAAGTTTTTATTGAAGTGCTTATTGAAGTTTGTTGGGTAGGAGATTTATTATATTTTTCCCGTCCCCAAAACTATGCTTATGACGTGCTAATGAAGTGCTTTTGGAAACACAATATTTTTATGTTTAGTGCGTACCGTTTGATAATAAATGATTTGGGCGTGAGTAGCCCATATACAGCTATCCATGTGAGAAGCATGCACGCATACCTTGTGTGTTCCTGTGCTTTGTTGGTGCTCGCACCTGAAATTGCACACATTTCAATTCAAATAACATATCAGTGGGAATCATTGGGACACAACTTCTTCTCTGCAGTCTTTTTTGTAGATATCTGGTTTAAGAACTATATCAATGTTACGAAAGAAGGAGAGTTTCATAAATTTCTTGCGAAATCGCCCGGACTTTGGCCGTTGTTTATCAATTTATTCTCAATAAAGATAGTTTTAAGGTATTTGAACTCTTGCGATATTAGGCATTGTAAAGCTTGCCGGGTACTCACTTTATTTTAAAATACACAAACAATATTTTTACTATGCCTTTGTTATTCCCGCAAGTGTAAACAATAAGTGGACGAAGTATTATCGCAAACAGATGAACGATATGGCAGCGCATTAAATACGGACAAACAAAGATTATTTTTTTATATTTTAGATGAGCATTTAAATCATCCAATTTTGCGTTTAAAAGGACGAGTTGAAGTTTTAACCGATATTTCAGCACACTTTATTGCTTTACATTAAAATGTAAGAGTTGATTTTTATTTATTGAATACCATTAGATTTGATTTATGAATACAATATTTAAGATTCATGTGTGACTTTTCGAATAATTGATATTTTCAAATGATCATTAAATTATTGTTACAAAGAATCACACATAGGCGATTTTGATCGATTTAATACAGGATGCGGCAGGAAAATTACCTTATTTTAAAAATGATTAACTCAAAGAGTATAGAAGATATTGGTTTAATTATATTTTCCACATTACAGAGAGACATTTAAAGTTGTTGTTTGTTATGCTTTAAAAATTATATCAATGAGGTGGTTTCCGTTCTGGTCAATGCTTTGAGATAATCGAAGCTTGAAGCTCGAAGCTTTGAAGAAAGGTTATAACGTCCATATTATTAAAGCAACATCTATCAAATTTATTGTAAATTATTTAGTAGTGTATGGTAAATAATCATAATGTTAAATAACGTGTGCAAATTATTATAATAAGGGTTTTCGTAATTTTTTCAAATTAATGGGCGCAGTTTTTTAGAACTGGGATATTAAGATAAATTTGTGTATTTTGAAAGAGTCGATCGCATTATGTTCTGGCATGATAATGAGATCATCAATCATCGATCGAGAGACAGGTGATAGGTAGGCTGCTGAATAATGTAAGGGTATGTTTGATTGTCCATTAGGTACCTGTTGCAGAGTGAAAGCATGGAAGGGTTCAGGAAATATATTTTGTGGAGGTGTATGGGAAATAAATGGGGGTGTTTGAAAGGGTGGACCGCAGCAGCCGCTGATTGCTATTTAATTAGCCACAAATGACAATGTTCAGCAGTTCACGTGCACACGACCATGGGAAGTTTTTATGCAGGAATCATTTTTTGAGGGTCAATAATTTTGATAATGCATTTTTCTGCTATTGAATAATAAGTGCATTACTTTAAGGCTACATCAAGAAAGGTAAAGTTAACTAATACTATTATAATGTATGTTTTAAAATAATATACAAGGATAGACCCAAAAGTATCCGATCTAACGTATAGATGGTGGTTACTGTTGTAATATAAATACCTTGATATAAAGTGTCTAGACGCTACGTTGCTTCTGTGATCGTAAAGATCATAGAAAATGTCGCAAAAAGCCCTAAAAGAGGACGGAGTAGCCACAAGGTTCTTATGTTCAATCGGTCCGCTTTTCCGATCGCTGATATGACGAATGAGCGTCAATAAGTATTGGTTTATATGAAGTGGAATGGTCGAGTAAAATAAAAACCATGTGCAACTCTCAACCGGGTCGGTATTCTGCGTTTTGCGCCCCAAACCCATTTGCGCCCGTGGCGACCCTGGCTGTTATGGCATGTGGTTGAAATCTCAGTCAGTCTTGTGAAATATAATTAATGAGGCGAAGAATATAATTTGAATCTGCTTAAAGACAACGCATTGAATGCCACAAACGAATGACATTGCGTTGCATAATGTCGATTGCGAGAGGAGCTGTGGTTAAAGGGACATTTCTGCAGCTGCTGACCACCTGGACATCCTCAGAGCCAACACCTAACAGTACTTCATGTCCAAACATCCAGGCCCGTAATTACCAACGAGTGTCATTTGTCAGATCTGCGATATAAACATCGGTCATTGTTTCACATGACGGTCATATTTCACGCGAACGACCCCAAATCGATTATTTTTTTTTTGAATAACCGGGATGAGGGTCAATTCGATCGCATCTTCCCTCATGGCGGAATCGCGATAGTGTCGCAGAATGAGGTCATGCATTTTTAGATACCCATGGATTCGATGCAAGATATTTTATTGACCCCCATTAAGGGTGGTTTTTTTCGCCTGCCGATAAGATTTACAATCTATCAACCACAAGATGGATAAGATCAAGAACATTTAAAAATATTTTCGCTTGTATATCTACAATGGTGCGCAATCATATCGTAGAAACCACGAAAGATAATAATTTCGCCATAGATTATTCATACACGATAGAAAAATATATGCTTTGTCAATGACAAGCTTAAATCATTCGAATTTAGACGAAAGTCTCATTCGTATATATTAGTGTCCGTAAGTGCTCGTAAATATTAGGAAACATTTCTATTGTCACCTTTGACCCGAAATTTGGCCCCAAAGAAGTGAATCCTATTCTGAAGCTAAAGATATTCATCCTACGAACTTATTGAGTGATGTGTTATCCAAAGAAGTTATAAACGCACAAATTTTTCAATTTAAATCTGACGTAATGATGCATCGCGCGTTAGAGCTGCAGCATCTGTGATGCAATATATAGACAACATAAATAATATGTTCATGCATATTTATATTGCTTTTATATAAAGCGAAAAACATATTTTATTTGCCGTGTTATTTCAAACCCGCGCATAAAAACTCGCGTAAACGGAGAATCGGGCGCAATTCGTTTAACGCCAAAGCACCACCTTTAACATATTAATAAATTTAAAAGGTTTAAATCCAGGATGAAAATTAACGATTTATAAAATGTCATCGTTTAGCTTAATAGATGGCGTTAAAAATTTGAATTTATAACAATGCGATTAAAAGCCGTATTTTAACAAAATAAAAATATAAACAGATTTATCATATTTTATTGATTTTGATATATAAAATGAATATTATCTCATAGTAGTTACTATGATTTTTATAAAATAAATTTAAATATGGTTCAAATCTTTAATAAAATTGAGTTGATTAAAATAAATCATAGATGTCGATATTAATTTTCAATAAAAGCTCGTTGAATTGAGCTTTTGCGAATATTAAAGCTATGGAATTATTTTATGCAAATAGAAACCATAAGCATTATTTCAGAATACTTTTAGCATATCGTTGCATTGAGATATTATTTTTGAGCTTTTAATTTTATATTAAAAATGTTCCAATCAGTGACACATAGTCAATTGTTAATTTTATAGCATGTCATTCATTGAAATTGAATTAAATTTAATATTGTCTTTTTGGTTTCAGCATCTCTTTGTGCAGCTTGATAAATATCGCGTAGAAGACAGAGAGGTTAAGTTGAAGATTTCCACGATCTTTGTTCGGCCGGTTAATGTGCAGGGACCAGTGATGTAGTGCTAAATAAAAAAGTCTGGGAACGCTGATTAATTATAATATTTCAGTACCCCTTCCCCTACCAGCAGTGATACAATTTTCGCACCAAGTTTCCAACCAAACGTTTTTCAATTTAACCAATTTAAGTTAAAATAAATTTTTAAAAATTACAATATATATTTTGCAAAATTTCCAAATCGTTTAGAAAAAAGTGTGGGAGCGCCGACCCCACGCGCCCCCGCCCCACTACACTACTGGCAGGGACCCTTCGAATTGATGAGGAGCGCTTTGTCAAAGTCGTCATCGGAATGACCTCCATTTATAAGGAGCCAGTTTGGCCCCATCCAGGGTCTGCGCCCCGCCGACAGTTTTCCTTTCGTTCTGACGGAGCGCGAACATTAAGGTAATCGGATTGGAGGCCCTCACCTGGCCCTCTCATCCCCCTCTGGGTATCCAATTTAAATCACTCGCAAAACTTTGCCGAGTACTCATAAATGCCTCCCCATTGTTATAAGACGCTTGACGAGTCAAAATATCTTTAAATAATACAAATGCTGTCATTTGAGGACTGCAATCGTTCTTAATTTCGTTATAAAAATATATAATTAGGAATAAATGTTATAGTCTTTAATTTGATGGTAATTTTGAGATTTAATATAGAGTTTATATCGTTGCACTATTTAACGCTTTGGGGAGGTTAAATTGTTCGCCTACAATAGCGCGAATAAATGAAGAAAATCGCAATGCTCAATTTTTACTCTCTTAATTTTGACGAATCGTCTTCAGAAAACATGGCGTGCTTTGTGCCATGTTCTTCGGATGGAAAATAAAGAAAAATGCAGAAAGTTTCTCGGAAAATGTTGTATCATTTGTCAAGCTGTGTTAGAGTCGGAGGGACCTCTTTACTATCGACCTCCTCATTTAGACTGCAAATTATTGCAATAAATTCATTTTATTTATTACTAGTGATTATCCGGCATGCGTTGCAATGCCGCATCTCGCATAACAAATAATATTTTTACCATGCCTATGTTATTCCCGCAAGTGTAAACAATAAGTTGACAAAGTTTTATTGCAATCGAATGAACGGTATGGCAGCGCATTAAATACGGACAAACAAACATTAATTTTTGTATAATATACTATACATATGTTACTCGCACAATTCTCAGAAATAAGTGGACTAAGTTTTATCGCAATCTGATGAATGGTATGGCAGCGCATTACATACAAACAAACAGATATTATTTTTTATGACATAAATTTAAAACTATAACTTTAAAAAAATGACATAAATTTCTGGATGGCTTTAGCAAGTTTGAACTAGTCTGGTACTATCTAATAAGCAGTAAAAAGAACACAACTATTAAATGATCAATATATGTTAGATGACGCTCAATTTATGCTACCAGCTCTCGACAAAAACATAAATATTACAGGATGCTTTTAAATCAGGACAATCTTTAAATTTTGATGAAGATATGTTACAAAAGAAAGAAAAATAAACATATACTAGAGTCGTAACAAGGGTATGAAGCGCCCGTGGCGAAAATATACAAAGATAGTCCCAAAATTATCCGACCTAATTTAGAGATGTCGGCTACTGTTTTAAAAAAAATACTGTGATAGAAAGTTTCTAGACGCTACGTAGCTTCTGTGATCGTACAAGTCATAGAAAATGCCGAAAAAGCCATAAAAGAGAACGGTATGGCTATATAATGTTTGTATGTCCAATCGGTCCACTTTTCGGACTACTGATATGACGAATTAAGTGATAAGCGAAAACGAAGAAAAGAGGGATTAAATAACTAAATATATATTATAAAAACGGATAGACCATGTGCAACTCTCGACTGGGTCGGTATTCTGCGTTTTGCGCCCCAAGCCCAGTTGCGCCTGTGGCGGGCGCCTGTTTTGCCACGCCCTTGTTACGGCCCTGCAATATACTATAATATAAAATAGTCATTTATATCTATATGATATGCATATAGATATAAATGTTGTTCTACGCTGTGCGCAATAAATCAATTCTTGGATTGTCGAAAATAAATGTAAATTTGTATTGCATATTTGTGTGGAAAATAATGAATTTTGTTTGTTGTTAGGTATGCAAAGTAGATGCACATGCCTTTTGAATATGCGTTATGGTCAGCGAGGATGCGGAAGGCGGAATACCATCGTGATATACCTCCGGTGAGGGATGATGATGAGGGGGGTGGAGGCACCACCACTGCCGGCTGTTTGAAGAACTAATGAGCGACCACCCTGCTCTCCATCTTGCTATGGAATCATCCTCCCTCTCTTATTCCCGCATTTCAAATTGCAATATTTAAAGTCCGACTTCGTCTCTGGATTTTTACCCGGGACCTTATATATATAATATATATATTTACGTATTTTCAAAAAAAAGTACTTGAACCTTTGTCTGAGAATGAAAATATTCCATAATGGCCACGGTCGCAGCTGTTACATTCCCGATAAACTTATTCTTAAGTGAATTGAATGTTATCAGCTAGATTAAAATACACTTTCATCCATAGGAATGAAGCCGTTTACAGGATAATATCAGATGAAATCAATTTGTATGCTTCTTTAGACGACGATAAAAGCTTAATATGATAAGAACGCACACTGAGGATGCGATATACTAATATCTAATTCGGTTTTCAGCTGGATATCACCGAAACGTTAAAATCTAATATATAAAAATCAATGTTTGTTTGTTCGTATTTAATGCGCTGCCATACCGTTCATCCGATTGCAATAAAACTTTGTTTACTTATGATTTACACTTGCCCAAATAGCATAGATATAGTAAAAATATTGTTTGTGTACGTATCACTAGTAATTAATATTTTTTACTATCATGCATCATATTTTTTCTCTGAGTATTCTATGGATTTAAAAAATATTTATGATTCGCGTCATCTAATTTAAATTATTTATAATGAATCCATTGACCGTGGATCCCATCACATGCTTTGAGAAGCACAATCGCTAATCTGATCGCGAAGAAGTCGATCATTCGCTCGGTTCATTATATAATTCGATGCGAGATTTTATCACGGCGTGATGATACGGAGGCTTGTCTCGGCGTTTTAGCTGAATTTAGGATAGGAATCGGGTGGGTTGTTAGAGAACAAGAGGTTAGGGGGTGGCTCGGGGGTGGATATAATCCAGTTAGCCGAGGGACGGTCGCCGCTAGTTCCACTGTTTACTTGAAATGTCCTATCTTGGAATTGTACACAGTGACTTGGCTTTTCGGGTCAATTTATCCTGAAATAAGAGTGTTCGGGGCCTTAAATTTCGGTAAAGGTAAGGTTATTCGAAGATGTGTCCTCATGGCGCAATGATAAAGAAAAAATGACGCTAAAATAAGGATTAAAATAAATATTAAAATACAGAGAATTGCTTTTTGGCACGGGCAATGCGAAAAATACTCGGAGTAAATTTAATGTTTGGATGATTTTCAAAGCGAAATCTTTCGCAAATGATAAATGATATTTAAAATGCCATCTTTTAGAAATGTATTTAGAATAAAAAAGCCAAAAATATTATGAAATCATGCAATTCTACGCTATAATTCGCCACTAAAATTCCTGATTTTAAGTACTTTTTATTAATAAAATCCACTATATTAACAAAGCTTGCTATTGAATGAAGACAATTTTACCTTATTTCTTTCGTCTTTCATTTCTTTCGGTGACTTCTTCTAGACATCTTTCGTCTCTTTTTAGGTGCAATGTGCTATTTTAACAGCGCCATCTTCTGTTGCGCTGCAGGGACATTGCACCTGCAATTACCGATCGATAGCTTTTTGCGGGTTCACTGTTGCCGGTTGGGTGATGACGCGCAGGAGGCGGGAGTCGGGGAGAGTCGGCGGTTGGCCTTGGCTGCGGGAGGACGTCCTTCTCGCAGACAGATCTCTCTCTCTCGTCCTGAATAAAGAGTTATCTAGAGAAGAGAGTATTTTTGTCCGACGCCCGTCCACCCCATTCATCCGACCGGCTACAAATTACCGTTTCCCTGTATGGTTTTGTATATGTACCGGTAAAATAAGTGTTAGATACAGAATTTTATTATATAGGCAGTGAGCTAAGAAAAAGAAAATAACAAGAAGATAACCGATAATGATTATATTTTTGTCGCATAAATCTGACTGAATTTATTGGATGGCGTTCGTTATGTTGGCTTTGAGGGCATCAATTGTTTGCGGTTTATACGCATTTATCTGCGATTTAAGATACCCCTAAACAAAGAAGTCTAAAGGTGTTAAATCGCATGATCTCAGTGGCCAAATCATGTCACCGCCCAACTTGAGAGAGATAAATTGACTGCCTCGAGTTATCCCGTACACTCTCATGCACAGCAGCGGTGTTTTCATCAGACTTTGCATTTCGATGACGCACAGGTGTTGATTGATTATTTATCGAACTGCGGTTGACTAAAATTTGGCCACCAAACATCGAATAGTCGATTCGAATAGTCTAAACCCGCTTACAAATTTCGAGCGTCCGTATTGTGTAAAAATATCTGGAGCTCTTATAATGTTGAGAAATGTCATCATCTTCATCAGCTGATGAACTTTTTTCTTATTGCACTTAAACCTTTTTTGTGCGGTAGATGCGTTCCACGAAAAATCGCACAAAAAAGCTATGACTTACATAGGAAAAGTGAATGTGTTTCATGGATTTTAAAAACCGCATAACTTTGAAACAGCTATATAAAATATATCCAAAATCGCATAAAAAAGTTAATAAAAAAACAGGAAAACAATAAAGCAATTAAAAAAAACATTTTCGGTAACATTTAAGGACGTCTTGTATCATTGATAAAAATACTAATTATTTCAATTACACACTATTATCGTTATAATTTTTATTTAAGACTTAAAATCGCTCTCTTCTTCGGAAGAAATAGTATACCCAGTATCAATATCTTCATTGTTCTGTGTAGATGTTCTCTTTCCAATAATATAATTCATAATTAGTGAAGATGTCAATATAGTATCTAACTCAAAAAAAATCACGAAATGGCGACAAATAATAGTCATTTTTTTGGCCTTATTTTGTTGTAGTTTTAATTTTTTTTTAAATAGTTAAAAAATATATCTGGTAGGAATATACGTACTCTTTATGAAATTTAAAAACAATAAAAAATTGATTTTAAAAAAACCGCATAACTTTGAAAAATGCGCACAAAAAGAGGATTGAGTGTATATTGCCTGCAATAAGATTATGTATAATATAAATCTGGTAGGAATAATAAAGGGTTATATTAAAAATATTCGTACCCAGTTTGAAGTAAATTAATTAATTAAAACATGATCTATGATGTCAGCCGTGTTGAAAAAAGTAGTTTTGAGAAAAACGCGTTAAAAGATTTCATTATAGTAGGACCGGCCAAGTTGTCGCCTCACTAAAATAGCTATAACTCCGTAATTAGACGGAATTTTGGAAATTCCCTTGGGGAATATATTTTAAAAGTCTAAACATTAGAAAAATGTAAAAAAACGAAATCATTTTTTTCAGAAATCTAAACCAGAATAAAGGGCGTGTTCGTAATTCAGCAATAGCAGATGCAATATGATTTAAACAGTCCAAAATTATAACTTACTACGTACTCTTTATGAAATAAACTAATAAAATAAAAACATAAAATGGCTTTATAAAAACCGCATAACTTCGAAATCGCACAAAAAAAATTTTGAGTGTATATAGCACTTAAAATTTTTATCATCAAATCTGTGTTAAAATATTGCAATTACGTTTTTATAATGCCCTTAACGTATCGAATTATTGGGGTCATAAATTAGTTAAAATATTAATTGTTTTTAATCACGTTAAGAAACTTTAATTAATACCGTTAATGGAGATAATGTATTGTGCGTTGCTTAATTAGGAAAGCTGTTCCCCTGGTTTTGTTTCTATTCTAGGGAATGTTCCCTTTTCGGGAAGTCCCCTTTTTCATATGCGACAATCAAGGATACCGTCTTGTAGGCAACCTCCACCCAATAATTAAAGGACTGTTATAAATCATAAGACGTAGTCCTTGAAGCAACAGTCACGACGGAATATATTATATTATGTGAGTATATATATATATTTTTTATTTAATTTTAATTTTTTTACGTATTTGTTCAAATAAATAAACGAACGGGAAGGTCCCCAAGGACCAAGATCGCAAGTTAATCGTGTGATTTTTGTCCGTATAATTTACGTACTCCAATAATAGTTTACCGAAGTGTGCCTGCGTACAAGTGTCCTCGACAGTGGCACGTGTCCTGAGCACGGCCGGACACGTGCCACCCCTGGCATGCTAATGTAATCATGGAATTGTGGGATAATGTTCTTTGTAATGTATTATTTTCTATTACTTGTTCGGTTCATCCCGAGGCAAGTGCAATGGGATAATGTATCATCGGAGGACGAATGATAAATCAGCTTATAATTTGAATTCGTCGACACGCGATCGGACCAACAAACACATTAAGGATCGATGCCTATGTAATAATAAATAAAATCAGTGATCCAATTTTGAAAATTGACGGTTTTAGATCATGTTCTTGGTGTATAGGAAAATAAAGTCATGCCGATGAACAGTATGGAAAGTGACTTTTAGCATTCCAAAGGCTCTTGAACATGGAAAACCAATCGAGCTGATGGGCTTTAGTCTTTCAACCCGACCACCCCCTACTATTTGCAGTTCAAGTCCTAGTTGTCCACTGTACCAAATGTGGATGGTAATAAAAATAGGAAAAATGTGTACCTCGACACGAAGCACATTTTCACATGTATCGATGCACATGTGCACTTATTCTGTATGCCAAAATTATTGCCTTGTGTATATTTCGCGGCAATTCCGTTGATTCGCGCCCGGGCCAATATTTCCAAAAGTCAAAAAGGTGTGCTGATTGATGACTCTCTTAAGTTGATAAGAATATATTTTCGGATAAGAAGAAAAGAATTCTATTTTGAAAAATGTGTATTAGGTTCGGGTGGGGTGTCGTCGCGGGGGTGGTAGGCAATACATTATGGCGCAGGTGGCGCGTCAGTCAGCGTTGACGGCAACGCTGCTTCCTCCTCCTTCTGACGATAATGACACGAGACATCCGCAAAACAATTTCTTTGGTGACTCTCAATGGGTCCTCTATGCTCCAGCTTCCGCGTTCTATTATCTCACTGGAGGAAATTAAAAAAGGAAGACGCTTTCCATGAAATATCTGGATCGAACCATATTTCATTGGTTGATTGTCAATTTATTTATGCGATTTTGAAGTTATACGGTTCTCAAAAATATGGAAACTATCCATGTACATCCGCCATTTATCCTCTTATCTGCACAAATCCACTTATCTGTCAGTACCGTTGCAGCGTGTATAAAACTTGTATTTAAAAATAAATAAACACTATATCAAAAGCACACAATATTCGGTCATTCTTTGCGTTAACATACCGAATAAAATATACTTTAATAAAGAAATTCTAAGATAAATATGTAGTATTTTTATTTATATGAATTTTGTATAAACTTTTTTTTATGCGATTTTTTGTACATTATATCACAATGATTTGAAGTTATGCGACTTTTAAAAATAATGGAACTTATCCTTCAGTTTTCTATGTAGTTCAAGTCTCTTTTTATGCGATTTTTTTATATGCGAACGTATCTATCGCATAAAAACAGACCCAAGTGTATTCTTCAATGAATATTATATTAGGTCATCCCGAAAGAGATCCATTATTATTATTTTTCCAGCTTAAAACTCTATTTTATATATTTTTTTAACAAACGTCAATATAAAACATAATCGCCTTCATGATTAATAATTAGTTCCTGTCTATCCTGCAAGTTTTTTCTCTCCTTCTTATAGAAATTGGATGGATTTCGACTTTATTTACATTTTTACATTGTTGCATTTTTTACCTTAACCCCTTAAAAAGGTAAGACACAATGTTAAACGAATTAAAGTGACTCAGAAAGAGCATTCTTACACGTTGAGCTACCAAATATTGTATGCTATCGACAGTGTTTATTTATTCATGTACAGGCTTCATACACCCTGCGATGGTCCTGTCAGATAAATGGATTTGAACGATGTTTATGATGATTTACAATTACAAATTACCTCATTACTCGAAGAGATAAGGACAAGAAAACGTTCAATATATCAGGTATTTTACACATTTATCAACACTGAAGAAAATCTTTGTGTCTTTCGATGTGATATGAACTAGGGGTTGTTCCAAATAACCAGCATATTTATATGCACATCTATTTCTGTGTCATCCTGGTTTATAGATATCATGCATGTAAAGACATAAATTTATTGATAGTGGACACAAACTGAATCCAAAGGAGAGCATGCTAAAATAATGGATTTCTTTCGGGAGGACTTAATAATGTAAAAATTAAAGACAACGTCCATATGTTTTAAATTGTTTATATTAAGCCCTATAGAAACAGCATTATGTTAAAATGTTATTTGTTGTAGATAGTTGGTGGTTGTGTAATGTTGAGGCAGGGGCGCTTTCGGGGGCCCCTGGGAGTCCCTGGGCGCTCCCACGTGCTCGTCGGGATGGCCGCGCTAGTCCGAAGGTCAAACTATTTATTCCCCGTGAGAGAGAAAGAGAGAGAGATCTGGCTGCAGGAGGGACGACCTTCCGCAGCCAAGGCTAACCGATGACTCTCCCCGACTCCCCCGACTCCCCCGACTCCCGCCTCCTACGCATCACTACCCAACCGGCAACGGTGCACGCGCAAGAAGCGGTCGGTCGGTATGCAGGTGCAATGTCTCCGCAGGACCACAAGAGATGGCGCTGTTAAAATAACACATTGCATCTGAAGAGAGATGGAAGATGTCGCTGTTAACAGCGCTACTACGTGGGGGTGGTAAATCATCTGAATACAAGAAATATGTAAGATATCTAGAATAGCGGCTCATTAGCTGGGATCCGCGAATCCCAGGGGGTCCGCAAAAATATTTAAAAAAAAACATTTATATATACTTGAACGAGATAATTTCGTGGAATAATTTGCATAAGACATTGTAGCATATTTTGACCAATATTTGATCAAGAAAAGTTTGTTTGTTTGAGTCACAAGTCAGAAGGGTTGAACCGGGATCTACAAAAAAAAATTGTTCAAGAGGGGGTCTGCGGACTACATAAGTTTAGGAAGCGCTGATCTACAAGATAAGAATACAAGGGCTCCTTGTTGAGAAGTTGGCACATCTGGCGTGTAGGGAGGATTCTAACGGTCAGTTAGTTTGGTTTCGCGTGTTTGTCGGCCATTTTGTTTAGTTATAGTATATTTTTCCGATGGAGAGTCCGTCGCGTACTTCCACCACCTTCCGTCCATGCAAAATCTGCCGGATATACGGAATACAGCCACAAATATACACTAGAGGCTCGTAGAGGTTTATGGTAGTGATGTGATGAGTCGACATCGTTAAAATCGTGCGATCACAGAGGAGGAAGAAGCTTTTCTGGACCTTATTGTGACGGGAGATGAGACGTGAGTATGTCACTACACCCCAAAATCAAAAAAACAATCCTAAAAGAACTAGCGGCGGAGGTCTATGACACTTGTATAAAAAATTACAGAAAAATCTCGATTTTGACGGTGATTACGTTGAAAAATAGTTTAATATATTTATGAGGTATCCTATGATTTTTTAAAATTAAATACAAGCATTTTTCGGTCCTATATAAATGTTGTTGTCCATAAAAAATTAGCAAAAAAATATCCCTTAGCAATATAAAAATCGGCAAATATTAGAAAAATTATGACATTTTTTAGGAAATATGGCATTGTCCAATATATAAGGTACAAATTAAATGAATATTTTTCAAATAACATCATTGAAATTTAATTAAATAATTCAATGATGTTGCAATTTAAAACACAGTGTATTTTAGTGCAAAAATAAAATGGAACCGGTGGTGTTACTAATGCATATTGAATGTTCAGAGTAAGGTTTGATTTTTAAAAAAATGGTCGTGAGTCATGAATACTGTGATGGTGATTGTCGCTAGAATACATTAAAAATTAATGTTGGGAATTGAACTGAACGTTGGTTGATTCTATCCCGTTGGGAATGCTGGGATACGGATCGGGCTTCTGCTGCTTCCCCTATCACTGTTATAATTTATATACCTACTTTTTTATTTTGCACAAACAAATTATTTTCATAGAAGTCAAACACAAAGACAATTAATCATAAAGTGTGAAGAATCGCTTGATTAAATATTTAAATACGCACATAGCGAAAATTAATTAAGCGCTAAATTATTAAATTTCGGCAATAAAAATTGCTTTAACATCAAATTAATACGCAGATTGCTTTTAAATCATCGATCGTCTTACATATTTAAATGCTGTTATGCTTGCTCCAATCAATGGATGCTCCGTTTTGAGTTGGCAATGTGGGGTGGAGGGATGCCATTGTGGGAACTATCCGGGATAAATGCCGAATGTGTCTCAGAGGACATTCTTTCGTGAGAAACTCTCATCTCTAATATCCCCACGTCAAAAATATCATTTTATTGAATTATTATCAGCTATTTTATAAGCCACGTTTCGATGATCGCCGCTCAATATGAGCATCATTTATGTTTTATCATATTTATCTGATTGATCTGTATTTTTATCTTTGTAATTAGAAATCATTTCGCACCAAATGTCTATAAAATCCAGATGATGAGTCTGAGATTCAGGAAATGGATATCCTTGTGAAGGTATCCTGTATACTGGAAAAGAAGAAGAAGACTAGAGAGAAGCAGTCAACTTAGGTGAAAAAGTGCTACTGTAATTAACTGACAAGTATAAAGAAAGTGGAAAGACGGTTATTATTGACAACTATTTCATAATTTTCGATAGCGTGGACAAACTACAGCAGGCAGGACTTGCTTTTGTCATGACTATCCGTTAGAATAAAAAATGTATTCCATAAGAAATGTTGCTAGAACGTTGTCGTCCAATATATTAATCCGTGTTCGGATTTACAGACAATGTTGCAACTGTTTCATACGTTCTGAAAAAATCAAAAGTTGCCATCCCATAGTCAACTGTCCATTATGATACCGAAGTTGTTGAAGAAGTCCAAAAGCCACAGGTAATGTTATTTTACAACAAGCACAAGGGAAGTGTTGACGTCATAGATCAGATGCTTGACTAATGCCCGATACACATGAGACTAGTTTTTAAGCTAATAGAGCAAGCAAATGCTGGTAAGCTGGGAGGGTGGTATTTCTAGTTGCGTTTTTGAGCTAAAAATAGCTTAAAAAGCGAAGTTAGCGAAGTGTTTTTTTTGTGCACCGGGCATAAAATATTGCAGTTTTTTTCCTGCAATATGCTGGATACTGCATAATTGGCATAATTCATAGTTTATATTATAAGAATATATAATATTATATAAGAATTTATTATAAGAATGAATCAGAGAACTAATCATCAAAATTTCGTCAGGGTTGGCACAAACAAAAATTGTCAAAAATATCAAATTTATTAAAAAATATAAATCATTAATTTTTAATAGATAAAAAATAAGCAATCATTCAAAATATCTATAATGTGAATTATCATAACTGGTTGGGAAAATTCCGAAATATTTTTTTTCAAAAAATGTATGTCAGAAGTTATAATGGAGTTCATCATTCGAAGAAACTAATAAGCAATACCGATATACAAAAATCAAACTGCCAGCGGAATCAAATTCTTATAGAATGGACAAATGGTACGATACAAATATATCAAGAAATTTGAGAAATCGCCAAAAATAATTTTGGTCCACTGATATTTTATTGTATTCGTCTATTTATTCTGATACAATGCCACGCAATAGTTTTCAAACACTCATGAAATGTTTACATTTTTCGAATAATAATGAACAAGCTGCAGGTGATAAATTGTGTAAAATAAAAAAAATATAGATATGATTAAACGTAATTTAAAAAATAGCTTTTATCCTTTCCAAAAATTGTGCGTCGATGAAAGTCTTTTTCTCTTCAAAGGGAGACTACTCTTCAAACAGTACATTCCGCCGAAAAGAAGCCGCTTTGGAATTAAGTTTTCTGTTTTGTGTGATTGCAAAAGTGGAATTGTTACGGATTTCATCATTTATACTGGAGCCACTACGGAACTAAACAAAAACTACAATTTGTGTGCTAGTGAAAACGCAGTAATGTGCTTGATGACACCATATTTTAATAAAAATCATGCATTATTCGTGGATAATTGGTATACCAGTCCAACTTTGTTTCAAACGCTGCATTCGTTTCAAACAAATTGCTGTGGAACCAAAAACACACAAAAATAATAAAATTCTCGCACAAATGTGGAAAGACAAGCGAGAAATGACGATGCTATCTTCAATGCACTTAGAAAATATATTAGCATCAAACAAAATACATATATTGACAAAGTGGCGAGTCCATAATGAAAACTGAATCAGTTATTGGCTATACGAGAAATATGTGTATCGTTGACAGAAGAGATAGCATGATACAAAAAAGGTTTTTTTAATCGATTTATGTATATTAAATTCATACTTTGCATTTCGAGAAAAAACAGGGACTGATTAAATACATTGTCCAAACGATCAAAAAACTACAATAAAATACAAGAGTGGCGATTTACTTTTTCGCTTAGAAGGACAAAACAGCCATTTCTTAACTGATGTGGAAAAAGTCTTCGATGTAAAAAGGAAGAGATGCGCTGTGTGCCTTGCTTCAAAAAAGGCAGGAAACTTAAATAAAATTTATATAAAATTATTGTGTATAATATATATGTGTATTTTTGAGATTATAAAATTATAATATTTCAAATTTAATTTAAACGTGGATATAACTTTTTAAATTTCTTTGGCAATTTGTGTGGCAGCCCTAGTGAAAATCAAGTGTTTATTGGTAAAAGTATTTTTTTCGCATTGAAAATACGCAGCAATGGTAGGTGACGTTTTATCAAATCGGCAGCAACCAAGAGGTTAAATAAATAAAAAATATTATTAGGCTCAGAACATAAAAACTTGCGTAATTTAAATTTTTATCAAACATTTCCATGCAAAATGTATGCGGATCCAATCAGAATCCAAACATTCATTGAAAGAAGGGTTAAAAAAATCGATTTTTAGTAAGCATAAGACGAGCTGCTTTTGGCAAGCCCGATGTCTTCATATTTAGCAAATCGTTGCTTCCATGGGATTCAATTGCATTGCTTTGCATTTATAGTAATTGATGAATTATATTTTTTTCAGGTTTTCCTTGCTTGTTCATTTGGTTTTTGGTGTTGTTATACGTTTTTAAATCATTATTTTGTATCGGCTAATTGTTAATGATGCAAATTTTGATGTCGTTTAATTGGTAGCCTGCTTGATATTCCATATATTTGGGCGTGTAAAAATGTGATTTGTGCTGCTGAAAGTTCAATAATTTATTTCAATCAATGATTTACAATAGAAAATCACCGTTATTAATTTATTTTGAACAACTTTAGCAATACAATCTGTCACATTATTTACAATGTCTATTTATGATTGTAATTGATTGATATTTTTGATAATGTAATTGGCATTAATATTATGATTTTATTGCATGTCCGATGAGATTCTTGTTAGAAAAACGTGTCCAGAATTTATAAATCGTCGCCGAAGACTAAAATATCTTTAGGGGTTTGACCGTGAAAGTTTGAAAAGATTAGGATCCGGCTCGAGAGGAGCGCAAGACGTCTGTCTTCGGCGTGTAGCGCTGCGAGAAGTCTCGACGAGGAAGGCCGCGGAGTGGTGGAAGGCGACCAATCGGCGAGCGCGGGTGGCGTCCGCGCGCTGCTATTGGCCGACGCGAATGCTTTCACCCTTGGCGCCGCCCCTTCCCCTCCCGCGGGCTCCCTTATTGAATTAGGCTTATCATTTGATTGCGAGTCGGGTCGGTGCGAGGTTGGCGCGGAGCTGCCGTCCGCTTTAGCGCGACCGACCGCTTAATTTCATATCGCGCGCTCATCGAATTATCCATTTTGGCCCACCCTCGGCTGTCTATTCGTTCCGCGGTTCGATCGGCACCCCCGCGAGCCCCGAGTCGATTTCGCACGCGATGAAAAGTTTTCTTGTGATGCGCATACGCCGATCGTGAACGCCGAAAGATTCGAAAGCTTCGTTCTCGGGAGGATGCGAGCATCCAAAGAGTGCCGATAGACAGATAGATAGATAGGTTCGAGCTGGATAGAAAGTTAGATAGGCAGAGAGCAGGAGATATTGCAGCCATTTTCCCGTGGGGCGCAGGCGGAGGCGGGGGCGGCGCGGCTGGCTCTGGAGGCGAGGGCTGGGGCGGCATGGAGTACTCTTACGGGGTGCTGAGCCCCGCGGGCTTCGAGGGCGGCGAGCTGGCGGGCTGCGGCTACGGCGAACTGGCGTCGTGCGCCCAAGTCTCGCAGGCCTATCGCTACTCCCGCGGCTACCCTCAACCTGCGCCCGCGCATGGGCCCCCGCATTCGCATTCGCACTGTGCGAGGGGCCTCTCCGACACCCATCGGGGGCCCATATTCCCGCCGATCAACCTCCAACGTGAGTATTACACCTATCTATCATATTTTACCATAAACTCATTTATCACACGCCGAACAATCCCCAATACAACCTTCAATTGTCCTCTACAATAACAATAATATTCACCAGCAAATTTAAAGGTATATCTATAGATAATATACAGGAGCTATATGAAAACCATATAAAAAAGCCAATGTTAATGGCTAAATCAACCCTTAAATTTTTTTTATTACTATAATATTTTTATATATAATACATAGCTTTAAAAATCATTAAAACTAGATCATTCATAAAAATATATCTATTTTATCAATGAAAATCATGCTAAATAATACATATTTATTTTGAAACTGAGATTGTGATTCTTGCAAATTCTTATAGATTGCATTTTTAGCATAGCTTCAAAATAATATAAAAACGCAAGAGAATGCGAAATATCAAGTAATTATAAGTTCCGTCGTGGAAAACATGGAATAATGATCGTTTTATGTTTGGGAAAAGCTGTCCAATGTAGGATGTTTAGGTCATCAATATAAATTCATTGGGCGCATCATAAATTTGCATTTAATTTTATATTTTTGGCATGTAAAAATCACAATTAATTATCTGGATGTTTTGAAATTTTAGCAACAACTTAAAACATCATTCAATCCATTACTATAGCATAACGTTGATGAATTTATCTATAAATAACAATGAAAGCTTATTAAAGGATAGACATTAAAAAATGTTCCCCCCGACGGATAGTAATATTTTGCAATGAATTTCATTTAAACCGAATAAGATTAATTGACGGGTATGCAGAATAGTTGAAGATAAATTGATATTTATACCAAGGAAGCGACGGTGTTATAAATTTGTAATCGCATGCAGTTCTCATTGATTTAATGTGCTAAAATTGTTCAAAAACGTCGGATATAATCGCTATTATTCGCGTTACTTATCATACAATAACTGCGTTTAAATATCTTATATTTTTTGACAAGTATTAATTTTCGTATGGGTTATGGTCGTCATTCATTGTGCTGTTCAAAATAAACATAAAACGTTCCAATAAATGCTCGGTTGCAAATAATTTAGGCGCGATTCCAGCGAGTGCCGTTTTAGAAAATACAATGTCTAGCATAAGTCGGCCGATTCGAAGGCAGAAGAACCTTCAGAGGACAAAGACCAGGAGGGAGGCTCCCTTAAACTCACCCTCCTCGGCTACTAGCACCTTGCAGCCGATTCATTTCGTAAGTGACGCGATTACGGCTTGCGAACAAGAAATGTGAGGTAGTTTGGATAATTGATACCTCCGCCATATTTAGAGGGAACGCTGGCGCGACGCTCTTTGATCAATAAAATGAGAATATCTACTTTATTGTTATTCGGTGCTTGAGTAAAAGGCATTTGGGTGGTTCGAAGTGGGAGGGGGAAGTATATTTTTCATCTTAAATTTATCACCCAGTCATCCAATATTAAATTGGTGTAACAAATGCTTCATCGCTCTTCGAAATAATTTCTTGCATATTCGATTGAATTTATTGGATTGCTTTTTTAAGTATTTAAATATACTATATAATATTTATAAGGAATGAGCTAAAATGTGATCAGTTATGCACGTAAAGAGACATTTAAGTTGAACGGATTTGAAATGACGCGCAGGAGTCGCTCGACAAAAGTGCATCAAAGTAATTGAAAGGCACGTATAGGAGCATTTACATGAGCGAGGGAGCTGAAGGAGGATGGGGAGGTTCGGTGGAAACAAAAGGCTGGCAAGATGTCCCCCGCCGCCGCCCTCGGCTGCTTCGCCCCGGCCGCCCTCCGACGTCCCCGCCGCCCCTGCAACCCCCGGCCGCCCTCGCCGCCCCCGCCCACGTGAGCGATTGCGGCTCTAATTGGGTCTGACGGCCGCTCGAATCTTATACGGGGGCGGAGGGCGGAGGCACCCTACTACACCCTCGCTTGCCCTCTCGTCTCCTGCTCCGGCTCCCCGACTGCCGACTCACCACAGTCTATCTTCACTCCGACTCCAATTATTTTTTGTATCGCTTTCCTTAAACAAAACGTATAAACAATTTACGCCGAGGATACCACGGCCGAATGCCTTACGCCGGATTGATTCAACACGTTTTTCGCCGGAAGATTGCCACGAAGCAGCAGCAGTCTGTCATATGCAAATATCGGTAGTGCCAAAAACACGTGCCGTTTATACACTTCTGTTTAGAAATGTTATTAAAAAAATAAGGGGCGTAAGACACGGTCATTGATATTAATATTGCCCAGCGAACACGCAGAAGTGGTTTCCCAGATTTCGATCGGGCAATTTTTAGTTATAGATTTAGAGGGGGATATGCTATTTATTAAAAGTGTGTTGTTTTTTTTTATATACACCTATACCGATATTTGCATCAGATCCTTGCAAAGTAGACGCCCGTGACCTTTTTGGGGGATGAAAAATCGACTTACAGTATAATAAGATATGCCTTGAAGTATGCGAGGTCATGAACAATCGCTTATGGTTACTCCGAAGCTGCAAAATCAATATATTTAATAAATCGTGGGGATAAATGGATACAATTTGATTAAGATTTTTTAAATTCGGAATATGATTTTTTAAATGTGCTCGATTATGAAAGATCTATACAATATCTGGGCTATTTTTTAATGAGATTACCATCAAATATTGCAATCTTTGATTCAAATACACATTTGATCAGTTTTGACGATTCTAAAACGGTGTTTATATGACTTATCAAAAAGGTTTTTTCCAATGCTATATTTAATTCGATTAAATCTCACGTTGACGGCTCAAAAATAGGCAATTTTTAACAATTTTTTTCTCAGTAAATACACCATATAATGAAATAAATCTTCTTGCGATTTATTATAACACTTTTGTATAATACTAAAAAAATAAATTCGCAATTTAAAATAATATATATTATATCGTTTTTAAAGCATCAAAATGACATATCAAAAAAGATGCAAGTCCACGGTGTGGAACAATTTTTTAATTCAGGATTACTTGACACAAAAAACCAGAAACATTCTTAATTTGTAAGCATATCGCTATCGCAGTATCGTTAATGAATAGTTTTATTTAAAAGTAACAAAATGGCGCTGGCTTGAAAAAAAGTTTATAAAAAAAACACTTTTTTTGGAGTATTTTTTAATATAAAACATTAGATAGGTTTTTCAAAATTCTTTCCACACCACATGCAAAAATGTCGTTTCGAGAAAAACGCGTTTAAAGTTTTAAGTACTATTTTTTTTTTGAAAAGGGAAATATACTACCAATAAGCTATTCCAGCTTTATAAAAAAATTATTTAGCTACTTCAACCTATTCTTTTTTGACTGATTTGACGTATCTGTGAGCCGTTCTAGCTTATTTAGAAGATTCGGAGCCTTGGCCGTTGGCAAGGCTCAAACGTTCTTAGTTGCGCGTCTCCATGAATCGCAATGTTTTTTTTCTTTATATCCATTATTTTTAAAAGTGGTGTAAATGCTTCGTTAAAAATGCAGGCTGCAATATATGTTGCGATTTCCAGTATTTTTTGCTATAAAAAATATATTTTGGTACCAGGGACCATTCGCACTCGTTGAAACGATCCAAGGCATCTTTCCAATAAATTATCACACGTTAATTCTTCATAAATGGCTCTTAAGATTTCTGAAGATGCTCTGTGAGAGAAGGAAGTTGCTTGTACAAATATAACGATCTTGTAGTTGCATGTTTTTGCAATTCGCACTAAGAATCTGCTCCTACCGGCCAGTGTGAATGCTGAGGGGCTTCATCAGTCGAAATTTTGTTAGTATATGACCCAAATAGCATTTCTAAATTTTTTAATGAATCAAGATGTAGGCGGATAGCTAATCCATTATAATTAGATATTTTTTTAAATAATTTATTTGCAAGCTATCGAAGATAGATTTCGAAGCACTTCATACAGAGTTCTTTCATTTTTTGGCCCTTACTTTCCACTTGCTTATTCGCCATTTTTAAAACTGTATTAACATTTTTTTGACTTCATTTGCTTCTTATTAGAACAAAGATAAGAAAGGTCTTCAATAGGAACCTCTGGCTTACAAACAAAAGCAGGTATAGGTCTCAGAATGGCTGGGGTGCAATCTAGATGGAGTGATTGTTTCGAGCGCATTACGCGAATTAGCTGTAAAATATTGAAATAATCCGAATTTCTTCACCAAAATTATGGACGACTTTCTTAGAGATATGTAATTTCGAAAAATGAGATTAAAAAAACATGATTTTTTTGACGTGATAAAGTGTTTCAACATCTTTATTCAAAAACTGTGATGAGATACCTAGTATCTGGAAAAATCGTAAAGCATTGTTATAGTCAGATAGTCTTCTATGCTTTTTTCGGTGATATGATTGATACCAATGCTTTTTATTTTCCGGCAATCTTCTACACCTTCGACGCTTAGTGTGTCTACCATATTTTGCTTATCTTTAACTGAAAGTTCATCGTCAAAAAATGCAAAAGACACCAACTTTTCCGACAAGTACCATAAATGACTCAGTATTTTTTCATGGTAACTTTGGTCATTGTTTGGGTTATATTTGCAAAGGATAACAGATCTTTTAATAATTGTAAGTCGTTTCTTGGTGCTGTATATCCAACAGTATTTTATATATATTACGACTGTGAAAAGACTGATATCTTTCACTGTTTAATTTCCTTTTTCGTCAGTTTAAACTAATGTTTAAATTTTAAAAAAATCAAGTAACACATAGCTTTTGCCATCCATTTAGCACTGATGAAGACCAGAAGGCCTCCTAAATGAAACTTATTTTTCAGGAATTCCTTCCAAGTAAATGATGGAAAGATTCAATAACTCTTTATAGTCATCTCGAGGTTGATACACTTGAAGTTATTTTTGAGCAAAAGAAATCGTGTCTGTAGTAGAATTTTCTATGATTTTTGAGGACGTGGTATCATAAATTACTGTTTTATAATCACTTTGATCAATTTTGTCCCAGTTCTTCTTAAATCTTTTAAATAATTGGATATCAGGAGCACTAAACGAATCGAGCGATTAATTCACTACAGCTTCTATTATAATTACCATTATATGATGACAATATGCTAGGCAAAGCATATCTTTTTCCATTTTTTGCTCTAGAAGAACACAAGCTCCATTTCTTAAGCTGGTGTTTACAGCTGTAGTATTAAAACATACATGTAATACTTCACCAATAGAATGATAACTTTGATTGATGTAGATTTGGTGTTGATTGGTCGATAAACCAAATATTGCTTTTATTTTTAATTAATAGACTCCCATCAATGCTTATGAACGCCATGATAAGTTGAAATTAAGTACGTATAATTTGGGAAACAAAAAGCGTGTACTCTCAATAATTACTGAATTTGAAGTGAGCAGGGCAGGGCTCAATCTCAATACGTACCCGCAGGAATGGACTAAGAAAGGGGGGAAGGTAAAGATAATCTCAATCAAACAACACAATTTCATATCTGATTATCTTAAGCTTATTATTAAGATTGTATATACACAGATTTTAATGTATATCCTAAAAATACACGATTAGGGAGTTTGTAATAAATATAAATATTTTTATGGAGTTTTCCAAAATACCCATTGTCAAAGTATACGATCATCTCGATGCTTTCATATATTTTGCACTAAAAAAGTACTCCGAAGAGCGGAGCTTAGATTTTTTTCAACGTACATTTGGAAGTATGTGATCATAAATATATAAGTGAGTTACGAAAATGGAATATTTGCTCAGTTCAATGGTTCCGGTGGACCGGTTCAATGGACTGTAAAATATAACGGAAGTGAAATAAAAACGGATCTGCCCCTCCACGTTTGACCCTTTCCGCGATGGATGCAAACTTTCCGAGAAAATAAGAAGAAAAAAGGAAAATCGGTCGAATGTGGCACGAGCGCAAAAAAGATGCTATATTTTGTCTTCGCTCCGTTGCATTATGGCGACGTTCTGTGACAATAAAAATACGTATTGCGAGTCACTTTGGAGACATATATTCGTGAACGTTAGGGTGGAGATAAACAACAGTCCTGCAGACAATAGATACGCCGTTCAATTATTTATCAAGAAATATATGTTAATACCCAAGCATACCATTGGACATAATTGACGAAGGACTATTAATCGGCAAATCTTATACGATCCATTTAAACTATTGGCAATGTGGTGGTCAATAGGTTTTTTTCTTTGTTTATTGAGATTTTAAGATCCATCTACCTACCGCGTGTAAATTTTTACGATCTCCCCCATACACAACCCGTTAAATCTTTTCGTCGTCTCCATTCTTCCCATGCGAATTTTTTGTTATTGCACATACACATGCATCCTTTTACGATCCTCCTCTAGTCGAATAGTTGAAAAACAGTCATAAAAGACGTCTATTCTCGCCCCCCGTGAATGACGAAAATTTATCGAGATATAAGCGGATTCTTTATGTCTTAACTTTATATTTATACAATGTTATGGCGGAGTTATGGCAAAAGTGATATTTTGTGTTGCCGTTGGAAAAATTGAGATATGGGGAAGCGACGCGAATAAAGATATCGATCAGCCCCAGTTTCTTTGCGATGTGTGAATATTTGAAAATTGAGAAGAATAGGGGACGCTCGACGATTTTGGGAGTGCTGAAACTTCGACGGATGTGATTTTATTACAATTTTCTATTCCATTGATTTTTACCCAAATCTGATGGAATAGTAAAGCGTGGACGTGGATTGTAAAGCACGTTGTAAAGACGCAATTTTAATGTATATATATATGAATCTTTTTAATTTCAAATTGCGATCATCTTAGCTAGTCTTTCAATTAGATCATTATATTAAATCGATGGATTCGCTATATCATCAGGTCTATCGATGATTTTCAATACTTTTTCACATTAATATAATGCAAAAATGTCAATTTAAAATATTTACATAGAAAGTCCTAATTATTACAAAGATCTCACTTTGACAAGCCCAAAAATAGGCAATTTTTAACAATTTTTTTCTCAGTAAATACACCATATAATGAAATTAGTCTTTTTGAGATTTATTATGGCACTCTTATATAATACTAAAAAAATAAATTCGTAATTTAAAACAATATATATTATATCGTTTTTAAAGCATCAAAATGACATGTCAAAAAAGATGCAAGTCCATGGTATGGAACAATTATTTCATTCAGGCTTACTTGACACAAAAAATCAAAAAGATTCTTAATCTGTAAGTATTTTGCTATCGCAATATCGTTAATGAATAGTTTTTGTTTAAAAGTAACAAAATGGCGCTGGTTTGAAAAAAAGTTTATTTAAAAACAATTTCTTTGGAGTATTTTTTAATATAAAACCTAAGATAAAATAAACGTTTTGACCTGGTTTTGCGAACTATCATAGCCATATATATTTAAAATAAGCTCGTAAAATTTGAGTCCAATCGGCGACTTGGTTTTTCAAAATTCTTTCCACACCACATGCAAAAATGTCGTTTCGAGAAAAACGCGTTTGAAGTTTTAAGTACCACAAAATTGTTAAAAAGAGAAATATACTACTAATCAACGATTCCAGCTTCATAAAAAAATTCTTTAGCTACTTCAGCTTCTTCTTTTTTGACTGATTTGGTGTATCTGTGAACTGTTCTAGCTTATTTAGAAGATTCGGAGCCTTGGCGGTTGGCAAGACTCAAACGTTCTTAGTTGCGCCTCTCTATGAATCGCAATGCATCTTTATATCCATTATTTTTAAAATAGGTTTAAATGCTTCTTTAAAAATGCAGGTTGCAGTATATGTTGCGATTTTTGCAATATTTTGCCATAAAAAATATATTTTGGTACTAGAGACCATACGCATTCGTTGAATCGAGCCAAGGGATCTTTCCAATAAATTATCAGACGTTAATTCTTCATAAATGGCTCTAAAGATTTGCTGAACATGCTCTATGAAAGAAGGAAGTTACTTATACAAATATAACGATCTTATAGTTGTCGGTTTTTGCAATTCGCACCAAGAATCTGCGCCTTCCGCCCAGTGTGAATGCTGAGGGATTTCGTCAGTAGAAACTTTTTGATAGTATGTGGCCCAAATAGCATTTCTTAATATTTTATTGAATCAATATGTAGGCGAATAGCTAAGCCATAATAATTAGGTATTTTTTAAATTAAATTATTAGTATGCTGTTCGGTTTTCGAAGCTCTTCATACAGAGTTCTTTCTTTTTTGGCCCTTACTTTCCATTTGCTTATTCGCCATTTTTAAAACTGTATTAACATTTTTTTGACTTAATTTGCTCCTTACTAGAATAAAGATAAGAAAAGTCTCCAATAAGAACCTCTGGCCTACAAACAAAAGGAGGTACAGGTCTCAGAACGGCTGGGGTGCAATCTAGATGGAGTGATTGTGTCGAGCGCATTACGCGAATTAGCTGTAAATCATTGAAATAATCCGAATTTCTTCACCAAAATTATGGACGACTTCCTTAGAGACATGTCCTTTCGAAAAATGAAATTAAAAAAACAAGATATTTTTCGACGCGTTAAAGTGAGATGATCCCTTAAATGATGATGATGTCCAGTATCCACACCCCCTATTTTATGGTCTTTTCTATTATTTTCAAGTATATTTGAATACTTTTTTGGAAGTATTTAAGCTTGCCTGTAAGAAAAACCTTCATTCAATCACCAGTCAATTCTATTTAGAAGATGCATGCAAAATTTGAATAAGAACTGTAGATTATTAGATTAAAAAAATGGATGTAACCCTATAATAAAAATAATTGCTAAATGTATAAATTAAGGGGGACAAATTTATTATTATTATATAATATTTAAAATATTATTTCCAAAAATAAAGAGATATAAAATGACAAGCAGAAGCAGGTGTGACTTTGAGACAAATGGTCGCCAATTCTGTATGTAAATCTGCACCAACTAGCGTAGATGTCGGCGCCGTATTTCCCCTGACCATTCCCATAATATTGTCCATTAATAACAGGAATTCTTATGGGAGAGCAAAAGGGGGAATCCCATTTTACAAGCTCGTCCATTTTTGCTTTCGGAAATATTTAAAAAAATATTATTTTTTGGTGAATTTTTCGCCATTAAACCCATGAATAAATTCAAATTTAATTGCTTTCAGGTGCTTAGAAATTTATTAAATGCAAGTGGTGTAATATTGCACTGAATGTAAGCAGTGGAAGTGATCTTATGCTATAGGGGTGGCTCCATCGGAGGATACTTCATCATCTGCAGCTAGATATTGTGGCGGTTCAGCGATATGACAAGCGGAAGAAATAAGTTTCGGGAATAACTTTGCTCAATAGGCCACCCTCAAGAAATGGGAAAACAATTACCCTCCTGAGAAGCTCATGGCAAAAGTATGGGAGTTGCTGCAATATGAAAAATGGCCAATGGAATCTTATTCGATCTGAGCATCTTTTATTCGCCGCAAGGACAATATTTCATCATTTCTTATTATTTATGATCGACTACGATTTTTCACATGTTGGACTATTTAAAATTGGCAAATGCATTTTAAGTGTTCAATCAGGCATTTATATCCAAAATGGCTAAGAAGCTGGATAAGTAGGTGAATTGTCAGAAAATTGCCGAATGATTTGATTCAAATTTTCTCATAATAATGTGTAATTTGATAGTGCTGCAGTTTGATTGAAGACGTGGTCCAATAGAGTCTGAGGATATATGTGGTTGTTTTGATGCTGCGCAAGTGGCTTCGAGGTGTTGTGGTGATATCGGTCGGTGGTGTTGACACAGTTCTGAATGGTTTATGGTAAACGGGGCATGGTGAATGGTTAATGGCGCGGAAGCGGTTCTTGTGTGAATATTAATGGCGCACAGACCGCACCACTCAGACTACAGACTTACCTCATAACCACAATTGTTTAATGCTTCATACAGCCCTGGATGTGATAACGCAAACTAACGCACTATTTAATTAAACGCCAGCCCAAATCAGGTCACTCCAGATTTTCCGATGAAATAACGACCAAGCAAAAATAGTATGACTTATGGGACACAAAGATAGTCTTGAACGGACAAAATATAACGTAGAATAACGTAAAAGATTATATTTTGATCTCGAAGAGATTAATACTTATTTAAGTAAAAATATGTTACTGTACATTTGTATATACTGTACATACTTTTTTTGTGCGGTAGATGCGTTCCGCCAAAAATCGCCCAAAAAAGTTATGACTTATATAGAAGATGCGTTTCATAGATTTAAAAAACCGCATAACTTTGAAACAGCTATATATAATATATTCAAATTCGCATAAAAAAGTTAAACTAAAAAATAGCAACATTTGAAAGATGTCTTGCATCATTAGTAAAATTTTAAGGAAATCTGAAATCTGGGAAAAATCACAAAATGGCGATTATTAAAAAAAATTCAGTCAAGTCATTTTTTGGACTTATTTAGTTTTATTTTAAATAGTTAAAATATACATAGTGTTGATGATTTATTTCTTATTTTATTCAAAATATTTCTTGCTGCTTGCTTTAAAATTGCTTTAATAAAATCGCATAACTTCCAAAAACGCACAAAAAAAGTCGCACAAAAAAAGTTTTGAGTGTAATAGGATCAGAAACATTTGGACAGCACATTTGACGATATAATTGACATTAGCGTATCAGTTGTTTATAAGGATAATATAGAGTTCATTGAAAAACTATTCAAAAACCCTCGATCATGTCAAAAAAGGTGTGATATTTTAGACATTCTTTACGATTCACTACTCATTACTATTGCCTCTAATTTAAAAAAAGTTCTGATCTTTTTGACTTTGCTTGTTTAACAATATTTATTTGAAACTAAAAGCTCAAAAAATTCACTTAATTTCACACCTTTGTTTACGAAAAAACGAATAATTACGAGTTGCGCAACAGAGGATTTTACTTATCGCCTTTATTCTTCAGCAATGAGATCAAAAAGTTTACTATACGATAGAATAAATATATTTCTAATGAAGAAATCTATATAGAAAATTAAGATATAAGATTCGTGTTATTAAATATCACCAATAAATTTGCGCAGCAAAATTCCGGGTTATATTTGAATCACCGAAGATCATTCGTACACACGAATATTCGAATATTTTATCAGTTTCATATTCGTTATTCGAATAATTTATTTTATGAATATTTGGAACCCTTAGCTATGAGTATAATTGGAGTATCTAAGATCCGCAATCAAGTTGAATGTATGCAATTTTCATCGAGTAAATTTAATTTCCGATGCAAAAATAAGAGCAGATCTTTGCTGACAAACAATGTGGCTCAAATGATTCAATTTTTCATGAACAATCACTATTTTAAATTATGGGTCGTTTTCTTTAATAAAAAACTGCTGATTTGTGATGTCATTTGAGTCATCTGAAATTTATTTACAGTCGTTTGGCAAAAAATTGACAAATGGGCTGATTGATTACATTGAAATGCTGTGATTTTAGTGAATATAGAATTATTTTAATCAATAGCAAATATTATATTGAGCAAAAAAATATTTTTTCGAGATGGGCTTTAGCAATTCCCTTTATGGAAATAATTTAATAAATATTGCATTCTTTAATGCATATGCCATTATTTGCAATTTTTCATATTAGTTATTAAATATAACTTTATTTAATTATAATTTTTGGAATTTCCTGATATAATTTTGAGAAAAGAAATCGAATTTAATACTCCAATGAATGTTTTTACTCACACAATTCAAACGTTGCTTCTATGGCCTTATGGGTAAAAACACAAAAATGGTCTAACACTTATATATATATGGGGAGAACAATGGATACTGTTCCTCAAAGTTTATTAAAGCACATTTCTTTATAGATAGAAAAATATATTTATGATTTTATATTCGATCTATGATCGATTTGATTAAGAATTTCAACGTAGATTGAATGGCTCAAAATTGATCTAAATTCAATTTAAATATTGTGGATGCTGATGACTAGGTGGAATAAATAACATTGAAAGCATCCCGGGCAAATTGTTGATATCCATTTGATCGTATTTGGTTCGGAATACACGATGCTGATCGTCTCGATCCTGTTCCTCGGCGGTGTAGGCATTTTCGTAACGCAGATTGAGCATCTCGCAAATAGAGGAAGTCGGTAGGTGATCTTAGGGAAGGAAGTGACTAGCGTGTCACACAGAAGGGGATAAGAAGCAGTGGTGCTGGGAAGGTCAGAGGGATGGGAGGGTGTAGATCGATATAAGGAGATTCCCTTCCCCCATGCTCCGAGTTCCGGAGTGTCACTACGAGGACATTCTTCTAACGGGAGTAGAAAAAATATGGCTACACAAAATGGTCGAATCAAAATGGCGGATTTCTCTATTCTTTTTAATGGATTCGCTTCAATTTATCATCCACGGGGATAATGTTCCTTATGGAATAAACACGCGAAACTTAATGCACGCCTCGATAAATTTGAATACGAATAATGTCACAATGTCGTTGAACTATCGTGTGTTGGATTTTTTTTAGTAAATTGCTGTTATCTTTCGAATTTAGATCGTATAAATCATGTCGTATTTTAGTTAGAATTTTAGCTCAAATCTTCATAATAAGATTCCAGGAATTAATACCTTAACTATACTATAAATGCTTACATGCATAAATGAACGATAAATGTGGAAAATTTGTATAAATATGCTTTTAAGAATTTATATTACTAAAATAATGTCTCAATGTCTTCTAAAACCTCTTAAAAAGTGGATACTTTAATGTAAAATAAATCTTTTTATCAGGAAATATAAATTATATTCAAGCTTATGTTATTGTGCGTAAAATACGCGTAAAAATATTTGTGATGGTTGCGTATAAACTAATTTGCTTGACAAAGGTAAAAAGGATGAAGGATTTTAATATTGTGGATTTTTCGTAATCACCAAGGATTCCGAGCTAGGTTGAAATTTTGATTAAAATGTAATAAAGTGGATTTTGTGTAACACCTTCTGGAATGAATTATTTCGAGCGATGATTTGAGTTGACCGTTTGATCCAGACGCTGGAGGATGCATCCACTAAATCGTCCGGTGCAAGTCAAGTTCACATAAATTCGATTTCAATCGATCCTGCTTAACCCAAAACTGTCATCGCGATGGACTCTCACGTATACAAGTTGTAATTGCGTAATCAAGTTTGTTGGGGGGCTCCGGCGCGCCCCCAGACCACCCCCACGGTTCGAACGGGCGGAGGCGGGAATCCGTCCGCCATAAGTTACGCTCCATCTTGGCTAATTAATTGCCATTGTTAATTCCCTTCCTACTTCGGATTTCGGGGACGTTTAATTCTGTAAATTGATGTTCCGCGAGTGAATAATTTACGGGCGGCTGGCTGGAAGTTTTGCTCTTCCAGAGGAAGTTTCCAAGAGGCCGAGAGGTGCGACGCCATCGGAGCGAGGAGGATAGAATTTGCTCCCCGACTTTGTCCGTAATTCATGAATTTATTCATTTTCTTTCTATTGAAGTTAATAATGCCACATAAATTAATAGGATCTTGTATTTTCACAACTACTGTAAATGTACCGGAAGCGCTTCTTCCGTAGCTACTAATTCCTGCAATAAATCCTGCGGAACAAAACAACAAAAAAATGTTAAAAACAATTCTTATATATTCTGCGTCTGTGATCTTACAGATCATAGAAGGCCCTAGGCACGCATTTATTCCCGTAAATGCCGCAAAAAGAAGACGGAGCGGCCATAAGGTGTCTGTGTGTTCAACCGGTCCGCTTTTCGGAGCGCTGATATGATGAATAAGCGCCTCGCAGTCAGACGCCATACCCGAACACATCTACAGAACGATTACTAACTTAAGATTGATCGGATGGGTTGTTTAAATTTTGTTGTATTTATTTTATTGCCGACTTATGCCAGCTAGACAACGGGTTTAGACAACTTAGTATCTTCTAATTTATAAATATGAATTGGGTTTTGTTCGTTCGAAATACGCTACCACACCGTTCATCGGATTGCAATAAAAATTCATCCACTTATTGCCAAAAATTTCGCGAGTGACATAAGCATAGTTTAATATTAAAAATTAATGTTTGTTTGTCCGTATTTAATGCGCTGCCATAACGTTCATTCGATTGCAATAAAACTTTGCCAACTTATTGTTTGTACTTTTTCAAATAATATAAGTATAGTTTATATGTTTGTTCATATTTATAATACTTCTGTGGCGGGGTTTGCGCCCCAAGCCCAGTTGCGCCTGTAGCGGGAGCCCGCTTTGCCACCCCCTTATTACGGTCCTGGGAAAAATTAACACTAAACGGCCAGGTATATCAATAGTATAACATTATCTTAATTTTTTTTATTCCATACTTTAATTATTATCATATCTGAATACCATAGAATAAATAGACAATCTTGCTATTGCGGCCAATAGGCAATTATTTCTTAATAATCAGTCAAATAATCAATCTAAATATTCTCCATAGACTTTAATCAGAAGTTTATCAAGCCAAATGACATAGATCGTCAATCATTGATTACATTATTATAGTCATAGAGTTATATCATTTGTTTATCTATTTGTATACTCTTTTCCGTTATACTATACTATTTATTCTTTGCGTAGACAGATACAAATTTATTTAAACATCAATATGTATTAACAATGTCCAACTTCTATATCTCATATTGCAAAATGCCATTTTATATTCTCCTTGTTTAGAACTTGTATACATATGTTAACTCATAAGACTCTGTGGAGCAGAGCTCAGATAGATCACTTGTCGAATCGTTATTATACTCGCCGTTTGTGTCCCAGCACTAAGATTTTGTATAAATCATCAATAAAAATATCAACTATTAAACGAGCTTTCATTTCTGCAGAATAACCAGCGAAGAAAAGATGTACAGTACGTAGCATGAATTATAATTTTACAGCTGTTTTTCATCGTTTTCGCAAATTTTTAGTCTCGTTCATATGAAAATTAGCAGGTATCAAATCGAAATCATAAGGAAAATAGATGACAATCGATCGATCAATGAATCCTTATGGTATTTTCTATAGATCTGATAAAAATAATCATTCTGATGAGCGATGATTTGTTAATTTAGATAAAAATATTACGATTGATCTCTTGATTTTTCAGGAATCTATGATCATTTCTTCAATCGAATTTTTGATGAATTTTTGCAGTAGTTTGCCTCTGTAGTTCATGTGACATTATTGTTCTGAATGTATTTTAATTTTATTTATATCTTTGTTCCAGCTGGCCTTCCATATAAAATGTATGGCGGTCATGAAGCATTAGCAGAAAAACGTAAACAGAGAAGAATTCGAACTACCTTCACATCGGCCCAACTAAAAGAACTAGAAAGAGCATTTCAAGAAACACACTATCCAGATATTTATACTAGAGAAGAAATCGCCATGAAAATAGACCTTACAGAAGCTCGCGTGCAGGTATGAATTTTTTTTGATGATACCAAATGGTTTTTATGCTAGTTAAAATGGAAAATATTCGCTATTATGGTCGTAATCGAATTAATGTAAGTTTTAGTTGTATTTAAATGTTTATCGCCGAACAATTTCAACGTTCGTTGGGTGTTCGTCGAAATAATGTTAATAACAACCCTCAAAATTTTCACATACATCCCCCGAACGCGGCAGTCACAAACGGCACAGAACGTCATGCTCTGTTGAAAATGTGGAAAAGGCTGATGTTTGCCACACGTCACATTTCCAAAGTAGAATTACGTCGGGTTAGTGTTATTTTTTTGACAGGTCGGAAGTAAAAAAGCTGCTAATTTTATAATAGGCCTTTATTTTTATGTCACTGCGAGGATGTTGAATGGGGCGGCTGTTTTGGGAGGGGCGTGAATGTTTAATGTTACGTGCCCCACCGCCCCCTGTTTTCGCATTCAGCCTAGTCACCTACTCTCACTTACTTTTCACCATCTCGAGAAACCCCGGCTGAAACTTACTGTGAGGTTTTTCATATTTCAGCTTTCCGAGGGGGTTGTCGGGTGGCCTAATGCGTGGAATAATATGACGGATCAATTGTGCAAAATGACATGACAAAATTACGGCAAAATGATATAGAATGAACGGGGAAAACAATTTGTGACGGGGTTTTTAGATATACATCAGATTAAATAACTAAATAAAAGATCACTCTAATTAACATAATCATTGAAAATGACCTAATTTTTTATCAAGCATATTAAACACAGAAAATATTGCATCTTGAAAGAGTAAAGTTTTTTTCAATTTGAAAAGATCCGTCAATAATTCTGAGGTATTGAATAGTTATGAAGAAGCAATGCTTTGGTTTTTAAAGCTAATAATAAAATACTATTTCATATCTAGCATTTTATGTAGTATCTATTAAATTTTTGGCTTTGGTTTAGGTAAGAAAAGGTTCTTCTTGAATTATAATATTGAAACATTCTCGGAATTAGTTCTTATCTTTACAATAGGCTGTAAAATGCAAAAAATATATCGAAAAAATAGTACGTTTGCACATGCTTAAAAATGGAATTATTAAAATGAATGAAAGCACATTAACCCCTTAAAGAGATAAGACACAGAGTTGTGTCCAAATTCCAGTGATTCAGAAAAAACATTCTTACACGATAGTATAGATCGTTAACCCAATTTTATTGACTTATAATGATACGTGAATGATATAATCAATTGATTTCGATTGTATTGTTTATGTTTACTTAAAGAAAAGACCGAATATTGTGTGTTATCGACGGTGTTTATTCATTTATGCACAAGTTTCATACATGCTGCGGTCAACCTGACAGATAAGTGGTTTTGTACGGAGAATAACTGGCGGACATACAAATATGACATCTGAGTTTATGATGATTTAAAATTAGCTCATTACTCAAAGGGTTAACTGGGATGTAACCTAATCTCGCGGCAGAAATAAAATTTGAAGAGGAATGTGTAGAAATAGTTTGAATATAATTCGAATAAATTTAAAATATCCGTTATTTCAATTTTGTATATCTGATGAAAACCGGTTTTGTTCGAAAAACGAAAACCGGTTTCGAAGAATGTCCGTTTTTATATTAGCCCTAGCTGTATTAATATCATATTTAGCACAGTGAAAGCACTTCATCTTAATTCCAACCTTCACTTGATGTATTTGATCATATTTATAGATATGTCTGTATTTTTTCAGTTTTATTTTTTTTTAAACGTGGTTAGAATTTTTTTTAAAACTTAAATCTGGTAGTAACGATAGGAAAATTATATATAAAACATTTGTACGAAGTTTGAAATCAATTGATTAATTTAAAATTGAGATATCATGTCAACCATGTTGAAAAAAGGAGTTTTGAGAAAAACGCGTTTAACAATTTCATTTTGCCGCGTCACTAAAATAGCTATAACTCCGTAAATAATTAGAATTTTAGAAATTTCTTTGAAGAATATATATTCTTTAATCTCTCTTTATTATATAGAAAAATAATTAAACTGATATCTCTTATATTGTTTGGGTTATATATTTTTTAAATAAGGTAGTTTCCTTGCCGCACTCGTATAAATAGAAAGGATATTGACTTGACGCTTATTAGCAGGAAGTTTGGGAGTTCCAGCTTAGAATACATAGCACTAGAAAACAAATCTGAGAGTCCCAATTTGAGTACATAACATAGCAAAAATATAGGTAGGGATAACCTAAATAAAATGCATAATGACGACTTTAGACGGCAAACTATAATTTGGGTTGATATCAATATTATCTGAATTATTGGTTCAATAGGACAATCAACATGATGAATAAAGAGTAAAGATCCGCAATAAAAAAATACTATATAGAAAACTGAGGGATAGGTTCCGTTATTTTTACAAACCGCATAACTTCAAATCAATGTGATGAAATGTAGCAAAAAATCGCATAAAAAAACTTTGCGAAGATTAACCAATATTTTTTACGCAGTTCGTGATATGAAGATATGCAATTCTTAAACTTGAAACTTAAATTTGAAAGCTCGTTCAGAATTTGAGTCATGTACAATAAATAGATTAAGTGGTTTCTTCTATAATTTGAAACAGTAAGCGGGGTAGGAGTTTCTTCCACTTTAATATCGTTTTCTGTTTCTTTGCTGCCATATAACATCAAACCAATAATATCAATCAAGGGAGTATCCTCAAGCAATCCATCGACATCATTTTGAGAAAAAGTAGTCTTCTCTACCGAGTTGATTTGCCAAAGTAATGATTTCATATTCACAATGTAATTAATTTAAAGTGGAAATGATGCCCCGATCTAATGGCTGAATTAAACATGTCGTGTTGGGTGGAAGAAACACTATTTTTACATTTGGATATTCTAAATGTGGATGACGTTTATATTTTTTTTATGCGTATTCGCATAAAAAAAGCCTTGTAAATAAAAAAAAAGACGATGGTAAGGTTCCATTATTTCTGAAAACCGCATAACTTCAAAAACGCATTAAATAAAACAAATTCTGCATAAGAATGGTAAAGATCATATATTATATCAACACAAAAATCAACCAAAAACTCTTTCGCGTATGACCGAACCGATAAAACCGATATTTTTTACATCGGTTCAATTCCGGTTTTCCGTTCAGTTCTAGTTCGAAACCCTAGTTGTTATGTACTGGAGATGTACATTTTAAAAACATATATTCGCTATGATAAACCATATCAAAATGATTGACGATAGTACCAAAAGTGCACCCCAAGTAATGGATAATAACAACAATGACAATTTGAATTGAATTTATTCGATTGTGCATCTATGTAATATAAGCATTTGCTTCATAAAATAGTGTGTGTTTTATAGGGGTTGAAATGCGTATGAAAAAGTAAGAGAATCAATCTTTTATAATTACTATGAATTCGGAATTAAAAGTTGTCGGGTTGCGTTGTGTTGGCAGTTAAATTTCGGATGAAAAGGAAAAATTAATTAAAAGAAAAGGTTGAGTTAAGAGATTTTCATAAAAGTGTGAGAGATCCGCGAGAGGTTGATTGGTCGGGGGGGGGGGGGGTGGTGGGCGGCACGTAACGGGCGACTCGGGGGTGAGGGCGCTCGTAATTCAGAATTACTCGCCCCCTGATAATTAAAATTCGCCGTTAGATCCGCTGGCGGACCTGCGTCCTCCACATATCACAATTAGCGGACTCCAGCATCGAAACCAACCCCCGGCTCACCTATGAGGGTACCTCCGGCTGCCGTATTTTCATCCTTTTAAATATGTTCCGCGGCAATCCTCTCCAGGTTTTCCTTTTTTAGGGACACCCGATACCGTGAAAAATGGACGCAAAAAGAAGCGTCGCGGAGCGTATTTTTCATGCGATGAATTCGCCGACGAATGCTTTGTTTGGATGTTAAATCTTCGGGATGCTGGAGGATATTCACCTCTAAACTTTAATTTTTATATCCAACATTTTTTTTAAAAATTCTACCATTGTATCGTTCAATTTGATGTTAATATACAACAATTTTATCAATGTTAAGGCTTGATTTTCATTCATTTCAATCGTGTTTTTTGGCAAAATTTTGCTTTATCAGGGATGTTAATTACTTAAATCAAAGTGTTGCATAATTAAATTATTCGAATCTATACGTAAATCTTAATTTAAAACATTCAGAATGTGATTTTAATGTATTACATCATGCGCACTCATTCACGTTTCTCGCATTAAAAACGATTTTCGCGGAATATGAATACAATTCTCAGCCCGTAAATCTGATTGAAATTCCTCTAAAATTCCCAAGCGTCCTTGACGACGGTAAACCCGGTCATTTGCACAGTTATTTCTTTAAGTAATGAGGATGTTATGAGTTAATGATGTGTGAATATCTGTGTGCGCGGAGAAAACTCGAGGTGGTTAATGGGTGGGCGGCCGAGGGTGGTGAAGGGTACACGAACAACCCTAGCTGCGGTTGATTAAAATTTTATGCCCCGGTGTTAATTTTTAGGGCGCTTAAAATAATTTTTAGTGTGAGCTCCCGTAATGACTGGTGCTGAGGAGTCGTATATAACGTAAAATGCGAGTGCGCTTTTCAAACTTTTGGGGATGCACTTCTACCCCCAATCAACAAAATCGTTTATTATCATGCAAAATGATTTGAATTTGATGTAAAGCTTTATTATAGTATTCTTAATTTCATATAATCTTCATACTTATCCCCTTGATCAATCCGGGAAAAATTGATAATGTGCTTCATCGCCTTTAATTCTTAAAAAAATATGTATTCAATGTAAATTAGCATTGATTTATATCTGAGTTTGGGTTGTTTAAGGTTAGGATGTATTTGATATAAATTTAATGAAAATACTGATTGATTTAGCTCTTAAGCGATGCGTTTGCGAGATGATTCAAGCCAGCATCCAGATATTAATTCTCCACACGCAAATTTTAATGCCGGTGGGGTTAAAGCATAAAACGGGAATGCACGATGTGTATGTAGGTATTTATAATGGGGTGGGAACAGGTAGCACGGGTGCTGCCTGTCGGAGACTGAAAAATAAAAAGAATGCTTGAAAAATTACCAGGTGGTGTTTAATATGGAACTTGTTTTTCCCTCCGTTTTCGTTGTCATAGGGATGGGGCAATTTAATCCATCAAGTTGCGGCGGCGCCTCCCCCTGGGGGCGGAGGCCGAGGGGCGCGGCCCCCGGGGGGCATAGGGTGGGACTCCGAACGCCAGCGATCCGCTCTAAAAAAATATCGTCGAACACAACCCTGCCAAGATTGATGGTGTACCTACGCAATGTTAATTACCATCCTCTGTTTTTCTTACATTTTTTCCTCGACAAAGAAACCGTCAGTTTTTGACGAAGAAATATTTCTCTCTTCATTTGGCAATAGTGGGAGGAAACCGATCGGACCGGCCCTCTTTTTGCGGTTTTAATCTGGTGAAAACATTTTCGTGAAAAAAATCTCAAAACTAATCACAATATTGAAAATCATGCGGATTTCTTTGTTGGAAATTTGCAAGTAATTGTGATTTTTATTATGATAGGTTTTCTCGTAATTTTCCATATATTATTAAACAAGGGTACACTATTATTTGGATAAGCATTTTAGATAAAAGGTAGGACATATTTGACACAACTTTATCAGTTTTGTACTCTTTTTATCTTACTTTAGCAGTCTTGTATCGAGATAATTGATTGAAAATTAATGCGTCCCAATTTTCACAATCTTGATTTAAACCCTTAGCTTTTATAAGGTAACTAAAACTAGCGCACTATACCATTATAATTATTTAATTGATGAAATAAATAAACTAGAAAATACAAGTGCTTTACATAACTTTACTTTCAAAAATGTAATCTAAGACTATTCACTCTAACAAAGGACCAATATTGGCTCCGGAGCCACATTTTTTAGTTATACACTTGGGTCTGTTTTTATGCGATTTTGAAGTTATGCGGTTTTTGAAAACAATGGAAACTATCTCTCATTTTTCTATAGAGGACAAGGTTTTTTTTATGCGAATTTATTATTAAAAAAAATAGTTTAATCCTTTGAGTAGTGAGCTGATTTAAAATCATCCACCACTTCCACACACCATTATTCGTACAAATCGATTTATCTGTCAGGACCAACACAGCGTGTATGTAACTTGTATTTAACCTTTTAACTGCCAACGACGCACCGGCGCGTCGAATTTGTACGCGCAGATGAGTCATTGGCAGTTAAAAGGTTAAATAAATGAGCTCTGTCGATAGCACAATTTAGCGGTAATTTCTTCAAGTAAACATGAACAATACGCATGAAATACACTTGAAATCGATTCATTGTATCATTCACATATCATTGCTGGTCGATAAATTTGGGTTAATGATCGTACGATAACAATCGTGCGATATACGCAAGATACTCTTGTCTTGTCATCGAGCTCAACGTGTAAATACTCATTCTGAATCACTGGAATTTGGACACAAATTTGCGTCTTATCTCTTTAGCCGCTTAAATGGATATGACGTATATATCCGTCAAGATTTGGTCCATGCAGAGTGGGTATGACGGATATATCCGCATTGTGAAATTTAAGCAAACCTCAATGGAAAATTATGAACATGTCCGATTACAATGTTGTGTATAAGAACAAACATATGCTGATTGATGCAATCCGAAGATAAATATGTAATGTTTTTATTCATCTGAATTTTTCAATGCGATTTTTGGTACATTCTATCACAATGATTTGAAGTTATGCGGTTTTTAAAAATAACGCACCCTATCCCTCAGTTTTCTATGTGGTTCGAGTATTTTTTTTATGCGAATTTTTTATATGCTCCGTGGAACTTATTTATCGCATAAAAACAGACCCATGTGTAAATAGAACCAAATTGAGAAATAAGTATAATACAATTTATATTAAGTCAGACTTATAAATCTCTAATACAATGCAATTTTTAATTGTGATCTACAATATTTTTGGAAGGGGAATCTAAATTTTAAGTTCTTCGGCAATTTTTCGGCATCATCATCTATATTAAACCATAAACATTTTTGCTTAAAAAACAATACAAGTAATTTGGGTTGTTTTTCGTCGAAAATCATACACATTTTTATAACAAAATTAGTCAGAATAAATTGAACAATAGTTGTTGTTGTACTAAACTTAAATCCTTCATGTTTTTAAATAGCTTTTCTGAAAATAAATGCAAAAACGGCACGTATTTTTGGCACTGCCGATGGTATTGAGCGATTTTTATAGCGAACCGGAGACATATTTTAATGCAAAATTACTAGCAGATTTTCGACGTTTTTAATGCACCGCCGCAAATGCGTTTTAAATTGTGCATATGCATTTTTGTAATGGCACGAAATGTTCGCCATCTGCGAAGACAATATCCGGAGTAATTTCCCGTAAAGCAAGCACTAAAATATTTTCATTCGCCATGAAAGCTTCCCGGAAAATCGCGTTAAGTTTCCCGGAAAACGCGCCGCGCTGCTGCTTGTGATTCGCCGTACGGTCTGAGAACTTATCCGACGAACCAGTGCTCCTCAACACACTAAAAAGGATCGAAAATTTTGAAAAGATTTAATTTATTTATCATAATAATATTTGCATATAAAATGTTAATTTCGATATTCATCAATGTCGATTTTTTGGATATTGGATACAAATTGTGATGATGTGATGAGTTGTAATAGTATTTATAATTATAATATGAGATGTAATTAATTGATGATTTGATTAAAAGCAAATTTAATAAGAAATATATTGAATATTATGGAGAAATGGATTTGAGAAATAGTTCGAGGATAACTTTATTATGCAGACACGCCGCTTGACTGTAGTAATATTCAAAGAGACAAACAGCCACTTCCATCTTAGTTAGAAGGAAATGTGTCTCTTGTGGATACTTGTTAGTGGAATACCTCATACTTGGTGTGGGGGGATGAAGACACCCCCTAGCGAGACAGTATTTACCTGACAAGACCGCTAGACGCTTTAGATTTCAGTATTTCAAACGTCACAAGAGACTTGCTAAATTTATCTTCTTCGATGTGCAGCCTAATTCAATCGGTTTAATTATTATTTCGAAATAAAGATTGACGATCGCTCGGCGTCGAAACATTGTCGTAATTAATAAGTTTGAAGCATTAAAACGCGCTTTAAAATTATCAGACGGGATGAATAATTTGTAAAGTTGAAGAACATCACGAAGAGAAGTCCTTGAACCCAAGATGATATTACGGGAATACGCAAAATATTAAACTCAATCTAAAATATGCTTTCAACTTCATGATTTATTGACAGTTTTAAAATATAAAAAAATATATACAACAATGCACTTCAGAGAACTCTTTACAAGAAAAACTGATTGATCTTTTTAAACATTAAAATTTTACAGTTCGTGCTTGCGAAACATAAGGGACGTTCCTACCTTGATGGTTCAAAAAAAAATTTTTTTTCTCGCGTATCGGAAAGAACTAATGTTTAAGAATACGTTCAATAAGTTTCAAGTCGTTATAAATTAAATTCGCAATGTTGAGGAGAGGAGAAACTTTAAACGCGTTTTTCTCGAAACTACTTTTTTCAAGCTCATGGAAGTGCTTTCACACGCTCTAGATAAACATTTTTTTCTGAAATTTTGCAAAAACGTGTATAATAAACGTCTTCATCATATAGACTACAATTATCAAATAATATTCAAAAATGTTTATTTTATGAATAAAAACCTACAAAAAATGTTGATAAAAACACAAATTTTTCTTCAATCGCTCATTATTTTTTTGTTTTTCAATATTTCTTTTTAATTGTAGTCTAAGCTATTAACAATATTATACAAAGTAAAAATATGTTTAAATTTTTTACTGCAAATCATTTGTTCAGGACTTAGGACTTCCATGGTGAAGAATATCATCATACGTGGCTCATCCCAGTTCCACTGCTATATTTGGTCAAACTTTAAAAAATATTTTTATATTCAATGAAAATCGCCTAGGTAACACTCTAAATATCAAAATTCTTTATTTATTACTTTTTGCATAAAAAAAAGTCGAAAAACGTATCACTTTTTTTCCCCACTGTAAAGTGTTAATCAAATTCCTTATTAAAAACATGAATAAAACAACGCAGTTGATCTTGGAAAAGTCGAAAAACATGATCGTGATTTTTTGTTCAAAATATTGAACCTATGATCATTGAATTTATAGTCTAAACACATTAAATTGAAAACCCATTTTGTAAAAGTCTTTCATAGATTTGGTCCTTGAAGACTTGGATCACATTATTTTGCTAATAAAAATAAATCTGTATGATAATTTATACAATAGTGACGTTCGATGTTGATGATTTTCGATTAGGGGTACCAAATATTCGTAAAATCAATTATTCGAATAACGGATATGAAATTTGTAAAGTATTCGAATATTCGAATATTTTATATATTGGTTTTTGACGAGGCAAAATTGGAGTTAAATTTTTACCTGTATCCGATATTTCGAACCTCCTGTCGGGTACGTGTTCGCTTGCATATTCGCTTCGTTGCTTTCGCGGCATAATGCAGCGAAAGCAGGTAGAAATATTAACTGAGCATTCAGAGAAGGATCGATTTGTGAAAGAACAATTCGAAAAAGGCAAAAACAATGTGGAAATAGATAAAAGGAAGATAAAAATGCTGGACTAGTGGGTGCCACACGAACTGTCAGAAGGCTAAATTTGAGCCACTTGGAAGTGTTTTCTTCGTTGATTCAAATACATTTAAACTTATTTTTGTGCGATTTTTTTTATGCGATTTCGAAGTTATGCGGGTTTTAAAGCATTTTTTTTTATTTCATAAAGAGTATAACGAGATATTTTGGATAAAATAGGAAATAAATCATCAACACTAACCGAAATTTGGAAAAAAAATATAATTTGGGACTGTGTAAATCATTGTGTATCGTTCGCTGAATTATGACCGCGCCCTTTATTCTGGTTTAGATTTTTGAAAAATATGATTTCGTTTTTTTTGCATTTTTTCAATGTTTCGGCTTTTAAAAATACATTTTCCAAAGGAATTTCTAAAATTCCTACTATTTACGCAGTTATAGATATTTTAGTGGGGCGGCAATTTAAACGAATTTTTCTCGAAACTACTTTTTTCAACACGGTTGACATCATATCTCAAGTTTCAATTGATTAATTAACTTCAAACTGGGTACAAATCTTATCCATATAACCCTCTATTATTCCTACCAGATTTATGTCAAAATTTATTTTTTAACTATTTAAAAAAAATATTAATACTGTGACAAAATAAGGCCAAAAAATGACTTGACTTGATTTTTTTTTATTTTGCCTTATTGTTTTGGATATATTTATAATAGCCGTTTTAAAGTTATGCGGTTTTTAAAATCCATGGAACGCATCTTCACTTTTTCTATGTAAGTCATAGCTTTTTTTGTGCGATTTTCCGCGGAACTCAGTATAATTGAAGATCTACCGTGTAAAAAGCAATTGTGAAAATAATAATAGATTCTCACATGCTTTATCATCCTATTTTCCAATAATAAACATGTGTAATTCGAGAAGGATGTTTGTGTACATTGTGATCATATCGCCATGGGTACAGTGGGAACTCTGAGCATAAATGATGCACCCCCTCATCAGATAATCCGGTAATATCGCGATTTGTTCCTGACCGTCAAGTAGTCGCGTGCCTGCAGGGGTGCGCGCGCGCGGTCCGCGTCCCGAGGGAAGTCCACAGCATCCAAATTGTTTTTTTTTTAGAAGATGAAAAGAGCTCCCTTCCCACAATAATGGGTCGATTATCGCGCCCTTTTCGCGCCGGTGCCGGGAGTCGAAAAGGGCTAATCGTCCGTATCGCCGTGCCCTTTGTTGTCCGGATATGCTACAAGAGGTTACACGTGTATCTGTCACATACCGACTGATCACATTATCCCGAAAGCGACGTCAACTTAAGTGATTTCAGGCTTTGCACATAATAATGTCCTCTTTTATGCCGCCCTTGAAGCAACAACCGAATATAATTAGAATATGATAATCCATATTTAGGCAGTCCCGCGATTAAGCGTTGTACTTGTAACTCAATCATCCTGTGTTAAAAACATGTCAAAATGGTTGTTTTTTTATTAGAAAATCAAATGATCATTTATGGGTGGATTCCATGAGCGTGGTTTCTTGTGCATAGTTTACTAGCATGCCGATTACTGCAGTGAAGTGACCACACGTTTAGGTTAACAATATTACTTTTTCAGCTACTCCGTCTTTGATTGCACTTTTAAAGCTTTCCTATATAATGTTATTAATAACAAAGACATTATTTAGTGCTGAAAAGATGTCACACAAGTGATCGTTAGCCTAAAAGTGTGATCACTTCACTGCAGTAATGGGCATGCTAGTAAACCATGCATATGAAACCACGCTCGTGGAATCCGCCCATTAAAGATCTAACTAACGACGATAAAACACAGAAAACACCTTACTTTTTGGGATACATTCGGAATTAAATCCAATAAATAATAAATTTTTTTTTGTAAAATCCTACCAACTAAGCAGCAACCCTTTTTGTTAATTGTTCAACAATTATATATTGTAGTTCTGTTAATTGCATGTGTTGTTATTAAAGCATCTTTGCAAAAGCAACAGCAATTATGCATTTAAAAATGCATAATGATGCTATATCAGCATTGCTTAATCAATGACAAAAGATAGAAATTGGATCTAAAATAAATCGATCGGATATTGTTTATCTAATATTCAAAAATTCATCTCGGTTTGTTCGTATGTAATGCGCTGCCATACCGTTCATTGGATTGCAAAAAAACTTCGTCCACTTATTGCTAAGAATTGCGCGAGTAACATAGGCATAGTTTAATATATAAAAAAGCAATGTTTGTTTGTCCGTATTTAATGCGCTGCCATACCGTTCATCCGATTGCGATAAAACTTTATCAACTTGTTGTTTACACTTGCGGGAATAACATAGGTATAGTAATAATATTGCATGGATGCACCATGTTGGCGCATATCGGTCTGGTGAAATTTTTTTTACAAACTACATGGATTTGAATTTATCAACAAAGAAAATGCAATCCATCCTTCGAGATTCAAACTACAAATTTTCGAAGAAAATTGCGTTTGACTGTGTGGATACGGACTCAATCGGCGAACATGAACCCGGTAGGAGATTCGAAATATACAGACTTACTCAGAATATTCGTATATTTTACCAATTTCATATTCGTTTTATGAAAATTTTGGGACGACATAAAAGAGGCGTATTTTTTGAGAAATCAAGAGCAATTTTCCAATCGATTTGGAAGCATTATATGCAAAAACAATAAATATTTTTGTATTGCATTCAATACAACACATGTTGTATTATTTTAACAGCTTACCAAAGATGATTGATTAAGCTTCAATGCGATCATCCTGGTATTTTGACGTAGATCGACGTCATTTATGACTTTTAATTCAACATCATCAGACTTCAAACGCTAAATACTATCTATCGATTGATCCAAACATATCAAGTGTTCCAATGGATGGTTTAAATTTAGAGGAATCTCTTATTATAAATAGGGAGTTTTCGTAACGAATAATTTTTTTTCAAGGTGAAATGGCTATAAAATCTGATATCCTCTGACAATTCCTTTGGAATTTCAATATACAAATTCAAGAATCTTGCCAATAGTCATCCAGATTCCACATTTGAAGTATTCTAGATTATTTTATTCATTTTATGTATATATCAATTTGGACGAGCATGGCTTAGGTCCCGTGTGGACACGTTCCCATAACAATGTGACACGTGCATTGATTGGAGTGCGATCATGTGTTGCACATTGCGTCAGGCCGTATTACTGGCCCATTACTAAGTTTACTTGATTAAGTCGGAACACTAATTTGTGTCACGTATAAACGATTTACGCCACAGTCCTGGGGATTCCGACCGAATCCACCCACAAGTACTCGGGGCTCTGATAATTCGGGCGATTCATCAAATATGAATACTAAATAATATGTATATTCAGCGTTTGGGCGCGATGACTGCTGAAATCGTCCACGCAAAACAAATACATTACGTTTCGTGGCAAATCATTACAAAAATTTCTATATACAGGTGCGGCAGGAAAACTTTCTTATTTATCTATCCTTAAATCTCTATCTGTCACATGGAAAAGTAATTAAACTGATATCTCCTACAATTTTTGTCATATTCATTTTTTAAATAAGGTAGTATCCCTGCCGCACTCGTTTGAATATAAAGAATATTCACTTGACGCTTATTAGCAGAAATATTGGTAAATCCATAAACATTCGTACATTTTATCAACCAATTTTTAAATTCCCCAGTCTAAATATTCATTCTTCAACTTCATCTTCTTCTTTTTTAATATATAAAAATGAACAGGGTTTTGTTCATGTTAAATGCGCTGCCATACCGTTCATCGGATTACAATAAAACTTCGTCCACTTATTTCTAAGAATTTCGCAAGTAGCATAGGCAAAAATAAATATTTGTTTGTTCGTATTTTATGCGCTGCCATACTGTTCGTCCGATTGTGATAAAACTTGGCCAATTTATTGTTTGCGCTTTCTCAAATAATATAAGTATAGTACAATTAACTTACATTAGGTCTTATATATAAAAATCAATGTTTGTATGTTTTTGTTTGTATATAACGCCTATATTCGCAGATACATTTGGCGCAATAAAGACTTATCACATCCGTTTGTAGTTTCAGACATGTCCACGAATGCGTTAATTAAAAAACCAACCAATCACTTTAAGTAAGCAAAGTCAATAAATTCTGGAGATTCGAAGATATATTATTATTTATGATCAATCGTCTAGATACAGGTTTGATATTTTATCCTGGATTTGAAATAAATACTTGGATTAAATCCTTTGATCCTAGAAAAATATCCTAAGGTTTAAAGTTCCATTGCAAATTAGAGACAATTTATTGCGTAAAAATTCAGATTTAAAAGGTCGTTCTAATTAGGGATGTTTTTATGCGCTTATTCAATATTTCGCACAAATGAATGATATTTATTATTAGCTCGAAATTTAAAATTGGATGAAAATGTTTCAAATGCGAAATTAATTAATCATACACAGACTAATGACGTTAAACTGAAATTCGGACTGTCGGCAGCACAGTTTATATTCATCGACGTAACAATCTCTAACGGTAGGCACAATAATCTCAATCTTATATGGAAATTTGATTGACTCTAATGAATCATAGTCTGATTACCACCATGCTGATGATATACACAGTGAATACATCGATTGATTTATTTTATATCTAGGATCAATATAAGACTATATCGTTTATATTTTTATATATAAAAATTAATTTGTGTTTGTTCGTATTTGATGTGCTCCCATACCGTTCATCCGATTGCGATAAAACTTCGTTTACTTATTGTTAAAAATTGCGCGAGTAACATAAGCATAGTTTAATATACAAAAATAAAAAAAATGTTTGTTCATATTTTATGCGCTGCCATACCGTTTATTCTATTGCGATAAAACTTTGCCAAATTATTGTTTGAATTTTTTCAAATAATATAAGTATAGTAAAATTAACTTACAGTAGGTATTATATATAAAAATCAATATTTTTAAATTTGAATTTTTTAGAATTAATACTTCTGTGGCAGCAATGCGTCAGATATTAGCTAGTATAATATAATATTTTAGTTTTGTATGAGTTCAAATTCATATTAAATGAACTTATATTCACATTTTCGCCCGCGTGTGTGCCACGTGAAAAATACGGTGCGTTTCACGGGATGAAATTTTACAGGCAAATTAGCTTAGGGATTGTATTCCTTTTACGATAAAATAAATTCGGGTTAATGCCTCTTGATGAAAACGTAATAAATTAGGCTAATTCGCTTTTTATATTGCCGTTTTAAGTAATTCGCACTGTGTCGGCGTCGGAGACGAGAGTGTCACGGCAATACTCCGCCGTCTATGAAATCCGGCCATTATCGGAATTTATGAAGAATATTGCATGAAATGGCTTTCAATTAGGCTGATTGCCTTTAATGCGGAGTCAAACTACATTAGACGATCCCAACAGCAGAGGGACGTTAGGAGGGAATGATGCGTGAGGAGGAGGATGCTGCGCCTGCTACTTAGGCGTCTGGCAATCCGTATAACTTCCATGACCAGCGATCTTCAAACCATTTCGATTTTGGACAAAAATAATTTAGAACGGTATTTGAGATCGCATATCGTAAATATCCCGGACAATAAAATATTCTGCATCGCATAAAGTCGGTTATTTACGTCTACCGTTTGAAATTGCTGGCAGCGAACAATAAGATTTTCTTTGATGTTGGCTAGGTATTTATAAAACTACTGTATTGTGTGTGGTCATATATTATTCAAGACTATATACATTCCAACAACTATTGTATGCTACAATTCTAAATCTGTTTGATGAATAATAATAGCAGGAATTAATGTTTATTAAATTACATGGCGCCAAAATAGAATCGTTCTATTTGTGATATCACACAAAGAGCTTGGGAATTTGGCATTAAACACACGTAAAGCATACACCAATAACTATTTTAATTTAGCAAATATATTTTAGTATACATAAAATGGTGTTTGTGTTAAAAAAAAGTTTGCAAATCTTTGAAATGGTAAAGGTAATAACGAAAGAATAGGCAGAGGGTGAACGTTAAGTGGCAGTTGGTCGGTAACAGCTCTGTTCTCTGCTCTTATTACACCGTTTCGTACTTTTTTTCCATTTTGCTAAAATGCTTCGGAAATATCTACAATTCGAAAATATTTAATGATAAAAATTTGCGCTCTAATTGTTCCTTCAGAATTTATGCACAATCAGAAATCTGAGATTAAAAAGCGCATCAACTATTATATTAGGGGGCACGTCCGATAAACATCCACCCTCTTATCATATAAAAATCAATGAAGCCCCCCTGAAAATAAATTTATACGGACAATAATTACAGTGGAAGATATTTATCGCCAGGGATGGTACCTCTCTCATGTCACGGTCGGAGTTCTCACGGGGTGCAATCTCATGGGGCAATTGTCACAATTCCAACCCTTCACATGTTTGAAAAATACCATGCATTAACGTATTAAGCAGGGGTAGTTTTTCGCTTTCGCCGTTTGGGCGTGCTTTGGATGCAGGATGAAATACCGTGGGCCAAATCGGAAGGAATCAGTCAGAAGACGGTTATGTGCTGCAAAGATTGGTTTGTCGGATAGGAAGTCAATCGGCAGTCAATCAGTGCAGCATCGTTGCCTCGGGGGGTGAACCTCCCCACGTGTGGAATAACTGATGAGTTTGGATTTTCAGCTTTGATATACCAACTATGTTTCATTCAATAAGAAGGACTAACACAAATACGAGTACTTGAATTTTCTTGAAAGAATTCAATTTTTATTGGTTTTATTATAAACATGAAAAAACATATATAAGACCTAATATAAGTTAATTGTACTATACCTATATTATTTGAGAAAGTGCAAATAATAAATTGGCTAAGTTTTATTACAATCGGACGAACAGTATGGCAGCGCATAAAATACGAACAAACAAATTTTTATTTTTGTATACTAAACTATGCTCATGTTACTCGCGGAATCCTTAGCAATAAGTGGATGAAATTTTATTGCTATTTGATCAACGGTATGGCAGCGCATTACATACGAACAAACATTATTCAAACTGTATCGAGAAGGCAACATTCATATCGGATTCGATTATCGGTTCAGTATACATTTTATGCAAAATAGTTGTTATCAACCCAAATTTCAGCTTGAAATTTTAAGTCGTTATTATGTATTTTATGTATATATCTTCCTATATATTATATAATATTTGCCATGTACCCAAACTGGGACTACCAGATTTAAATTTGTTTCCTAGTATTATATACTCAAAGTTGGAGCTTACAAATTTCCTGCAATCAACTCATAATAATAAATCACATTAATATTTCCCTTACTATGCTAAAAGCACCCGCGAACTCCGATGATATGTATTTGGTACACCATATGATAAAAGCGACTAAAACCACAACATTATTAGAGTCGAGTTGTAGTAAATACATCACCGGTATGGATAGGTTAATATATACTTCTAGTTCTATTCATTTTATCAATTATTTATATCGTATTTGTTTACTACATAAAAGTTGAAATGGAAAATGATACGTTAATTGATGAATCATTGGATGAATCACATATTATTGGATGTAATTTACAGTTTTGGATTAATTGCAAACATCCTTGATGCTTAAAAGATGCTTAAAAATTCTAAATGACCCATCATCAATAATATAACAATAAGTTTGATTGAAAATGTTGATATTTTTTAGAGTTTTCCTAAAGGCTTTTATACATCATTCGTTCCCCTAAATATATTTATAAAATATTCATAATTAACCAATTTGCTATTCGCTAAAAAGGTGCTTCTATTTGAGATATTTGAGGGTTAATTTAAAACAAGAATTGGGCTGAGGATGAATTAATATTGATATTTGTTATAATTAGATCATTATATCTAATGATTTTAGCAGTTTCACTATTATAAATCATGTCAATATTTACTACTTTGGAATCCGAAGATTAGGAAAAATTTATTTCAAAGCGATCGATTAGGAATATCAATACTTTTGAGATTAATTTAGATAAAACATATACTTTAATTATGAAAAATCTATAAAATACGCCAATACTTGGTTATCATACGGTCTGCAGAAATACACAGAGACAATTTAACGACACATATTCAAAAAGATTTTTTGTAAAGCAATGCAACCCAAAAACGGGAGATCAAATCGATATTTTGATTGATTAATTAGTATAATTGGTGGAGGATCGGTTGAAGCGATACATTTACGATCCGCAGCGGGATGCCATAAAATGATTGGTGTCCAGCTGCAGAGCAGGGGATGCTATCTTCTGACACATCTGACAGCGTCAGTAGACCGCTTCATCCCGTTAATTCATCCCCGGGAACTAAATCAGTTAAGTGGCTCTGTGGCCTACGCTAGGGGTAGCTCGAGTACTGTTAATAACCGACCATACGTCTATTCCGCCAATTGATTTCGACGCATATTTTAGTATTTAAAAATTTTATTATGTGATGACGCTCCTATATATGATCAAATTGAGTCTATTTTTCATTGGTCACTCGCTGATCTTATGTGCAAATATTTCAACGTCTTTGCATATCAAGCTATACTTCTGTTTGTTTGTGATCTGGGAAAACAGCTGCAATATTGCATTTTAGGATACTGCTAATATTATTGAAATATGAATGGTACAATGCATAGACAGTTTGTTTAAGGGATCATCTCACTTTATCGCGTCAAAAAAAATTTTGTTTTTTTAATTTAATTTTTCAAACGAACATATCTCTAAGGAAGTCATCCATAATTTTGGTGAAGGAATTCGGATTATTTCAATGTTTTACAGCTAATTCGCGTAATGCGCTCGAAACAATCACTCCATCTAGATTGCACCCCAGCCGTTCTGAGACCTGTACCTGCTTTTGTTTGTAAGCCAGAGGTTCCTATTGGAGACCTTTCTTATCTTTGTTCTAGTAAGGAGCAAATCTTTGTTCTAGTAAGGAGTCAAAAAAATGTTAATAAAGTTTTAAAAAAGGCGAATAAGCAAGTGGAAAGTAAGGGCAAAGAATGAAAGATTTCTGTGTGAAGTGCTTCGAAAACCGAACAGCTTACTAATAAATTAATTAAAAAATATCGAATAATTATGGCTTAGCCATATGCCTACATCTTGATTCAATAAAACATTAAGAAATGCTATTTGGGCCACATACTATCACAAAATTTCGATTGATAAAGTCCCTCAGCATTCATACTGGCCGATAGGAGCAGATTCTTAGTGCGAATTGCAAAAACATGCAACTACAAGATCGTTATATTTGTACAAGCAACCTCCTTCTCTCACAGAGCATCTTCAGCAAATCTTATGAGCCATTTATGAAGAATTAACGTCTGATAATTTATTGGAAAGAAGCCTTGGCTCGTTTCAATGAGTGCGTATGGTCTCTGGTACCGAAATATATTTTTATGGCAAAAAATACTAGAAATCGCAACATATACTGCAGCCTACATTTTTAACGAAGCATTTAAACCTATTTTTAAAATAATGGATAAAAAGATGCATTGTGATTCGTTGAAACGCCCAACGAAGAACATATACGCCCTGCCAAACTCCAAGGCTCCGAATCTTCTAAATAAGCTAGAACAGTTCACAGATACACCAAATCAGTCAAAAAAGAAGAGGCTGAGAAAGCTGAAGAATTTATTTATGAAGCTGGAATCGTTGATTAGTAGTATATTTCCCATTTAAAAAAAAATAGTACTTAAAACTTTAAACGCGTTTTTCTCGAAACGACATTTTTGCATGTGTTGTGGAAAGAATTTTGAAAAACCAAGTCGCCGATTGGTCTGAAATTTTACGAGCTTATTTCAAATATATATAGCTATGGCAGTTCGCAAAACCAGATCAAAATGTTTATTTTATCTTAGGTTTTATATTAAAAAATACTCCAAAAAAAGTGTTTTTTTATAAACTTTTTTTCAAATAAGCGCCATTTTGTTATTTTTAAACAAAAACTATTCATTAACGATACTGCGATAACGACATGCTTGCAAATTAAGAATCTTTTTGATTTTTTGCCTCAAGTAAGCCTGAATGAAAAAATCGTTCCACACCGTGGACTTGCATCTTTTTTGACATGTCATTTTGATGCTTTAAAAACGATATGATATATATTTTTTTAAATTACGAATTTATTTTTTCAGTATTTTATAAGAGTGCTATAATAAATCTCAAAAAGATTAATTTCATTATATGGTGTATTTACTGAGAAAAAAATTGTTAAAAAATGCCTATATTTTGGGCCGTCAAAGTGAGAAGACCTATTAAGTTCAGATGCTATTTTATACACATACATACCAGATTTCTCAAAAGATACTTTGGGGATTTTTGATAATACTATTACGGTTTATTTATGTTTTGTGGGAGTATTACTGCTCAGTAAAATTTTTGACATTCATCCATTTGGCAAAGATTTCCTTGATTGACCTGTATGGCAGGAAGATCGCGTATTTGCGAGCGAATTCTAGTGATTCGATAACTGTGCATGGAAGACAGAGACGGATAGTGGCAGACAAGCAAATATAGCATCTAAGACTATGAAGATTTTGTATTAGCTCACTACTCAAAGCGTTAATTAAGTAAGGGTTTTCTCCTCCTAATGTTCCTGTAACTCTGTAATAGTCAGCTCTTTTCTGGGGCCGATAATAAAGACCATTATTATAGATTTGTGTCAGGTCCCAAACGATGCATATCCCTAAAACAGATGCTGCAGCATTGACTACATCCAGTTTTGGAGCTCATCTCATTAGGGTTGTGCATAAAACAATGCTTCTTGAATGCATTATGGCTAATTGTATTCGCTCGGTGGAAGCATGCCACTGACTTATCAGCCGCAGCCACAAACTTTGCACCCGTCAAATTAAAATTTCAGTAACTTGGTTGGAGCTGCTCAACGATGATAATGAGTAGTCTTATACAATTACACTTTATAACCGTTAATGCCATTCTGATTGCCGAGCCAATTTAGACCGGGCTATTTTCGCCCGGGGGTGGAAAAATCTAGCTTTGCTTAATCTAAGCGTGGGATTACAAATGTATTGCTCGAATAATGCCCACACGAATATTGAGGCGTATTTGAAAACATGCCATATTCATTGCTTGGAATTGAATGTATTTAAAAACCACTTGTGGTATTTTTGCACTACTGTAATGTGTATTGAAACAATTTTATACATTCTACTTTTCTGGATGCGCGCCCGATTTTTTAAACTTATTTTAGATTTGTAATGCATCCCACCTGTAAATTCCTCCTTTTTATTGCACTACATCCACCGATCAGGCAAATCTATAGATTTTTGTAATGGGGATGAGAGTTTAATGTATGATGGTTAATCATTTCTACCCACAAATTCATTTTTAAATATGATAATACAATAATTTAGTGTTATGAATGTCATAACATTGGCTATCCCCATGTAGCCACATTCACATGTATTGCTATTCTAAACAGACTCATTTTTTTATTATCAAATAGATTGCTTACTTCCATAATCTTGGGGGAATGGAGCCAACAACTTTATTAATGACTGAATATTTTTAGATCACGATGAATGCCCCCATTGCAAATATACCAAGATTTTAATTCGCAAACATTGAAAATGATTCCTTATGTTTTTACGTTTGTCTTGTTGTTTTACTCCCAGGACTCAATGATATAAGTCTAAAATAGTTTCAAAGTTTATTAACTCCTAACCTGATATCAATACTTAAGTCTGTTTTTATGCGATAAATACATTTCACGGGGAATCGCATATAAAAAAATCACATTTGCCCTATATTCCATCGCCCTACACTTACACTTTAACGGTTGTAACGTGCACTAGTGTTGATTTTAGATTTTTTTAATGCGCATTCGCATAAAAAAAGCTGTTTCGATTCTTGAATTTATATACTCTACGCTTTGCGTCTTAAAATATAAAACAATCTCCTCTTATCTCAATACGATATAAAATCACTCTGCTTTTATAAAATAGCTGAGGAATTGATGATGCTAAATCTGACCAGCCTAAATTTGAACTGCTTCGAGAATGCATTCAATGCAAACATTTTAAATACGTTAGTTTCATGTACGAAAACCACAAGTAACACTACCACAACAATATTTTTAATAAGCTTATGTTTTTCTCGCAAGTGTAAACAATAAGTTAAAAAAGTTTTATCGCAATCGGATGAACGGTATGGAAGCGCATCAAGTATGTACAAACAAACATTGATTTTTTTTATATTGGAATATGCATATTTTTTATCAAATTCGTTATATTTCGTATTTGTTTCATTTCTCAAGCTAAAAAATGGAATCAAATGTTGGAGTGCTTTATTTGAAAATGCAGGGTAATCAAAAGTTGTTGAATTGAATTGTAGTTTAAAGACATATCGTGCATGATAATTCTACAGAACACACTTGGAGCTGAATCATAAACTGTTAGTTTTCCTCGGAACGAAAATCGTAACTGAACCAATATAAATGTTTGGAACAAAATGAAAAACATAACTGTTCAAAGCCTTGATTGAAAGTAATAATTCATCAAGCGTAGCTTTATAGCTATAAATCTGAACATATGAAATCTCGATCGTTTTCGCTCCCTCTTCCAGAGTGACATTGCACGATTTTTGATCGCATTTTTAGCGCGATTTCTATTCATCACGATCGCATTTTTTGACAAGTGCGAATGTGACAACAAGTGATGAATGCTATCGAAAATGAAGTGTGTTCTTCGGATGGCATCGCTGGGGTAATGGCGCGTAGAAGAGGCCATCTGTCGCGGGGTCCTGTGTTTTGATTCCGCTTCTGTCGGCTATTAATATTTATTTACAGACCGTTTTTTTCCTTGTTCCTCTCGCTCGACTTACTTCGTAAACATGGCTCTGGACATTTATGACTTGTAGTTTTTGTTCGCGGCTTTTTGTGCCCACCACCCCGCTTTGGGGGACGGGTGGAGAATGCCAAGCTTTCGAGCATCCCTCAAACTTTTAAATAATTTCAGTTCATGTTAATCCAGTGCCACGTGATCACATTTTCCAATCCAATGAGGCAATATAATTTTCTTAAGGCAATGCATAATTTGCTTTATTGAGCCTAAAAGTGATCGATTTTTTAAATATTTTTTTATGCAAAAAGTATTAAATATAGAATATTGATATTTAGTGTGTTGATTAAGCGATCTTTATTGAATATAAAAATATTTTTTAAATTTTGACAAAGTATGATAGTAGGCGTGGGGAGAGTCATGTATGTCGATTGCGCGAGCGATGACATTCTTCACTACGGAAGTTCTAAGTCTTGAACAAATGATTTGCAGCAAAAAAGTTAAACATATTTTTATTTTGTATAATATTATGTATAATTTGACCTAAAATTAAAAATAAATATTGGAAAATAAAAAAACTGTGAGCAATCGAAAAAAAGTTTGTGTTTTTACCAACATTTTTTGTAGTTTTTTGTTCATTAAATAAACATTTTTTAATATTTTTAAATAATTGTAGTCTATACGATGAAATAGTTTATTATACATGTGCTTGCCGAATTTTATAAAGAATGCTTATCTAGGGCATGCAGGATTATTTCCGTGAGCTTGAAAAAAATAGTCTCTCCTCAGCTTCACGCAACGCAGCTTTTTTTTGTCGACGTATAACTTTGCGAATTTCATTTATATCGACTTGAAACTTACTGATAGTATTCTTAAACATTGATTCATTCCGATACAAGAAGAAAGAAAATATTTTTTGAACCAACAAGGCAGAAACGTCCCTAAATAAGCCGTTATACAAATGCGACAATTATATTTGGAAGACTGCACGAATCCAAAATATGATATCCAATTACAAAATGTACTCTAAACATGAACGAGTTAGCTCACTTATGAAAATTCAAAACCTGTGGATACAATATTAATAGAATGCAATATAACACATTAAATGCGGATGCACTTTGCGCGCGTCTGCCGAAAATAATGCATATTTACATAAAATTCCAATTTAAATATTTTTGTTTATGTCGAAAAATTAAAAAAATCTACTTTTATATTATTGCTAATAGTTAAGTTAATTGTACTACATCTTTATTATTTGAAAATGTGCAAACAATAAGTTGGCAAAGTTTTATTGCAATCGGATGAACGGTATGGCAGCGCATAAAATACGAACAAACAATTTTTATTTTTGTAAATTAGACTATGCTTATGTTATTTGCGAAATCATTGGCAATAAGTGGACAAAGTTTCATTGCAATCGGATGAACGGTATGGGAGCGCATTAAATATGAACAAACAAATATTAATTTTTATATATTAGAAGATGTATGATCCAGAAAATCAAGACAAATTTGAATCGAGACAATGGATATCATTGATGTATTATATATTAAAATGGCATGCTCGTAGTTTAAGAAGCACTGTTACATTGCACAGACCATAAAACATCCCCTATGCGCTGTACAAACAATTGGATTAAAATGTTGCGTATCATCATCTGTACTATTTAAGCATTTGGCGTGCGACAATAAAGATGACATCGATTTGACCTGCGATGACGGGTCCATAAATTAAAAGAATACACTTTCGGTAATGCAGAATCGCTCGGCAAAGATAAATGTTGCCAATGGTGCGAAAAGCACACCGAAAGATGACTTCCGCAAAAGAAAAATATTAACATTTAATATTTCCCAAATTTAAAGAAAATATATCGGAATGAAAGTGAAACACGGTCTGCGTTTGTTGGTTTACAATTAGCGACGGTGTTTGTTTTTCAGCGAAATTTTCATTCGTTTCGTCCCGAATTTGATATCAATCAACTCGGATAATTTAAGTTAATATTTATCATCACCGTTTGCTCAGTATTATCGCCGCGGGGACATTTGCATTTCCAAGATAAAACGCTTGGATGTGCCTAAAATTTAAGGGCACAGCAAAGATTACAATTCTGATGACGTACAAATATATACTTTTAATCAAATCATACATTGATCCTGAGCATCGGGACAGTATGCAAATGCTTGTTAGTTGCGATAAATGGCAGAGTGGCATATTGCTTCATATCCCAGGCGTCTCATATAAAGAGAGCAGTTTGCAATTGCACACCTATCGGCGGGTGACAGCAAAAAACGGGACAGTCAATTGAATTAGTATTAGCCCCTGCGGGCAACGGGATGAAGGAGGGGCTATTGTAAGTTGAGTTAATCAAACAGTCTGTAGGTGGCGGGCAATGTGGCCGTCCTTCCGCTTCCGTGAACACCCTTGCCTACCCCTCGGGGCTGAACATCAGGGTTGTCACCTCATCCATACAATATTATTTGGGGCAATAAAAATCTTATTTCATCGCAATTAATAAAGAATCAATAACATAATTTATTAATTTTGTGATCATAATTATTGAATAAACATAATCAATATTTCAACCAAATAAGTATGATTTGCTTACTGCAGATGTTCAGATGTGTCATTTTATGCCTAATATCTGCCAATTAATATCCATAAATAAACTGTAGCGTTCGACGGGGCTTCACCTGATTAAAAGCAGGTTGAACCCGCTGTTGAGAACATCTCGGTGCGATGCGTGATCGATTGCGAGATCAATTTCGGCGCAATCCGTATCAATGGTCCCGGCCTGCGAATCGGCTGCGATGAACGACGGAACACGTCTATGATTTCATTAGCTTGATGATGGACGTCAAAATGAGGCAGGCGCTGTATTTTATCAATAAAATGTCGAACAATCGGCATAACGTGTTTATTTAATTAAACCACACAAATAGGAGAAGCAGAGGCAAGCAAGCTAACGTGCGTTATACGGAGCAAGTGGGTGATGATCTCAATTTTTATTTATGCCTATGCTATTCCCGCAAGTCTAAACAATAAATTGACAAAGTTTTATTGCAATCGGATGAACGGTATGGAAGCGCATTAAATACGGACAAACAAACATTAATTCGCATATATTAGACTATGCCTATGTTACTTGCGTAATACTTAGCAATAAATGGATGAAGTTTTATCGCAATCTGATGAACGCTATAGTAGCGCATTACATACGAACAAACAGATATTAATTTTTATATATTAGATTTGACTCCATGTTCCAAGGATCTGTTCCATCAAAATGGTTCAATGAACAATTTTGATGCTTCGATCTACATTTATCGGGATGAATCGGTCCTGAATGTCAATATAAATTGAACCGGGATTACATTCTTGGCACGGCGGTCCAAGCAGCACGTTGAACTGTTGACTAACATTGAGCACGTTAATATCCGACTTTGACAGCGCGTTGACACTTTGGATTGTCATACGAAAGTCCAATATTAGAATTCAATCTCGTATTTTTAATAATGACCCAAAAAATGAAAAATGATCATCGAAATTGTCGAGGAATGCGCGTTTCGCAATCCTGACAGATGGAATGCAATGGACGAATCTTTGGTTTTTGGGGCTTGGATATTTAATTTGGAACGTTTGTGGCAGCCCTTGCGGATTAGATTGGTATAACCGAGCGATTGAGTTGTCTCAACACTATTTAACTTATCCTGTATTTAACTAACTAGCCCTTCTGTATTTTCCGCTTCTCCCCTTCGCATGACACATATGACGATTGAATATTGCGTGCATGGTGCTCAAAAATGGCTTTTATGCCCAACAAATAAAATGGCGATTATTGTCCTGAGGCAATCGAGTGCGAATGATTTAATGTTGCTATACTAAGAATGAATTAATCCATTATAATGATCTGAATTAAATTAAGATTTAAAAAAAAATGATCCCAATTAGTTAATTGAGAAATAATATCAATTTATTTTTACTATGCTTATGTTATTTTCGCAAGTGTAAATAATAAGTTGACAAAGTTTTATTACAATCGGATGAACGGTATGGCCGCGCATTAAATACGGACAAACAAACATTGATTTTTATATATTAGACTATATCTATGATACTTGCGCAATCTTTAGCAATAAGTGGACAAAGTTTTATTGTAATCTGATGAACGGTATGGCAACGCATTACATACGAACAAACATAGATTAAATTTCAACATTGAAAATTGATAAAGAAATGGTGGTTTAAATTGGTAACACTTGGTCTGGTTAGTTTTATAATTGACTCGATACCTTATATATTATATTTTTCTTCGGTGTAAATCTAAAATTGTATTATATATGTGACCTATCGTCGAATCTTGCTGCACTTGATGTCGCCCTCAAACAAGTGTTTACAAACAAAACACATGGATAGCACAAAAGGACTCACCAGGTCATGAATATATAATAGAGTTGTCACCCTAGCGAATTTTTTTCAGGCAACGGGCGCTAAATCAAACATCTCCGCCGCGGGACCTGCTCCCTGAACAATCGCCCGCCCCATGTTTTTTCTATTAAGGGTGTCAGGGAAGAGGTGATGAATGGTCGGGACTCCCTGACGCGGTGCTGCTGCTGTCGTCATCCTTCACGCATCACACTACGCATTATATCCATACTTCATGGCCAATTTATACCTTGGGAGGACCCACTGTCTTTTCGGCGGGGAAGCACTGAATACATGAGTGATGAAACGTCTAACGCGAGAGAATCTAAGATTCCGCCCAAACGTAGGCAAAATATGGGGATGATAAATTTATTGCGGTTCGCGAACTGATGTATAAATTTTGATGAAAAAAAAAGAGCCACTCGGGCGGAGAATTTTAAAGTTTATAACCAGGGCTGCTTAATCTGAACTGTGAAACTTCTTGTCGTGTAGGCAGGAATTGAGCCCTAAATCAAACGATTGTACATCCATATGTTGAAAAATTCACGGAGGATTTACTGTGTTGTTTTCGCCCTAAAATATTCATTGTTATTTTATTGGCTAAAGTTTAATACGGTGTCCCCCATTTATTTGTCCAAATGCTAATTTTATACATATTTGACTACTGATAATCATTTAGTGTAAGGTTCATATTGAAGCATTGATGGTCAAATTTTTATTATACTATTAATTTGAAACGTGTACACGTTCATATATTGGCGTTGGCACTTTTCTCAAATATTGACAGGACGGTATATTAGCGCCTAGCACTAATAGGGTTAACATCATCGAAAACCTTAATGCAGTGGAGCTATGACTTACATACAAAAAGTGAAGATGCGTTCCATGGATTTAAAAAACCGCATAACTTTGAAACAGCTATATAAAATGTATTCAAAATCGCATAAAAAAAGTTAAGAAAAAACCAGGTAAATAATAAGACAATAAGAAAATGTCACTATAGACCCTAATTGAAAAAAAAAAAACACAAAATGACAAGTGTTTCAATGTAATTTTTTGCCTTTATTTTATCATAGTTGTATTTTTTTTAAATAGTTAAAAAATAAATTTTGACATAAATTTGATAGGAATAATAAAGAGTTATATAGAAAAGATTCGTACTCAGTTTTAAGTAAATTAATTAATTAAAACCTGAGATATGATGTCAACCGTGTTGAAACAAGTAGTACTAGTAATTGCTTTAAAAAAACCGCATAACTTCGAAATCGCGCCAAAAAAGGTCGCACAAAAAGAGGTTTGATTGTATATATATGTAGTTTGAAAGTAGTAAATATTTATTTTCTTTCTTTTACAATCAAGTATTTGTTCTAAATTTAAAGTATTTGTTAGTATTACAGTATATCGATTTTTAAATGAGAGTATTTTTTATCACGCGGTGCGCAATTTCGCCCGCTTAAAATGTGTTAATGTGATTAGTCATGGTGTGCTGTGAAGCGACGTGAAGTACTCGCAATAAGTTATGCACATTTAGGCTTCCTGTACACAATATAATTGTCAATCAGAATATTTATTTATAGACAAAAAGAATATATAATTTACATTTATGCGGCTTTAAAAAATAATGAAAACTATTCTTCATTTTTATATAGAGAACAACGCTTTTTTTTATGCGAATGAGCATAAAAAAGCCCTTAGAGAAATTAGCTAATTTTAAATTATCTTAAACCTAGATGCTATATTTGTATATCCGCCATTTATCATTCGTATAAATTCGTTTATCTGTCGGGACCGTCGTAGCGTGTATGAAGCTTGTACATGAATGAAGTAAACTCTGTCGATAGCATACAATATTCGGTCATTTTTTCTCTCATTCACAATTTCCTATCAGCAAGACACGCTCCGTCTCTGTCCGTCTCCGAGCTCAACGTTTAAGAATGCTCTTTGTGAATTAATGGTATTCACTCGCAAATACGCGACTGTACTACCATACAGTTTAAAAATGACGATTACATCACAGAAGGATGACGATTTGTAATTGGAACGATTTTTTTAATGCGATTTTTGGTATATTCTATCTCATTGAATTTGAAGTTATGCGGTTTTTAAAAATAATGGAACCTATCCCTCAGCTTTCAGCTGTAATTCAAGTATTTTTTAAAATCTCAAATGATTTCAAATAAATAAATAAAAAAATGCTTCTAGACACTATAGCAAAAATATATTTTGTGCAATAAACTATACGTTGGTGAATCCCTGTTCTAGTGTGACATGTCGATAACAGGTGGCAGCAGTGTTATGTTTGCTCTAATGGTGGTCGGGCTGCCTCGACAAACAGTACGACACGCTATTTATTTGTACAGTACGCAGGACTTCTGGCAACATTTATTCTAATAGAATAAGTAGCACTGTAAATAAGCAGCCCGCCACCCCTAATAGCTGCCCCCGATTCCTCTGTACACCCTCGAGCTACGACCAGGAGGCATGCTTCATTTCGAAATTAATCATGACCAGCTCGCCGATACGATTCCAACGAATTAATCCCAAATACTAATAATTTGATTATTATATTATTTCTAGGCAACGATACGCAAGACTTGATCTGCGTAAAATGGAGATTTATTTTGAGATTCAAAGCGATGAAGTAGCATACTATTAATAAGACTTACAGCCGTGAATGAGTATATAAATAAATTGTTTTAAGCTATTTTAAAAAGATTTAATTTGCAGATTAAATCCATAAATTAGATCATTCGGCCTGGGAAGATTAATGTCGTATGCCGATTGTTAATAAGCATCTTCTTTGATATAAACAACTCGACCGGGTGTCCCTAATGATTGACTGCGACAGTTTTATACCGACGAAACCGCGATAATGAGATTGAAAATATATTCGTTCCAGTGCTTCTCGAACGTTGCAAAAAAGGCGACATATTGCAGATAAACACCGTAGTATAATGAATTATGCATTAGATCTTCATTAAGGCGACCATTCAGGGGTGGCTTGTTTATCCCGGCGATGTGGTGATTCTTGTCACATCCCTTTTCATACTAAGCCCTTCGATGAAGGCCGTATTTAGGACTTGTAACACCCCTATTGTGCCTTGTTACAAAAAAGGGGTTAAGTGAATCACAATTCGTTAGGCAAATGTTGTGCTCGTTACGGCGGGGTAAAAACGGGGATAAAAAGGTCGTAATGTGGACTTGGCGACGATAATGCTAACGAGCGTTTGATTTTTTTAAAGCCGAAATGATCTGCCCGATAATTTTGTCGAATCACACCCATTTAGACTTTAAAATATAGTATTTTTATTATATTTGATAATGTATCAAGTCCGTAACAAGGGTGTGGCAAAGCAGGCGCCCGCCACGAGCGCAACTGGGCTTAGGGCGCAAAACGAGAATACCGACCCGACCGAGAGCTGCACATGGCTATTATTTTACTTGACCATTCTTCTTTACATGAATCAATGTAATGAGAAGTCATAATCGTTCTGTAGATATGTTTGCATATGGCGTTCGATCACGAGGCGTTCATTCGTCATGTCAACGGTCCTAAAAGCGGACCAGTTGGATGTGCGGAGCTTTGGACTCGGTTCCAACAGGAATGGGACAACATCACTACGGAACAAAGCCAGAAGCTCATTTCCTCGATACCTAGTCGATTGCAATCCGTAATCGACGCAAAAGATTGCCAGACAAAGTACTGAACAAAACTGTTCAAATGCTTTTTTCTGCTTTGTCTTAATTTTTCTTTCAAATCCATACTTATTACATTATCGAATATAATAGAAATACTATCAAAACTGTAAAAGGCACTGTAAAAGCAAAAATGTTTTTAGAACAAAAATAAAAATAATGAGCATGGCAACGATAAATCAAAAAGGTATTGATCTGATTTATCAGTAGTCGAAAGCCTTTTAGTACGGAAATGACCGAAATTTTGCACCCATTTCTACAAAGTTCAGAGCTGTAACAAGGGTATGATGCGCCCATGGCAAGTATCTAATTCCCCCCCCACCCGCGCCTAAATACTATAATAATATATAATATGTTTTAAAATACTCGACCGCTGATGGCGGTTAGCGATGGCGATTGGCGATGGTGGTTACTGTTTTTAAAAATAATATTATAGAAAGTATCTAGACGCTACGTTGCTTCCGTGATCGTACAAATCATAGAAAATGCCGCAAAAAGCTCTAAAAGAGGGCGGAATGGCCGCAAGGTTTGCATGTCCAATAGGTCCGCTTTTCGGACCGCTGATATGCATGCTTCGGGATCGGATACTCGGTCGAAAATATTATTTTCGACCGATCTTTATTTTATTGCGAGCTTATGCCAGCTGAGTCGGCCCAGTGTTTAAGCGATAACGAAGAAAGGAGGGATTAAACAACTTAGAATATATTATAAAAATGGACAGAGCCAATCAGTGTCGGTTCATGTAAAGTAAAATGGTTGAGTGAAATAAAAATCATGTGCAACTCTCGCCTGATATTCTACGTTTTGCGCCCCAAGCCCAGTTGCACCCGTGGCGGGCGCCTGTTTTTCTTGTAACCTAGACCTTGTTACCTGGCCCTGACAAAGCTAATTTTTGTTTCAGTCAGTGTTTATACAATGTAAATCAGGAAAGTTATAATCTACTGTCAGTCTATCAAATTTTCAACTATAATACATGTCTGCGGGGACTATAATACATGTAGGGACTATAATACATGTCCTGCAGAATATCCTTCCTTATATCCAATCAAAATGATCTATCATCTACTGTATAAAAATCAATATTTGTTTGTTCGTATGTAATGCGCTGCCATACCGTTCATTAGATTGCAATAAAATTTCATCCATTTATTGCTAAAGATTGCGCAAGTAATATAAACATAGTTTTATATATAAAATTAATGTTTGTTTGTTCGTATTTAATGCGCTAACATATCGTTCATTCGATTGCAATAAAACTTTGCCAATTTATTGTTTGTACTTTCTCAAATAATATAGGTATAGTATAATTAATTTACAGTAGATCTCAGTTGAGAAATTGATTTATAGGCACAAAAATATTTTTGAATATATTTGAATATAACGCTTTTATAGTAGATCGAAATGTGCTATTACTTTGTAAGTGCATTTGGATTCGATGCAAAGGGAAAACATTTAGAACAGGAAAACACGCTTATTAAATTAAGTACCTGGATTCGTTCCATATCCAATAAATCACGAGTAATTTGTTGTAGATGAAGCATTTGATGTAGGTATTTTTATCGAAGATAAATCTTCGACAATTTAAATTGGATTACGGAAAATTTTCGTGGACTTAAGTACGGTATGGGATTGGATTGAACGCTCAATACTGGAAGAAATACTCAAGTTTTATAAAGCCGAATGTTCGGAGTTTGCGCACTCAGAAGCTAGTTTGATTGGGCTCCAATTAGTTCGCAGACTACTGTTTGCCGACCACTGGAGCGTGCTCCTTCGCTTAACGAACTTTTCTGCATTTTACAAAAGGACATCCCTTTGGCGTCTCACGAGGATTTATTCGAACGTATTTATTTTTTAGCTTAGCAGATTTGAGAACGACTGGTCGGCCAGAGATTTTCATTCAAAATACAAGATGATATCTTGAAATAACATTGAACGGCGCGAAAAATAAATTGGCTTGATGACAGCGATTCGGACCGTAATTGTTACATCCGAAGATCACTGTCGGCCTGTCTGTCTTTCGGAGATTCGACGACACCTACTTGATTGTTATGAAATATACTTTTTAGAGCAGAAATACAATGCTTTCAATAAGAATGCGGCGATAATTATCGGAATTTGTGCTAATTCGTTCGGGACCATAAAAATTGCGCCCCGAAGAATCTCTGAATAATGCAACATTTTGGGGGCCTGCCAAAGCGATACTCAGATTCGAATCAATCTACTTAAATATTTTGAATGACCTGAAAGAAATTAATGTACTCAAAATGCTAAATAGTCATCATAATAATAAGATTTTTAAATTTATTTTCACGTATGACGTCTTTGAGAGCACATTTTTTCGAATTCAAGCTCTATTTTTGCATCAATGACACTTCAGTCTTAAAATCGGACTTACACTAATATCTACATTGAAACAAACATTTGTTCATGCTCCAATTATTATTCGACGGCAATTATCCAAATATCAATTAAATCAAACAAATTACGCGTGGTGGCCATCTTAAATTTGCAGCGTTTAATTTAAAACGAATCTTCAGGCGATGGCAGAATGCCACCGATCATTATAAATCACAATTTCATATTATTATTGGGGCTTGCCATATGAACGTTCGGATTTCTTAGATGCAAAAAATGCTCAAAGCAGGCGCCTGCCATGGGCGCAATTGGGCTTGGGGCGCAAAACGCAGAATACCAATCGAGAGTTGCACATGATTTTTATTTTACTTGACCATTCAACTTTATATGAATCAACATTACATGAATCACATCATAAGCTTACAATAATATTTTCGACCGATTGTAAAATTAAAACAATCCACCCGATCAATCGTCTTCGGACAACTTCGTTTTGTAATTAAAGTTCGTAATAGTTCTGTAGACGTGTTCGGGTATGGCGTCCGATTGCGTCCGTTTTATGTTAGCGTCTCGAAAAGCGGACCAGTTGGACACAGTCCTTGTGGCCACTCGGTTCTCTTCGGGGACATGGATATTAGATTTAAGTTTTGCGTCTTGCTGGGCACTTTTATTGAGCGAGCTGGCATGGTCCCGAATAGCGGGACTAATAAACAGTCGGGTCAGTCCCCACGTTTCTTTGTCTCAGATGTAAAGTGGATCTATGGTTCATCCTGAATTGATCCAATAACTCGGCCTTATTGCTGTGATAATAATTAGTATATAATTAATATTCGAAGCCTTAAATTATCTCGCCTCGATTTTAGATTTTTTTTATTCCTTAACATATAAATATTGATTTTTATATATAAGATTTACTGTAAGTTAATTTTACTATACCTATATTATTAAAAAAAAGTGTAAACAATACATTGACAAAGTTTTATCGCAATCTGATGAACGGTATGGCAGCGCATTACATACGAACAAACAAAAATTCATTTTTATGTATCAGATAAATAGTTTTCATTTTGGTTTTAAATCCTCATCACTGACTCTGTTGATATTTTTATCCGTTTTCCTGTCCTGTTTAGAGATATTCGAATTTGTATAATATTACAGAGCAGCATTACCAATCAGGGTCGATCTTTGACTGAATGAAAATCCGAATTATCACGTGAAACGCCCTAATAATAATACAATGTATCTAAATACATACATTAATTAATGCTGAAATTATGTAATAAAGACAGACAGACAAACATTCGTATTTATTGTGAATTGTGGTAAATTATATTAAAGTATTCTAAATAATAAGCTTCGAAATATTAATCATATGTAAACTTTGGAAAAATCACCCTTCTCCGCTAAAGTATGATGATTTATTGTGTAACAAATTAGTTACTTAGTTGCAAATACTTGCAAGAAATTGATTAATTAATGCATTTTAAAATCTGGCAAATGTTAGCTAATAAAATGATGTATTTTTAAGAGTCATTACCTGCAGATCATTTTATATAGGATGCTATACAGTGGTGTATCATTTGCAAATCTTGGCCAATGATTTGCGCACGAGGCCAATTTAAATTGTTATTATTTACGAGACAACCCTCTGATAAAAGCTACTGTAACAGACAGAAAATTAATTATGCACGTGGGATGAAAACACACCATCATTCACGGCGAAATAAAACAAGTCACGTCTCGGATGGTTCAAAAATGCCGCCCGCCATTAATTCGCAGTGCTGCCAATCGCTACGCATAATCAATCGCCAAAAAGCAGTCAAACTTTGCACCACAAACGTCGGCGACCCCTCATTAATGACAAATTTTCATCACAACACAATAAATATCATCTAATGGAGTGACTAATTGATCGGAGATCATTATTCAGAATAAGAGCTTTGTCTCGTCGAGACTGTCATTTAAAAGCGACGCTTCAAGCTCCATTGTCAAAATAAATGACAGAATTCATAAACGATCATAAATTCTATTTCGTAAAACCACCGCTGGCACGCGTTAAATCATCGCACAAAACGCGATGCATTTGCCGAATTTAATAAGCGATTAAAATGCAATGGATACGGGGAGCGTTTGAGGGTCACTAAATCAGCATCGCCCCTCGTACATCGCCGACAAAACACCAAAACGCACTCTTGCAAATTAACTGCACAAAATTGCAATCAGAGTGTCGCAACCGTTGCACCGATAATTGTATTTGCTTCAGTTTTTCGTATAATCCAAATTACCGGCCGAACGCTGCCAATATAACAAAGTGCAATTGAATTTTATGGGCGCTGCGATGCAGTGCTCTTCGATTCGCTAATGCAGTTCCATGCAATTCGACCATTTGTTCCATCGAATGCGCCATTATACGGGCATGATAATAATGCAATATTCCGAATAAAATCGCTTGGATCAATGCATCAAATGCGCTCGCAATAATGCGATCATCCTTTTTTACCGGTCAATAACGATATCGCAACCTGAATAATTGTACATATCGGCGCCAAAATCAAATCTACAAAGTTGCCTTTTTATCTACAAGTAATTTACGTTTATTATTATTAAATAAACGTCATCTACTTTCGTTGTTAGACGGTTAAGGCTTCGATGGACGTGGCTTAATTATGGCAAAAATTGTTGTAAATTTCGATAACGACATCCATACACTGCCATTTTGTTTATTTACAATATCAAAAGAACAAAATGAAGATTATTTTTTAGCGTTGAATCTTCATACGTTTATTAATATATTTTCGCAATTATATTATTATAGTGTATTTTGTCTCTGTGATGAACTCTCCGGAAGCCATTACCTCAAATGCGTCAGATTTTTAAATGCTCTTTGCGTGGATGTAATATATTGAGGTTGAGTCATAAATAATTTCCGATTTACTGACATTCATTTGGCTTTAACTGATTAACGAAGCAATATAACAATATTACATATTCACCATTATTATTGATAACTTTATCTAATGTTGAGTGTATTTATTGGTACTGACTGTTTCATTTCGATTTATAAGCTCATGGTGGATTATGCTTCGACGATCCCACCATCTAACTTCTTTGTTCGTATGTAATGCGCTGCCATACCGTTCACCAGATTGCAATAAAACTTCGTCTACTTATTGCTGAATATTGCGCGAGTAACATAGACATAGTTTAATATATCAAAATTAATGTTCGTTTGTCCGTATTTAATGCATTGCCATACCGTTCATCCGATTGCGATAAAACTTTGTCAAGTTACTGTTTATACTTGCGGGAATAACTTAAGCATTTTCACCGGCAACTATTTGTAACTCGACCTAATATACTTTAATTGATGATAAAAATGCTTGAAGATTTATTGGCTTATTGAAGAGAATCGCCAGCATTGGCTCGGCATAGATCTATTATAGAATACTTGAATATTATTTGATCATCTCGATATTAAATATGCATATATAATTAGTATGATTCATATCGTTCGTATATAAATCATATGATTCAATGTTGAGATACTAATGTCATCCAGATGGTGGTGGAACTCAATGCAAGGACATCTAAATGTGGACGGCCTCACATTATCTATGCGAAATCTTGACAACAACGACTAAATATAGTTTGAAAAAATTATAGCAATATCATCTGTGATGTTGGCACAGAGTTGTGTGACCGGCAAACACCTCATAATTAACTACCTTTCATGATTTATAGCATCAATATGTCACGCCGAAGAGGTCATCAGGAGGGAACCGCATTAATCAAATGTCATAACAGTCCAAGATCCAAATCTGTCCATCAAACTGACTAAAAAATAAATTGGATACAATCGAGCGACTTTCGAAATAATTCTAAGCATATTTTTGGTAGACTTGCAGTCATTTTCCACACTTTACATAACGCCGTAAACAACTCATCTATTCGATGTTGAAATATAAAAATACAGCATGTCATCAACTCGCATAAATGTCGTCTTGCGCAATTATATACTTTATATGTTTGTTTACGTCTCATACTTAAATGTTTATTCGTATCATTTCCAAAAAAAAAAAAATTGATGACATGAACGACTTTATAACGTCTGCTCGGATGTAGTTTATAATATTAATCTGCACAAAGAACATTGGAAGATATATTTAAATGGTCTAATAATGACGCTATTTTATGACTTTGGCGCTTAGAGTGTTAAACAGTTTAACAGCATTCGGATGCATCACTATAAAAAATGATTGAAAACTAATGATTTTGGATTAACGAGTGAACACGAGTAAGCGAGGATGATTTAATCTGCAATGATCCATCGAAGCTCGTTAATCTATTATATAAAAATTAATATTTGTATGTTCGTATTTAATGCGCTCCCATACCGTTCATCCGATTGCAATAAAACTTTGCCAATTTATTGTTTGCATTTATTCAAATAATATAAGTATAGTATAATTAACTTACAGTAGATCTTATATATAAAAATCAATGTTTGTGTGTTTGTTCATAGTCATTCTTAATTAAATAAGATAATTCTAACAAATTTTAAGCGATATTTTATAATTATTACTTCTGTGGCAGAAACGCGCCGGTTAAAAGCTACTTGTCGTATAAAGCCTGTAAAAAATATGGTTTTTTTAAACATTTGATTTCTAAATTTGTGGAAATTTTGAAACCAGAAGCGTTAGTGTTGCATTTTTTAAGCTTATTCTTGCACCATTTTATAGGATTGTCCAGAGATTACCTAAATTTATAGCTGATGTTCTATCTTATCTCCAACTTAACGATTTCCATATCAATTGTTTCAGAATTTTTATTATAAAGATTCGAGTACAAATGCAATTTTGCAAATAACCCTATAAATACTATAAGATCTGTAGATATCCGTAATCCTATAAACGTTTTATAAAGCGGTTTTGGATTGTCAATTTTGTCGGACTGTAGAGTATTACCCCCGACCCCTTGTACTCCGGAACTTTTTACTCTAATATAGGCTCAGAAATAGGAAGAAACCACATATTAAAAGCTTCCTCCACCTCTTGATGTTTAGCTTTCTAGAAAGTTTGCTTCTTATCTGATCCACAATCATTGATGAAGACCAGGGACTTTTGAATATTATTGACGATACTTTACCATACATACGTACCATACTTGTATTGGGTTGTCGGATTACAAGGGGTGCCGAAATAGATTCTACTGTATATTAATACTGTTGTAAATGTGCATTTTGTTATTGAAAATGAGTGTTCACCGGCGGCAAAGTATAAGTTTTACAAGACAATATCTTGATGTTACTGAATATAATATTTTATTCAACATTTGTATTGTTTATCTAACATACAAAAATGAATTGGGTTTTGTTCGTTCGAAATGCGCTGCCATATCGTTCATCAGATTACACTAAAACTTCGTGCATTTATTGCTAAAGAATTCGCGAGTAATATAGGCATTGTCTAATGTATAAAAATCAATTTTTGTTTGTTCGTATTTAATGCGCTTCCATACCGTTTATCCGATTGCAATAAAACTTTATCAACTTATTTTTTACACTTGCGGAAATAACATAAGCGTAGTAAAAATATTGTTTGTGTACGCAGTTTGTTATACCATAGGAATACTTGGATGCTTATTATGAAATCATGCCACAGTCTTTAGTTCTGTCTTGGATATGATAAAATAAAAGTTATAAAAATTTGTTCATGAAATAAAATATGAATAGATCTAATGTAGAGAATCATGGAATGGCCAATGTAAATAATGTTTGCCGTAATTTTTACGATTAGAGAGATTATTCATGAGATGTTCGTTTGATTTTAAGTGCTTTCGTCGTATCGCAATAATAGAAGTGCTCTCTTGGTACGTCGACGAATATGATATATTTACGACGCTGTAAATGATGCTTCAACTTCTGGCATCGTCTCCGCCCGTCGAAAAATCGCTCCCGTCATTCTTTCCGGGATGAAAGTGGCAAGACTTCTTCAGCATCCGGCCACAAGTGTTCGCATTCCGTCCGCGATATTTGTATTATATTTACGTACACTCGATGGGCGAAATTTCCTATATCTGGGCCTGGCTTTTATTGATATTTGAGTTGTAAAAACAACATTTGCCGAAGCGCATGAGCGATCAGAGAGCAAACTGGGAAAGGTTCTCGGCATTGTACCCGGAGTCTGCTCATCCCGGTCTGCTCGTATAATTTAAACTAAATAAACCGAATAAACAAAGCCTTCATTAGGTGGACCTGGTCGAGGCCTCTGATCTTTTGCCTCATCCCTCAGCGACCCCTGTTGGGTTATCCCGCCCGTTTTGGCAACCAATCAGAGAGAAGCCTTCCAGCATTTTATTTATTTTTCGACCACCGGTCACCTTATACTGATTGCTGGTCTGAACTACCGACTAAATTTTCAACAGAGACTATGGAAATATATGCTCAAAATGGCGGATATATTAGTGGAAATTATTCAAGACTATATATAGTATTTTTCTGTATTACATTCACTAAATCAATTCATATAAAAAGCCATTGGCTTTAAAAAAATATATAGATCAAGATACTTTTGTGTTTTTGTTTGCTACCCTTAAAAACCTCACCCTTGGCCAAATTTATCTATTAAATCAATTAAAATCAGATTTGTTTGAATGATTAAATCTGTATGTGTCAAAGATCTTCAAGCAAGTCTTTGTCTGGTTTTGCATCAAAAATACTCTTCGGACATATTTTATAAAAACGAAAGCTTCCACTAATTAAATGAACGATCATGTCTTGTTTATTTAAAGCAAAACACTAAAGCACCCACGTTGATTACTAATGATTTTTCTGCATTCCGAAGATATTTTCGCAATTATTATGCAACGGATTTATGTCTATCATCGTCTGCGGCAGGTGTTTGGAACTTATTTTTAAATGTGGGTCGCTGCGACTAATAAACAACGTCCCGTATTAAGGACGCTTTATTTATGCGGCCATATTTTGGTTCGAAAAATTCACCCCACGGTGGTGGGACAGTACGCGAAAAACGGTTGACGATTATGAAAAGTACGGCACGTCTGCCAATTGTTGCCAATTAGTCGGCAATCATTTTATTTAGCAAAGTCCGAATCAAACGTCGCTATTGAGTTTTATGGCGGTCGTATATTTTTTATTGGTCGAAATCACATCTGGTTTTGATGTTACGGCATATATTTTCAGTAATCAATGCATATTTTCTATGATTGAGGCCAATTGCGTGATCGTCGGCTTCTATTTCGACTTATCATTGTTTCAACATAAGTATGATCTAACATATAAAAATCAATGTTTGTTTGTCCGTATTTAATGCGCTGCCATACCGTTCATCCAATTGCGATAAAAGTTTATCAACTTATTGTTTACACTTGCATGAATAATATAGGCATAGTAAAATATTGTATGGATGCACCATATTGGCGCATATTGGTCTGGCGAAATGAAGTTGATGAATGACTTGAATACAATAAACCACGTACGCATTGCAACGCATGCTGGATATTCGCTATGATTCATAAAATGAAAAAAAAATATATATTGAAGGTTATCTTTTGATATCGTTGGTCATCTTTCAAATCGTTTCTAGTACAACTATATAATCACAGCTTGGCCCAGATTTATAGAACGTCCTCGTTTAGCAGATTCTGGATGTATATTGGGTCGATGTAAAATGTATCACGTATTTTTAAATGTAACAATTTGTTATCCTATTGTGAATTAATGCATTTGTGATAAAATACAGCCATAAAGGACTCGAGGAGAGTTCGAGATTTTGGTTGTACTGAAAACCATTATTGATGGAAAAAATTTTCATTGAAAGATCGAAAATATGGAAAACATATGGATAATAATTAACACATCACTCAATAAGTTCGTAGGATTTTTTCATTCTTACATTTTTTCTTATATAAATATCGCGATTTGTATTTTTTTTAAAATTACAATACGAAATAAAGGTTTTATAATCAAATTAATTGCCAAATAAATTAAGATTTCCACCGAGGGGATGCATTACACCATAAGAATCACAAGGAGTCTTAGATTTTTAAGGACAGAAAAAGACCGGACCGCCCAAAATCTACTACAGACATCGAGGATAATTTCATTTTATTGTCTTTTAAAATAAAGAATCTTTTAACAGCTCTTTAGTTAAGTCCAAAATTAAATTAAATTGGTTCATTTTGTATGGAGATATTACTATTTAATACTAGCGAATACCTGGCATGCGTTGCAATGCTGTAAGCGCTTAAAAATTGGTTTATTGCTTCAGGTCGCGTGTAGCGGGAGCTCAAACTTCATTTTACCAGAGCAATATGCGCCAACATGGTGCATCCATACAATATTTTTACTATGCTTATGTTATTTCCACAAGTGTAAACAGTAAGTCGACAAAGTTTTATTGCAATCGGATGAACGGTATGGAAGCGCATTAAATACGGACAAACAAACATTGCTTTTTATATGTGTATTGCGTTCGAATCTTGTGTCAAACATTTCAGAATATTTTGAATGCGTCATTTACGGATGCTGTCAATAAAAAATACAAGCATAATCTTGAAAATGGCTGTCATAATAGTGCGCATTGTGTACCAATAAATTAGTGTGAAGTAATTGGGCGAACGATCAAAATGGAGATGAAAATGTGATTTAAAAACGGGGAGGGTCGGACAGGGTGTTAATCCGCGCTGCAAATCCATCGCTGGAGTGCCGATGAAGTGTAGCGATATGTCGGCCCAACCTTTATAATTGTATTACGATCAATTGCGATTTGTGCTCATTTGGCCGAAGCAGAACGTTTGCATTGAAAATTGTGCGATGGACGACAAAAATTCCGGTCGGATGGGTTCCCATTAGCGTCGGGTCGTTGGTTACTTTCACCCCAGACGTATGGGGATTGCAACCCACACCAATCAACGCTCGTTACTACGCTCCAAAACTAATTGCATCAAATGCACTTTGAGCGCTATACGCCTTTTTTACTATTACGTGATGCAAATAGGAATCAGTTCTGTCAACATTTTCCGCCAAAATCAACAATACTCCATCTATCTACCCTTCCCGCAATTTTTCAACAACTGGAAAATTTCCTCTTTTTGGTAAATTCAATGCATTAAAATTCAACTCGGTATTGAATTTAGAATTATGGCGTTTATATAAAACAATACGAAAAAATGCAGAATTTCCTGCTGGTTTTTATTGCGCATGCGTACTGAACTTATATTTTCGAATCAGATTTTACAAAGGAGTGGTTATAATCGGCTAATAACACCGCTCCAGAGCAGTCGAGGGGGAATAACAAACTTGGTCAGCGATAAGAATAATGTGAGTATCTTAAATATCAAAACAAACGCCTGTTCTCAAGACAACACAAATGAAAGTCGTCTTATCTTTGTTGAAACAGCTTAATAGCTTAGATTCTTTATTTGCATAAAAAAAATATTTTGAGATTGTTTAGAAGTGTAGGGGTACCTTTATGGCACGACCATGCCATCGATGCTTGAGTGTGTGATAAGAGTCTGTTTTAATAAGACATAAGACAATTTATTTCCATTGAAGTTTTCTTGCAAATCATATATTAAACAATAGAGAATATTTATCTTCTTAATATATAAAAATTAATATTTGTTTGTTCGTATGTAATGCGCTGCCATACCGTTCATCAGATTGCGATTCAATTTCGTCCACTTATTGTTAAAGATTGCGCAAAGAACATAGACATAGTTTAATGTACAAAAATAAAAATTTGTTTGTTCGTATTTTATGCGCTGCCATACCGTTCAATCGATTGCAATAAAACTTTGTCAACTTATTGTTTGTACTTTCTTAAATAATATAGGTATATTACAATTAACTTACAATAGATCTTATATATAAAAATCGATGTTTGAAATTATGACTTCCATGGCAGCAACGCGTCGGATACCAGCTAGTATATAATATATGTTTTTATATTCTATTTATTTTATATTTGCATGCAACAGTTTCGAAGTTATGATTTAGAAATATTTGACTATCGTTAATGGATATCTTAAGGCATCGTGTTCAACATCAGATATAAGCAATTTCCAAAGTAGATTATTCTGGAGAAAGGATTTTTCATGTGGTAGGTCCTTATTTTCACAATTTCTACCTGCTAATCATCTGACAAAATTGTGCTACATCAATCGTTCAGATGTGTGGCTTCCTCATGAACTGACTGAATCAAATAAACTTCAGCGTATTTCAAAATGCGATCTTCTTCTCCGACGACATAATAGCTAACCTTTTTTGAAGAGACTCGTCACTGGAGATGAAATTTGGATATTCTATGAGAATATTCAACGTAAACAGTTTTAAACTAAGGGTACAGAAGCTTTAACTGTAGTTAAACCTGGCCTACATTCAAAAAATAGTTTTGCTATGCATTTGGTGGGACTGTAAGGGATAGTTTATTATGAGCTACTTCAGCAAAATGAAACGATCAATTCAACAAAATATTGTTTTCAACTAGACAATCTAAAGGATGCAATTGTCAGAAAACGACCAGAATTAGCGAACAGATGAGGCGTTGTGTTTCATGACGATAACGCCAGGCCTCATGTGCCTTTGCCCCTCAGAAATAAATGATTATCATTTGACTGGGATGTTTTACCTCATCTCCATACTCTCCGGACATTGCCCCTTCAGAGTATTATTTATTTAATTGATAAATTCTTTGTGGTAAAAATTTTAATTCAAAAAATGATATAAAAATGTACCTTGATCAATATTTTGCCAATAAATCTGGGAAATTTTAGCAGGAAGGCATTATGGGACACCCTAATATATCTCAAGCTTTCGATTCCAAGATTTAATGTGCGAATTATTTGATTAAATCTGATTAACAACAATACTCAAACGATTTAAAATCATATAATATTAAGGCCTTATTCATATAAAATCAGACGTTTATGCTTTATTATGAATGCGACATAAGTATATTTAAATAACACCGACTACATTTTCTTGTATGAACGTATTTATTTTGCTTTGTGAAAATTCCAGTCTTCGTTTATAAGACCTTGGCTTTTCTCGGAAAAGCGTCTTGGATCACCAAGAGCTGAAAATCTTGACACGCTGACCTACTTCATGTCGAAGGTGTTTTATACGAAAACACGGTTCAGCGATGGGATATTTTCGTCGCGATGATTTCAGCTGTTTCGTTGCAGAATGCGCTGAAATTCGCTCCGTATAAATATTTATGTTTTATGATGAAGTTTTCGCTAATTGTAGATGCATTTTTGTGTATTCAGGTATGGTTCCAAAACCGACGAGCCAAGTTTCGCAAGCAGGAACGACTTGCACAGCAAAAAGTGTCTGCCGGAGGGGGCGTCGGGGGTGGCGCGCCAGGCGAAGGAGGCAAGGGCGATACGGGTCCCGGGGCTGTTGGGGGCGGAGGCGCTGGAGCAGGAGGCCGAGCGGGAGAGCCTCGTCCTGCTTCGCCACCCGCGGCTGCATGTCCAACCCCCGGATCCACGGCTAGCCTTTCTTCTCACCATTCTTCAAGTGGAGATATCAAACCTTTAAACGGAGCAGGTAAACACACTTTATTATTTCGAATTTAAGCAATATGTAGCAGTCTATATTTACATCCACATTTCCCGCATCAACATTGTATCCAAGTCCATATTTGATCTCCGAAGACGATGAAATGACCTCTAAAAGTGTTTTCACCTTGACGTAATCCTCGGAGTGATCATCCAAAAGGTGTGGGAGGATATTAAGAATTTATTTCGGTTAAATAATTTCGTTGTGTATTTTTATTTCGTTTCGTCATGGCCAAGATTACTTATCATAAGGAATTGCGCTCGCTTATTCTCATCGAATGTTAAACTTTGCCGATCGGCATTATAATGAAAGTGCGAAAAAAATTAATTACTCTTTGCGAAGAATATGAGCAATACGTCCAGAATATTCTGGCTCTGGACAAAAGCCAGGTAGACTGGGAAAAAAAATAAATGAAAAATTAGCTAATTTGTGAGACACGTAATGTCCTTTCGACTGCCAAGCTAAATGTTGTTTTATTTTTTTGGTGGTAAAATCGCTCGATTTTGATGATGATGGAAGACGTTTTGAATTTGGCATATGGACGATCACCTGTGTCGATCGTGAACATTTGAAATCTGACGATGAATAGTCTTAGAGTGGAGGTCAAAAGTGTCTTGATCCTTGTTTGAAATCACAACGCATTCCTCGTGTTTGGTTTTCTCTTACATTGACGTGGCTTGGTTGAGATCCAAATGTACATAGCTTTCTATCAAGTCTATTTATCTGGAATATTTTTAGCAGTGATGGTTTTAAAATATTAGAAGTCCCAATAGTGCAAAAAGATGAAGAACAAAAACATGACCATTTCACCGGCGCCTTGGTGATGTTCTTTGTGAACAATGTGCTGTCAATACCTGATTAAGGATTCTTCGCACTTTCATATTTTTTTGCTAAGTTATTGGCGCTTTAATTTTCAATGAAATTGATAGCTAAACTCTTCTTTCACTTCTATTGCGTAATTCTGATGCCGAAGTTTTCGACGTTTGCTATGGTTTTTGTACCAGAAAAATAGATGTAATTATCGTTATTCATAACATGTTTTTTCGTGTGGTGCGAACCATCTAGTAATTAATGGTTAGCAGCCCATATACAGCTATCCACGTGAGAAGCATGCACGCATAGCCTGCGTGTTCATATACTTTGGTTGGTGCTCGCACCGGAACATGTGTGTGGCTAAGTCCATTGCTTATGCATATTAAAACTACTGAAGAACCACTGGTTGTTGAATAAAACCGTAGCATTCGATATAATATATTTTTCATAGCCATCTTGCGGCATTTTAATTTCATATAAACATACATTCGGATTTTTGGCGTAGGCGTTATTACTCACCGTCTTATTTTGACACCCCATCAAAAATATTTTGCACCGATCGATTTTGAGTGTATCAATATTATTCGGAGTATTGTCGTGCATGTCTTAAAAATAATTTGCGTCTATTTTTGCGAGAAGGATTATATTTGGAGGAATATCCCAAGACGGATCTCCTTCTAATAGATATATCTAAAGTTAGTGTCAGACTCGCCCACCGGGAATTTTCCACGCGTTTATGCGTCACAAAATTGTGTGACGCAAATCCAAATGTGACGACGAAGTATAACTTGAAAAATGTTAAGAATCTCTTCTTTCCAGAAAAAATAGTTTATGCAAAAACAGCACGTCTCCGACGGCGAAAATCATGACCTATTAATGTCATAGTTGTTAGGCCGAGAGTCTTAAATCAACATTTTATTATCGTGATTAAGTATATATAATATTGACATAGTGGGTTGGTTCTTGGATATTTATTATAAAGGTTTATATTTAGCCTGATTGAAAAAGCCTGAAAAAATTGCTCTATGAAAATTGTCTCACGTAAGAACTTGGAAATCAAAAACTTCGTCGTTGAGTGAGAATGTTTTACTATAATTTATGTTTAAACATTAGGTTAGGCTGCATATATAATTCCCGCCGATCGAAGGGTTAATAGTTAAAACTGAGCATGAACGCATTTTTGATGTATTGTATAAATTTATTGTCTATCATTTTTATCGTTTATATCGCATTGTGTGTTTTTAATATGTTCCAAAATAATAAATTAGATCATTTTTCATAATTTCCAGGCGTCGGCCCTATGTTCAGTCGGACCCCCTACGGGGATCTAGTCTCTCCACTGCTCTCAAGTTAGTTTTATTTCGTTGAATTTTATGTGTTTTATTGTTTTAAAAGCGCCAAATCATAGACATTTAGCTGATGCACGATCATCTGAAATACATCCGATTCGAAATGTGACTTACAATCGGGCATTAATTCGGACGCCGTGCCAAAAGTTGTGTCCTCCTTCGCAAAACGGGAGAAAATTAATCGTCCAGTAGCAGCATGCAAAGAAATCGCCAATAACCTTCGGCTCGATCCAAAGTTAAAATTTTTCCATCGCCAGAAAACGGGAGTGAACACACAAATAGGCACGCGTGGGCGCCAAGAAAAACAAACTATGCCAGTCGGGAAATATCTGGAGAAGAGCTAAAATTAGAAAGCTGACATTACGTTCCTGAACGCCGAGATGCATTGCCGTTCCTATGACGGATGTAATATTGAAATATACGAAATAAATCATCATCATCATCATCTTCCAAACAGCGAAATCATCAACACAAATGCCGTTTAAGCATTCGTTTTTATCGCCCACAATTAAATCGGCGCAAAATGCACGACCTTATTGATTACTAATCGATTTTAACGACCCATTTAAGGCTTCGACGCACTAAATCTGCCATAAAACGATAGAATAGGGTACAAACCCGATGCTCATGGCGCTAATAATTAGACGATCATATAATATTTAGCGCTACGATAACGACATAATATATATTGTCTGAGCTTCGTGAAATTTGGCCATCATTATCGACTATAAAAATATTCGAATAATTGATTCTAGTATGTTTATTAGTCTATTTAGAAGTGGAATAGCATGCAGAAAGACTCACTACTTCACTACAGTCAACCCTCCTGCCCTTCCACCCTTTATTAATTCTTTCCTGCGGGTATGTATTGAGATTGAGCCCTGCCCTGCTCATTTCAAATTCAGTCATTATTGAGAGTACACGCTTTTTGTTTCCCCAAGTATACGTACTTAATTCAACTTATCATGGTGTTCATAAGCATTGACAGGAGATTATTGATTAAAAATAAAAGCAATATTTGGTTTATCGACCAATCAACACCAAATCTGCATCAATCAAAGTTATCTTCTATTGGGGAAGTATTACATGTATGTTTTAATACTACAGCTGTAAACATTGGCTTAAGAAATGGAGTTTGTGTTCTTCTAGAGCAGAAAATGGAAAAAGATATGCTTTGCCTAGCATATTGCCATCATATAATGGTAATTATAATAGAAGCTGCAGTGAATTAATCGCTCGGTTCGTTTAGTGCTCCTGGTATCCAATTGTTTAAGAGATTTAAGAATAACTGGGACAAAATTCATCAAAGTGATTATAAAACAGTAATTTATGATCCCATATCGTCAAAAATCATAGAATATGTTACTGCAGACAGGATTTCTTTTGCTCAAAAACAACTTCAAGTGTATCAACACCGAGATGACTATAAAGAGTTACTGAATCTTTCCATCATTTTCTTGGGAGGAATTCCTAAAAAAGATTTTAATTTAGGAGATCTGCTGATCTTCACCGTGCTAAATGGATAGTTAAAGCTATGTGTTACTGTATTTAAACATCAGTTTAAATTAACGAAAAAGGAAATGAAAACAGTGAAAGATATTAGTCTTTTCACAGTCGTAATATATATAAAATACTGGTTTCAAGCCCCTGTTGGATATGCAGCACCAAGAAACGACTTACAATTATTAAAAGATCTGTTATCCTTTGAAAATATAAACCAAATAATGACCATGAAGTTGCCATGAAAAAATACTGGGTCATTTATGATACTTGTCGGAAGAGTTGGTGTCTTTTATATTTTTTGACGACGAACTTTCAGTTAAAGATAAGCAAAATATGGTAGATGTAATAAGAATCGAAGATGTAGAAGATGACCCGAAAAAAAGAATTGGTGTTGAACACATCACCAAAAAAAGCATAGAAGACTTTGTGACTAGCAACTCTTTACGATTTTTCCAGATACTTCCAACACAGATCTAATCATAGCCATGGTTGATGAAAACCCGCAATATACTGTTCGCGAAATAGTTAACAAGCTAGAAATTCCACGAACATCCGACCATAATCATCTGACAAAATTAGGCTACATCAATCGTTCAAATTTGTGGCTTCCTCATGAACTGACTGACTCAAATAAACTTCAGCGTATTTCAACATGCGATCTTCTTCTCCAACGACTTAATAGCCAACCTTTTTTGAAGAACTCGTCACTGGAGATGAAAGTTGGATACTCTATGAGAATATCGGTCTTGAACCAAGGGTATAGAAGCTTTCGATGTAGCTAAACCTGGTCTACATCCAAAAAAAGTTTTGTTATGCATTTGGTGGGAGTGTAAGGGGGTAGTTTATTATGAGCTACTTCAGCAAGGTGAAACGACCAATTCAACAAAATATTGTTTACAACTAGACAATCTAAAGGATGCAATTGTCAAAAAACGGCCAGAATAGCGAACAGACGAGGACGTTGTTTTTCATCACAATAACGCCAGACCTCATGTGTCTTTGCTCGTCAGAAATAAATTATTATCATTTGACTGGGATGTTTTACCTCATCTCCATACTCTCCGGACATTGCCCCTTCAGATTATTATTTATTTCATTGATAAATTCTTTACGTTGTAAAAATTTTGATTCAAAAAATGATATAAAAATGTACCTTGATCAATATTTTGCTAATAAATCTGGGAAATTTTGGCAAGAAGGTATTGTGAGGCTTCCGGAGAAATGGAGAAAGATAATAGAACAGAATGGATCATATATTATTCAATAAATTTTTATGTAATACAAATTATTGTTTATTTGTTTCTTAATATGAAAACGAAAGAAACTTATGGAACACCTTAATACATGTAAATGTTTTATATTCATAATTTTTTTCGACTCAAATAAGGAGCACCCTAACCAATATCTTCCCCTTAGCAAATCTCTTCTTCGTCTTCTCGAACTTGTTCTTCTGAGGCAGATATTTCTTTAGTTTTATCATCATTCAAAATCTGGAATCTAGGATCATTTGCATCGCAATTTAACCACTTCATCTTCTTCGTCAAATTTGGCATGTACAGAAATTTGTGCTATTGCTTTCACAATGTCTCCTATGTCAGGTTCCACCGCTTTACTGGAACATAGTATTTATTATTTTCTTGTGGAAGTTGATGACTGTTTCTTCATTATTTCATCTGCTAGCTATAATCGTCGAAGCATCTGATTTTTATGTAAGTTTGAATGAACCCTGACAAATCTTTCCTTCTTCACAAATAGCTTCAATGTGTCAATGAATATGTTTACTGAAGGTATGTCAGCTGAAAGCTTTTCGCTATGAACTTCAAATTCCCTGATATCATGTCTGATATCATGTCCCTGATATCAACCACATAAAAATACACTCTTCAAGCTCTGTATTTCCTGATTTTTTCATAACTCTTCGCTCTAAGCTTCAGCAAGTGGACACAATCCGGATAATCGAGGTCCGAATAATCGAATATAAAATAGAATTTAACAACTGCCCGATGGAGCTTTTATGGCCGATTGAATTTAAGCCTATATTTTAGCATCGAATATTCTTAGAACCGGTCGGACGTCGATTCCAGGCGCTTTCCCTGCATTCCCGGTGCGAAGAGGCCTTTTGCAGGTTGCGAAATCTATTTTTATGCGGGCATCGATGATATCAAGCGATCTGATCCGTCGTCATTTTATGATGCAGCTCGTTTCGCGGTGCATTTCAACGATGCGCCAAATAAACGATGACAAATCTGAGCGCAAGCGGGGGAATCTTTCATTGAATTATGAATGCAATTGGCAAACATAATCCAGGACATATGTCCAGGCGATTAATTAGCGCTAAGTGCGAGGACGATTGATATAGTGGACATTAAATTTTCAATGTGTGAATCTTGAGTGCATCAAATGCAGGTGTTGTATTAAATCTGTCTGATATCGCAGTGTCTTGATGAGTTCTTTGAAAGCTATTTTATTTTTTGGCATTGGGATTCCGTGCGGAAATTCTCAGAGATTCTGTCATAAATTATCATAGCGTCCAATGTCACTTCCCTGTAATTTCCGAATGGCTGTGATTTATTCCAGGGATCTCATATGATGTTTTTTTATTTGCAGTTAAATTGGGCGACGACTCCCCGCTGAGCACCAACAATAACAAATGGGGTTGTAGCGGAATGGGCGTGGGTGGTGGCGGATTATCAGCTCATCACGCAGCCTTCTCCAGCCTCTTGGCAGCTGGACCGCCATATTTGCTGGCGGATCAAGTTCCAAGTCTGCCGAATTTACCAAATCTCTCCAATCTGCCCAAACACAACCATCTCTTCTAAGGCCGCGAAAAACATTCATATTAGTGTCAATGAATCGTATAAATATTGTTTATACTATGTGTGTATTTTTTCGATGTGTTTTGAAACAATCATGTGTGTTTTTCATTGGAAGATGGCGTGAATTTGTACATAAAAAAACACACGGACGTCTTCGAAACGATTTTTCAGCATCCGATTACCAATTTTGTGTATTAAATGATGCTGATGGGTTGATGTCAAGTATAAATAAATTTGGCATTGTCTTCGGATCTTCAAATATGTATTTATAGAGTCTTTCAATAAGAACGCTCAATGTTTAAATGTAAATAAAACAAGTTATATATAAGCGATTCACACATTTTTATTTTTATTTGAAAGATTATTTAATGGCATTTATTATAAAATACAAAATCATTCAAATATCCGTCGCAGTTTTGCTTGATGACACGTTTTCCGGTGGTATAATTATCGATGATTTTATCGCATATATATGGCTGAATTTATTGGAACAATTTTTAAATTGCATCAATTGTTTGCTGTTTATACGCATAAATCTACGATTTAATATAGACCCAAATGAATAAATATAAAGGCGTTAAATCGCACGATTTCAGTGATCAGTTCACGTCGCCGCTGCACTCAAATCGCTCGTGCAGAATGTCCATCGTGGAATGCGCTGTATAGCACGTAGCACTGTCTTATTAAAACCATATATTGTTGATATTTATATCATCCAGTTTATGTTATAAAAAGTTGCTTAAAATTATTCGCTGTTGACGCTTAAGGCACATTGACGCTAAAGATGATCTTTTTTGGTGAAACGTTTGAAATTAAAATTTAATAATTTGTATACAATTTTCAACGCTATAAATTCAAACAATAATTTGCCATATATTAATAAATAATTCACAATAAATTTAATAAATATTTCTTTAATAACATGGCCGCTATAAATTAAATAAGTTAGAGCGTTCCTATTGAAATACTCGGTATATTGTTAAGTTCAGATTTGACACGTTTTTTTCGACGATATTCACATGTAATTTCCCGTCCATCTTTTCATTTACATATTAAAAATATTGTATTAAAAACACTCGGGAGAGTAATAAATTTATTAAGTACTTTATGTGCCAAAAATGTTTACGATAGGATGTATAGATTTTTCAATTGTACTAATCCATATTTGATTTGATGTATTTAAACGAATCATAAGCGATTTTCATCGAATCTGATAAAAATTGTTTATGAAAGCCAATTACAGTAACAAAGACGACGATGTAGTGTGCACAAAATTATATTTTGCCATATGAATTTCGCTTCATTTTTGATATTGAATTCGATCTACCGTCCACAGAGTGTTAAAACATTTCAAACGAAAACATTATTGCCATTAATTTGTATACATATAATTTCGATCTATGATGATTATAATAAAATGAGTGTGTATTGATATGTCCATAATGGAATGAATGTGATGATAAATTTATAATATGTGAGACGATATTTTTGTAAAAAAAAAATCATTTTATTCAATATAAATGCATTATTTGACCAAATAATGCATTCATGCAATTTAGCGACATTCTTGTAAACGTGTTGAATTTAATGGGTAAGCATGCATAATTTTTGCATGCAATTTTAAGCAATCCGTTTATCAACAATGCATGATTCATGAGGAGTGTTTTCCGAAAATTGGTTTTTAATCTTTGATTGATGACTTTCTTCGCAGTCGAACGTTATGCTTACTCGTCTTCGGATTCAACATAAACATCTAGTCTTAAATAGAACCTAGAACATCACGTCTGTAAATAGTTATTAAGTGATAAGTCCACGTGTGTAAATATTTTGTCCCTCCTTAAAAATACTAAAATTCTAGTCGTCAAATATATTATTATATATAATAAAAATAAATAGTATATAAAAAGAGGAAATGGCTCGGAAAGTGGAGAGACGATTTTTATTCCCGAATAGGTTAACCATCGTTATGCTAGTCGTTTGTGTATAAACTATGTTTGATTTTAATACTCGTTTACCGATTAATATATGTTAATTTTATAGTAATGGATATTTTTGGTTTTTGGTTTTAAGGCATAGCCTCTCTGCTGCCGAGTTTGCCGTTTAATGTATGTGTGAACTGATCGCGATGAAGCAACAATAAAATCGAATTTTCAATTAAAAACTGGTTTCATTTATCAACTGATGCATAATTATGTGATTAGCTTTTTACAGGATCAATGTTCGTGTGCAACATGCGTGTGTTTACGCACGCAACATGGGCATTAAACAACATTTCATCTCATAATCTCTCATTTTTACGCTCATTGATATTCAAATTCAAATTCAAATATTTATAACGCTGATTCAACGCTATTCAAGTTTAAATCCAGACTTGGGAGATTGGATTCAGATGATCGTGTGAAAGACTTATTTTTGTGATCAGCCTTCCGACAAAATCCACACCACGCAAGTTTAAATATACATTTTGCAATAAAAAGGCTGCTCAGGTATTTGCAGATGGGATACAAGACACAAAAATAATTTTAAAAAAACTGGGCACACATCCAGAAAGGTTGAATATATCTGCCACATACAATTATTTTTGTTCCTATGATAAATTAAAATTCGTATTAAAATTGTTTTGTTGTTGTTTTAATACAAAAAGTATTAAATATAGAATGCTGATATTTAGTGTGTTGACTAAGCGATCTTTATTAAATATAAAAATGTTTTTTAAAGTTTGACAAAATATGGCATTGGGAGTGGAAGTAGCCATGTATGACGGTGTGCGAACAATGATGTTCTCCACTACGGAAGTCTTAAATCTTGCAAAGATGATTTTCAGCAAATAAATTTAACGTATTTTTAATTTGCATAATATTTAACATAACTTAGACTAAAATGAAAAAGAAATATTTTAAAATAAAAAAAATAATGAACAATCAAAAAAAAAAATTGTGTTTTTATCAACATCTTTTGTAGTTTTTTGTTCATTAAATATACATTTTTAAATATTTTTAGATAATTCTAGTCTAGACGATGAAAAAGTTTATTATGCACGTGCTTGTCAAATTTCATAAAGAATGCTCATCTAGAGCGTATGGAAACACTTCCATAAGATTGGAAAATTGGATTAGTTTCGAGAAAAACGCGTTTAAAGTTTCTCCTCTTCTCAAATTTGCGAATTTCATTTATATCGAATTGAAATTTCCTGAACATATTCTTAAATATTGGTTCTTTCCGATACATAAAGAAAAAAAAAAAATTAAAAAGAGATTATGGTGTAGGATGGGTACCAGAGCAGTAACAGAGTATGAAGCGCCCATGGCAAGTATTTAGCGTCTGCCTTTTTCCCCGGAAATCTATTAAATGTATAAAAATATAAAACGAATACTATTATAAATGCAATATATTATAATGTATGTTTATGTAAGAGGACAGAGTGGCCACAAATTTTATATGTCCAATCGGTCCGCTTTTCGGACCGCTGATATGACGAATGAACACCTTGTGGTCGGTTGCCATACCTGAACATGTCTACAGAATTATTAAAAACTCTCATTATGAAACGAAATTGTCCGAAGAAGACTGTTGTTGTTTAAATTTTTCAATGTATAAGCGATAATGAAGAAAATAGGAATTAGATAACTTAGTATATGTTATAAAACAGACAGAGTTGATCAGTGTTGGTTCATGTAAATTAGAATGGTAATAAAAACCATGTGCAACTCTCGACTGGGTCGGTATTCTACGTTTTGCGCCCAAAGTCCAGTAACGCCCACAGTAAGATATTGAGTGGCAGAGTTTAAATGAGGCCGTACGAGCTGCGAAGGCAAACAACACAGTGGTCGACCAAATGAGGTAACCATCCCAATAACGACCCGAACTATTTATTGGTCCCGGTATTCGGGCACAGCAAGATGCAAAACGTGAATTTAATATCCATGTCAAAAAGCCCTAAAAGAATGGTCACAAGGCCTGTGTATCCAACCGGTCCGCTTTTCGGATCGCTGACATGACGAATGTACGCCTCGCGATCGGAC